>OY856409.1:57698400-58225900 GCA_963693085.1 Alisma plantago-aquatica
ATGGTGCTCGAAGCGCCACGTAGCTCCCTTGTATGCCGGTCGATGGAGATGGACGGCCGATACAAGCATTTCTCGGCGCAAGGTGCTGGCTATTGGTCACGTGTCGGGCGGCACGCCTGCCGGTGGGTGGCTGTGTCGCCCGACGAGCTGGGTCGTCGAGGCGGCTTTGGCTCCCTGTCAGGTAGAAGGTGTGTCGGCCGGCACGTTCCTGTCGCGCGACATCTCCTCGTCGAGCATCTTTGTGTCGCCCAGCCCGTGTCGGGCAGAGGCTGTATCGGGCGTCAGGGAGGCCGAGACGAGTCTGGACTTATTCATGGGCCGGAATCGGCCTTATTGCACAAAAGCGAGGAAAATTCTGTAAAAGATAGGAAAATCGGAGTAAGAGCATTGCTTGGCCAATTATTGCGAAAATGCTAATAAAATAGAGGAAAATAGCAGAAAAAGGGCAGTTTTGATAACAAAATAAAGGGCAAAAACATCACAAAAACTGATGTTATCAACTCCCCCAAACTTAGCACTTTGATTGTCCTCAATCAATATTTAAACTATATTTTTGTGATGCTTCTTTTTGCTTGGATAACTGTAACATCCCTGACCTGGGTTATGAGTTAACCCTAGGTGTTTTGCCTAAATATGTAATTAAATCTTTGTGATTAACTATGAGCATGTAATTAAGTTTCTCAGAAACATATATTTCAATATTTGCTCCTTTTTATTTAAAGTTGTAGCATTGTTTTGATATACAGGGACCTATGTGCAATTTACCCAGTTGAAAGGGTTAGCTTGCAATTTGCACATGATGAGATGTTCCTCTGATGTTGAGACATCATGAGAAATCTTTTTGGCAAAGTTTGAGAGATTTCCCAAGCTTGGGCACCAAGGTGCAACTGTGGAAGCAATCCCGGTGCTTGAAACCCTAATTTGGGGTAAAATGCAATTTACCCAAATTAAGGGATGATATGTGTAAAATATATCATCTAATGTATCTTTTAAGACTCTTTCCATCATTTAGAGAAGAAATGATGAAGAGGTCACCTCAATTGAATAAACAAGTTATGAAATATACCTTGTGATTGAATAATCAGGGTATATGTGCAATATTCCTTTTATGAATGTACCTTAGTAATAGATTGATCTTCTTTGCCCTCTTTTTCTAGACCTTAAGAGAAGTTTTGTCCTTAGAATAAAGAGGAAGGGACGAGCAAGTAATGAAGGAAGGACCTAGTTGGAGTTATGGGAAACTTATGGGCCTTTAATGAAACCTCACCCATGTATATATACACTTTACCTCTCAAGCAAAGGAACCTTTCCTTCGTGCATATCACTGTTTCCCCTTGCTTGGCCGACTAAGGACTGTCTTGGAGCTCAAAGAGGAACGACCAAGGGTGCAAGGTAGGTTTGAATCCCTCTTCTTGCCTAATTCCATGGTTAGAACTCGAATTCAAGGTCAATTTGGTGACTAACTCACGAAACCCTATCTTTCTAGCCATCTCTTTTCATCTTTCCTTAGAGTTTTCACCTTGGCCAACCTGTGGGAACTCAAGGACGCCATTAGAGCTTGGAGCTTGAAAGCTTGGAGCTCAAGGAGCAAGCTTTAGGCGGGTTTTATAACTCTAAACCCATGCTTTACTATATACATCTCTTATATGTGGTTAGATGATAGTTCTTCATGTTTCCCTACTTTTCTTTGCTATTTTGCAAGCAAATACGTGGGATATCCATACTGTTCTTGAGCTAGGAGATGAAGGCGTGATTTCCAAGAAAAACCCACCGCTTTTCACTTTCTTAAACGGTCTCCCTAACTTGCTCTCACGGTCTCAGGACCGCGAGGTGAGCAAACGGTCTCTGGACCGCGAGAGGGCAAGCGGTCTTCACGACCGTTTGAACCCGTTGACCGAGCATGGACCGTATAATAAATCTGTTCCTAATTATGTAGGCTAACCACCCTCAAAAATTGAGAGGTTAACTCCAAAGGAATCAGGAGATATGGCCTTTTTAAGTAACAACTTTAATTGAATTTTTTTCCTTATTTTCAAACGGTCTGAAATTGCCTTTTTGGGAAAACGGTCTCAAGACCGTGTAAGGTCGTTGAACAAGCTTTGAACATATGAAATTACTGTTCAAAATTATGTTAATTAACAACTCACCAAGTTTGATGGTCTAATTCCAAACGAGCTAAGAGTTGAAGGGTGATTACTAGGGTTAATCCTAGATGAAATCAGTACTGAAATTATGGTGACTTAATTAGGGTTTTTAGGGTTGATTGACCTAAACGGTCTCAAGACCGTTTGGAACTCATCCAAACGGTCTCAAGACCGAGAGGAAAATCACCCAAGACCGTTTGAAGATCTAGGGTTAAGCTAATTTGATCAATTGAGGACCCAATTTCAATAAGTTATCAAATTGATTAAAATACTGATTTTGTGACTCAATCATGGTTCAACCCCTATCAAATTACATTAGATCTTGATGAAATCTTGGGAAAACGGTCTCAAGACCATATGGGGTCCACCCACATGGTCGCAAGACCGTTTGGGCCAAGTTTGGGCCCAATTGGAGCTCAATTGAAGGATTCAACCTTGTGTTGATGCACATTGATGAGTGTTGAAGGGTGAACATTGATAAACCCTAATTGAATCGATTTCAACCCTAATTGGTCAACAATTGAGGGTCAATTGAATGACCAATTGGTTAAGCATAATCTTAATTGAACCAATCCATAAGTGGTCAACATGGCTCTGACCTTTTGAGGGCTTCAACATTGGTTGACATCATCAGTTGTAACCATTGAACTTTGTTGATGGTCCAAGCGGTTGAGACCATGTGAGCCTCGCGGTCTCAAGACCGTGAGGGGGCTCGCGGTCTCAAGACCGTGAGGGGGCTCACAGTCTCAAGACCGAGAGAGGGCTCATGGTCTCAAGACCGAGAGGGGCCTCACGGTCCTGAGGTCAAAGGTGAGCAAACGGTCCACACCACTCTCGCGGTCTTGAAATCAATTAAAGGCTCGCGGTCTTGGAGTAGTTTGAGAGGGCTCGCGGTCTTGGAGTAGGATGAGGGCTCGCGGTCCTGAGGTCAAAGGTGGATCAAATGGTCTACTCACCCTCACGGTCTTGGAAGTCAAATTGGCTAAACGGTCAACATATTCAAACGGTCTCAAACCGATTGAAGGTTGATGGTTGAGATCGATCAAGGTGATTCATGGTTGACTTCACTCAATCAATTGAAGATATAAATTATTCAATGATGCCCTAATCTAAAACCCTAATGATAACCTAGGATATTAAGGGATTAATTGACTAAGGTTTTGACCATGATGATGATCAATGGGGTGAATTACCAAAATACCCCTGAAGGGTCAATTGAGTTATATCTTGCTCAATTCAAACCCTAATTACATGAGAATGATGTTTTTAGCCATAATGGCTCCATCCAACTGGATCTAGTCTAATGTTATCATCAACCACTAGTATGAAGAAAGAGAGAGTATTCTAGAGAGAGAAAGTACTCTAGAGAGAGAAAGTACCCTAGGGAGAGAAAGTAACCCTAATTGGATGGAAACTTAAGTGAAGCATCTTCAATGCGCATGAATGTGCATAATTAGGGTATGATTCACCTGTGTGAAGTCATAGAAAACCTAATTATGATAAATGATGAACCTTTAACTAATTTGAGAGCATTAATGATGATGTTACTCATACATGATGATGTTATGAGTTCAATTCACCTTAATGTGAATAGTAAACCCTAATTCAAGGGTAATGGCATGCAAATAAGTATTAAACTCCAATGGATGAGAATCAGAGGATTTAACTCTTATGACACGAGTGGGAAGTATATTCCTCATTTTGTATTACCTTTATCAGTTGAATTAACCATGCAGGTTCTGATATGAAGGTGATCATATCCAGATATGAATGTTGATATTATATTCATTGAAGGCATGCTGTTAGCCTTATGAATAAGAAAAGTAACTTGATGCCTTGTCAATGGCATCCTATGTCGATAATGGGCTGTGAGAGCCATGAATACCATCAAAATTATGCTTTGGAGATGACTTGTGATGAGTATGATGAGAAATTATGATTGATATGAGTTAGGCCTGTTACATTTAGTATTCTCTTGTTTTAGCTGTTATGCTACTGATTATTGTTTGAAGAACAATGTATGTTGTAAAAAAGAAAATACTGAATGTACCTAACTAATCAAGTATAATGTAGAGCCATGATCATAGATCCATCATTGTCAGAGATCAAGTGATGGTGAAACAGGTTTTCCTCAGGGAACTCCTGGAGCACATACTTTTGAGTATGTGGGGTACATGGATGTATAGAACCTTACATCCTAGTGTAGGAAAGTGATGTAGATGCGTAATCCGTCCATCCTTCACTATAAAACACAGATATCCGTATCAGTGGAGATAAACATGAAATCTCCTGATGACGAAGAGAGTACAGAACGCCACTGTGACTCTAGAATAGCGAAGGACCAGTTTACCCTGGTGAGCTATAGTAGTAGAGACATGAGATGTCCTACCAGTGATCCTCTCACTGACTGAGGAAGGTGAAGGTCATGAGAATCCAGCTCTCTTAGTGACCTATGTATGATACTGATGTGACTTCTCAGCGATCAGTTGGAGTATGAGTGGTATGCCTCATCTCCACAGGGCATAATGTTGTTTGTAAAACATAATCAACCACGTAGTATACTTGTTAGAGATAACTCCAAGTTAGTTGATTGATGTTACACTGTTATAGTGCTTATACTTCTTCATATCTCATAAATGTTGAGATCTTGTTATAGTTGCAACTGTTATCTAATACTTTGAAGGCTTTACTGCTTAAGATATTCTTTGATGGTATATTAAAGCTTCTGGCAGAGAGTTATAACTCTCGCTGGGACAATCATGTAAAATTGTCTCACCCCGTAGACTTCGACTTTTTAGGTGGACGTCGGAGATGAAGGAACCATCCTACAGGTGACCAGTCTCAGCAACAGCAGCACCAGGAGCAGTAGTAGAATCTCAGGTGGAGATTTATCCTGCCATGTGGTGTAGTTAGAGTCAGTCCTATGTGCCCTCTGTACTCTCAGGTCTTGGAGTCTTTTGTATAAGTTCTTGAGATTTTGTATCTTGATGTATATAATTACTCAAGAAGTAATTATCATAAGATGTAAACAGTTTATCTGTTGTCATGAAAGAAGCTTTTCTGGACTCAAGCTCTTGTCTCGAAAAGTTTTAATTTCCCGTGATTTTTGTCTTCCGCTGTTTATCGAATCGCTTCCGCTAAGTTTTAATCGTGTTTATGTCATGGTTTGGAGATTGGAGCCCACAAAAACTTTCAGGCCAAGAGGTAAAACAAGTGTAGTAATGCCTTTAGAGATAATGTTGCTTCACTCAAACAAAATACTACGTGTTTCCTAGCCTTATTATTTCAATAAAAAATTTCTCTACAGCTTCAGCGAGACTTTGTTGTATGATTCTGAAGTTAGCTTACGCACCAAACAGCTTTATTTTCGAGGCAGAAAGTTGTGTATAGGGTAGGCTAAGGCTTTTTGGGTTTTTCATTCTTGTTTCCCATCAGTCCATCCAGGTAAGGGTCCGTTAACGAGCAAATGGTCCCTGCAGTCCAAGCCAGTTGGCTTTAGAGCAGTGATTTCACATCCTACGTACCACTGCCCCGGATCTACCATGCCTAAAGATGGGTACTTTTGGAAAACAAGAGGTATATATATATATATATTCTATTGGGCACAACTCTCATGCTTTTATTCACACTCATAAGGCTTCTCTCTCTTTTTGGGATTTTCGTTGGGTAAAGGGGAAACAAAGAGATTTCCGCTGTTTGGGCAGCTTTTTCCTTCTCCATACTTATCTCTTAGCTGTTCGCGAGATTATTATATTTTTGAAATTTTTGTCATGGCAAAGTATACTCTTTTGTTCGTTTGGAGCAGCATTATCAAAAAGATATAACAGGACTTGCATCACATTTAGCACAAAGAAAATAAACTTTGCAAAAAGTAACAACAGATTTTCATTATTATTATAGCAACTTTGTACATATGCATAGGGGCAGAAATTTGTAAAGGGCAGGTTTTTGAAAATTGAAATTTTTATATATATGGCATACATGCGTAGATTAAATATACAGGAAGCTATAAGAGCACATCAGCGTAGAAAGCTTGAAGAGTTTAAAGAAAATTTATACCTCCCTCACTGGCATATGGATACCTCCCCAAACTTACTCCATACTCTGTCCTAGAGTAGAGAAGAAAGCAAAAGTGAGGTAAAGTTTAGCCAGTGAGGGTTAGCTTGTTGATGTACTGCAATATGCTCCTTCGAAGTTGCAGCATGCCATTGGGAGGTTGTCTAGCGGGCTCGCTTCGGCGAAGTAGCGGTTGAGCTTGAGCGTAACCCTCAAAATTCACTTCTGGCCCACCTTTTCTCCACATCTCCGTTGTGAACATGCACGAAAGGACTGATCATCAGTCCCTTGTTCAGTTCCCTGGAGTGTGTAGTCAGGGTGGCCCCTCTCCCTTAAGAGGACGGAACCGGGGCGCCTCGAACTTGTTTGGAGGCCTTGGTTGCCGCACTCTTGCTGCCCCTGGAGATGGTCATAAACCACCACAGGGACAGGTTGATAACTAGGTGACTCTCTATTGGAGCTACCAAATCAAGAAAAATCTCCCCTTTCATTGTTGTTGTCATTTCTGCCCAACAGTCATTGCTGATCTCCGCGTCGTTGTTGGCGCGGCTGGTGGTTTGCTCCGTATGAGCCATACCTGTTATTTAAAATCAAAATTTATTTATACGTTAGGCAGATAAAGATAAAAAGAAAATCTTTATTAAAGCTTGGGCGAGACGGGACCGGGCGATATGTCTGTCGCGCAGTACAATATTCCTCCCGATATAGGTGTATCGGGCGATAATGTCGCACAGGGCAACTGCCCGACAGGACGCCTCGAAAGAGAACGTGTCGCTCGATAAAAGAAAAACAAGACTTATTTCAGAAATCTGGGTATCGTCCACTAAAAGAAACTCGAGTCGATGCAAAATTGGGCGATACGAGGAATGCCGCACGATACGACTCGCCGTCCGACACTGATGTATCGGGTGACAAGGTCATATGTAGCGCTTTACTGCTTCGGGCGATACAATCATGTAAGGCACATAAACCCGATCAGCAGCGTGCGCTAAAGAAACCTGTGCCAAGCGATAAGGTTATCGGTCGATAGACGTGTCGGTCTATATCTATGTCGGGCGATAAGCATGTCGGGCGATAAGAAAATAACAAGTCGACCGATACCAAGCGCACGATACAAGACTCGTGTCGGGTAAAAGAAAACGTGTCGGGTAAGAGGTGTGTCGGGCTATACCCTTGCTCATAGGAGACATCGCCCGATACTAGAGTGAAGGCGAGATGGCCGACACACGAGTACAAGACGGGTCACTGCATGTGTTCCAGGTGGCCGAAAAGCGAACAAGTGAGGTACCCCGACACGATGGTCCCCCCCCTTCGTATATATACCGAGTTCAGCTGGGGGAAAATCGGTCAGATCATGGCGCACGCGTCGACCGGTTAAAACATGTTGTCCCCGAGACGACGGTCCCGTTGGCCAAAGTGAAGGGCATTTACTCCTCGCACGAAATGGATGTCGCTCGGGGATGCTAACCGTCGTGGCGCTTGCGGTGCCCAAGAAACTCTGGCCGATACGAGCGAGTCTGTGCGCCAGCTGAGCGGCTGCCCGACACGGCCTAAAACTTAAAGCAAAGCGGGAAAAAGCATTTGACGGGCAGAACATCATAGGTCAGGGCAGAACCCATCGCCCTCAGACAGAAATGCTCGTCAAAGCTTCGGAAAATTAAGCGATGACTCATAAAACAGAAGAGTCGGCACGCTCGGCGCATGCTCTGACTCGGGCCTTATTACAATTCATAAAGTTTGTTTTTGCTGTTTATAAGAAAAATGCAACCTATTCTAAGAAAGAAAGAAAGAAGAACTCGGGCTGCCTCCCGAGGAGCGCTGGGGTTTGCGTCGCCAGCCCGACCGGTGTAGGATCATCATGTTCAGCCCTCAAGAGGGGGTCTACAGTCCGGAAGTCCCCCTCTATCTCCTCGCAGAATTTATTGTAACTATATGCGAACTATGCTGATTCAGAGATGGACGGGCCCCTCATTATTTCTTTCAGCTTGAAGTCCATATGGTCGTTTCCGACCCTTAAGGTGATCATCCCCTCGGAAACATCAATTAGCGCTCTTCCTGTTGCCAAGAAGGGCGCCCAAAGATGATAGGGCACCGAGGGTCTTCAGCTGTATCCATGACTACTATATCTCAAGGGATGAAGAAATCACCAACCCTTATCGGCACATCTTCGACAATGCCAACGGGTCTCTTAAAGGTGTGGTCCGCCAGTTGAATTCGCATGTTGGTTCCAACCATGTCGGTCAAGCCCACCCTTCGTGCAAAACTTAGAGGCATGAGGCTAATGCTTGCCCCCAAGTCCGCTAGACCTTTGCGCTCGACGTTGTCCCCGATGGCGAAAGGGATTGTGAAAGCTCCGGGATCCCTTCTCTTATTTGGTAAGCCAGGTTTTATGAAGGCGGACGAGGCAGAAGCTAGCTGCACTGTCTCTATCCTTCCTCCCCTTCTCTTCTTCGTGATAAGGTCCTTGAGGAACTTGGCGTACGTAGGCATCTCCTCCAGGGCGTCAAGGAAGGGGACTTCAAGATACAGTTTTCTGATCGAGTCCATGAACCTTTCGTGATGCTTCTTCAGATTCACCTTTATTAGTTTGTACGGGAACGGGATCCTAGGAGCGTAGGCATTCCTTCTGCCAGGTAGCTCCTCAGGGGAACCTTGCGCAGACTCCCGAACGTCTGCCTGTCTTTCTTCTCCTTCTGCTGGATCTGCACCCTCAGGCCTTTGCTCAGGCTCGGGCCTGGCTTCATCAGGGCGCTCCAGCGTCCTTCCAGACCTCAGAACTGACATTACGGCAGATTCAGGGTGTGGGAGTGCTTTTATTACAGGATTCTTCATCAAAGAAGCCATCTGGGTCAGTCGCTGATCAACCTCGCGCTGGCGCGTCTGCAAGCTGGCCATCTGGCACTGCATTTAATCCAGAGCCCCAGGGCTAGGGAGCGTGTTCTGCACCAGTCGGCTGATGATGGCATCCTGTCTCTTTATATAGGCAGAAAGCTGGCCAACCAAGTTAGGCTGGCTTGACCTCTTGCCCTTGCCCTGACATTCATCCGCAGAAAGGGACTGCTCGCAGCGAGACATGTCTCAAAGCTTGGCGGAACAAGTCGCAGATCTTCAGAGTTTCTAAAAAGGCATGGAAAATCAAGTTTAGAAAATTGAAATTTTTATTTAAAGCAAAGTATAATGCTACGAAAAGAAAAAAGAAAAAGAGTGATGTCAAACTTATCTCTAAGCTTGAGGCACAGGAGTGTAGTTAGTGGATTCAGGTTCGTCTTACAGTACCGCTATTGCCTTATCCCCGGCAACGGCGCCAAAAAGTTGACCGGCCTAAATCGCGCGTCCAAAATTGGAGGCGGATTTGAGGTAGTCGAGCTTTTACATTTATAAACCTGAATCCTTCTAGGCCCCCGCAACTTTGCTCACGGGGTCGAAGTAGTCATACGGGGTCAAACACAGGGACAAGGGGGTAGTGTTGAGAACCATAAATCGACACGCTACACTCCGGTAGGTATAAAGAGATATAAATTCCCGAAAGGGAACGGTAAGATGTCATGAAATAAACAAGAAAACTATCTCCAAATGGAGCTACAAAAGAGATTTAAGGTTTTAATCATTTAGCAGTTTTTAGGGGTTTTCATGCAACAGAAGCAGAAAGATAAGACTAGAGCTCAGGCAAGGTTCGGAGGATAAGACTGTAGTAAAACAAGCGGTAGCGGTAACACCCTGCACCCCTCCTCTCAGAGCGGGTACCTCTAACCTCTACATCAACACCCCTCTCGAGGTTGCTGGGCTTTAGTTAGAGTGGAATGTTACAGAAAACAGCTCCGTTCCAGACACTCTCGTACTCCAGAATCGGACCAAACGCTAGAGCCGCAACACAACTCTCGAAGTTGTTGTGACGGGAAAATGGTTCGGTAGCTAATCGAAACGCAATCCAAATCATGCAAGCTAGGGTTCGGATATTAAACAGAGCAGTCATCCAACATTGTACACCAAGCATAGAGCAACAAGTAATTGAATCTTTCCATTTCCATACACATTTAAAGGTCTTAATAAATTGCATAAACAAAGAATTAAATAACGGAATTAAAAGATAGGTGTCGCCTCCTTGATGTAGAAGGACGACAGGGTGCTGTAGCTCTCCTGCCCGATATCAGTCAGAGGCCTAGCCCGATACAGAGGTGTCGAGTGACACAGCCTCTTGGGCGGCACACGCCGACTGGCGACTGCATCGGTCAAGGGCTCTGGCCGATACGCTCATGTCGGACGACACACCCTCTCGAGCGGCACGTTCGATAGACTAAGCGTATCGGGTTGATATCGTGTCGGGCTAAGAGCTAAGCATTATTGATGTCGGTCACTTGTGTCAGGCAGTGATGTCGGCCGATATCGGCCCGCAGTGTCGCCCGAGACGGTCCTAGGTGAACTGTCCCCTCCCTCTCGGGATGAGGAGAAGCTCACCTAGTGTCGCCCAAGACGAACACTGGGGCATGATACTGGTGCTCTCGGAGTTTCCTCGCTCAAGTTCCGAATGCGAACTGTTCTGACCCGTGCGAGCCGTCTTTTCGGCTCCCTGTAGCTGCTATTTATAGTCAGCTGGTTGGTGGGAAGACATGGTGCTCGAAGCGCCACGTAGCTCCCTTGTACGCCGGTCGATGGAGATGGACGGCCGATACAAGCATTTCTCGGCGCAAGGTGCTGGCTAATGGTCACGTGGCGGGCGGCACGCCTGCCGGTGGGTGGCTGTGTCGCCCGACGAGCTGGGTCGTCGAGGCGGCTTTAGCTCCCTATCAGGTAGAAGGTGTGTCGGCCGGCACGTTCCTGTCGCGCGGCATCTCCTCGTCGAGCATCTTTGTGTCGCCCAGCCCGTGTCGGGCAGAGGCTGTATCGGGCGTCAGGGAGACCGAGACGGGTCTGGACGTATTAATGGGCCGGAATCGGCCTTATTGCACAAAAGCGAGGAAAATTTTGTAAAAGATAGGGAAATCGGAGTAAGAGCATTGCTTGGCCAATTATTGCGAAAATGCTAATAAAATAGAGGAAAATAGCAGAAAAAGGGCAGTTTTGATAACAAAATAAAGGGCAAAAACGTCACAAAAACTGATGTTATCACTCTCATGCTTTTATTCACCCTCATAAAGCTCCTTTCCTTTTTTGGGATTTTTGTTGGGCAAGGGGAAACAAAAGGATTTTTGCTGTTTGGGCAGCCTTTTCCTTCTCCATACACGTCTCTTAGGGTCTGACTGGTTTGATGTAATTTGTCTGGAAAACAGTGGAAGTGGATTTTCTTTTCTAATTTTATGTGATTGGTTAGATGAAAGTCGGGAACTTGAGTTCCTTAGATTTCCTTGGACTTCCGGTTGTATATATATGGTTTCAAAAATGAGTTCCGTAACGAATCATCCAGAAAACAAGTTCTGTCCTTGATATGTCTCGCCCACTCCCTTCTTTCTATCGTCGAGCACGACTCGACAAGGCCAGCGACCGTCTGGCAAGAAGGCAGTGTTGTAAATCTGCTGCACATCCTTTGACAACCTGGCTACCTCATATGGCGAAGAATGCCCAGCCGCACCAATCGCGAATCTCTCACGGATCTGTGATCTCAGTTCCAAGCTAGCGAACCACTGGCAACAACCATCGGAAACTAGGGTAAATATCTTCACCGTTCATAGAATGCAGGAAACTCAATCACCAAGTGTAATCCTTCCGATTTATCCTTCTCAGTTAGGAGAGAATAAAATAATCATCCAAATCCCAACGTGATGGCGCTGACATATCACTCCTTTCGGATAAAGTCTCCTTCAATTCTTGCCCTAGTCCCTTTTTAACCACCCAGATTACACCGTCTATTTTCAAGAAAATTGATTACAAACCAATCACCAGGAACCTGTTTTCCAGGAATCCCATTTCAATTTTGGGAAAATGACTTCCATGAAAACGTCAGTTACACATAACCAATCAGACCCTTAGCTGTAGGGAGATTATTATTTTTTTTCAAAATTTTTGGCACGGGAAAACGTAATCTTTTGTTTGTTTGAGGCAACATTATCAGAAAGATATAACAAAACTTGCATCTCGTTAAGTACATAGAAACAAACTGGCAAGAAGTCGCATTAGGTTTTTACTAATATAGCGACATTGTACATATGTATGGGAGCAAAATAAGCAAAAAATTTCAAAATTTTTGGTATGAACATGCATATGTACTCATGATATAGGAAAGAATAAAAAGAATAAAGAATATGAGATAAAAGAATGAAGAATTTTGTACCTCCCTCACTGGTACATGGTACCCCCCAACTTACTCCACACTCTGTCCCAGAGTTGTGAGGTAGGTAAGGTGAGGTAATGTTACTCCAGTAAGGTTACTTGGTGAGCGTGCCTGTGTCAGATAGAAGCTCCCACACATATTCTCCTCTTTTGCTGTGATATTCGATGTGGTGGAGCTGGTCAGGCGTTGCTTCATTTGTGATCCATTCCAGGACAAAGATGTCACAGTCGTTGGATAAAGGAATCTGCTGCGGATTGCGGTGGCAGAACTGGAGTTTGTGCCATTTGTTTGCTTGCGTGTCTAGGAATGGTTGGATCATCTTTGACACCTCATCATAGTATTTTTGAACTAGACGTTCGACGGATGACAACGGTTCTGATGTACATGACACTGGATGGTTTTTGTTGCTGTCTGAGCTGTTGTAGAAGATTCCCGCTCGTTGTCGAGTGTATATTGTCAGGAGTGTCCAATGGCTATAGTGGAGGATGGGCAGTAAGATCGTGCGTGGAATCTCGCTCTCCAATTCTTCCAGAAATGCTCGTTTTGCTCATGTTTCATCGGCGAGGCAGATGTCGTTGAACAACATAGGGTGAGCTATGTATGCGTGTTTGAGCCTTGCATGTATTGTTTGAATGTAAGCGACCGTCACTGTTACAGCCAGACATCCTCCTTCTTTTACCATGTCCCTTATGTCATCGACTGGGACTATGACATTGCCTGCCTCATATGCGACATCCATTGGGGTGGAATAAGCCAACTTCAGAATGATATCGTTGACCTGTTCCTGCGTGAGAGTAGCACACGAGAAGCGGTCGAAATTTTTGATCAGCCCTTCTGTAGTTTCAGGCGAAGCAGTGTCTTCCATCATGTGCACTTCCCGCAGGATCTCTAACTGCTTGCCTGCCCCATAGATGTCAGTCACCCTCTCCGCCTCTTTCTCTGGGGAGCTGCTGGATTACGAAGTGTCTTCTTCTAGGTCAATGTCCAGCAGCTTCTTAGGCACCCCTGCATCTCGGAAATAGAGCTTGTCCTTGATTAGCAACATGGCGTAAATGCTCCTGCGGCAATAGAAGCATGTGCCCCTAAGGGCTCTCAAGTTTCCGAATGTATTGAGCACTTCCATGGCACTCAACATGGTGAAGGCGCTGTTTCCGCTTCCCCTTTCTGCCTAGACGGGGAGGTTTCAGATAGAAAATAAGTTCCAAACGTCTTTGTAATGTTGGATTCTGTGCTTGATAACTCTTAGGAGACGCAGCGGTAGGAGCCTCAATTTCTTGTCCTCCGGGCGGCTGAAAACATTCCCAGAGCATGGCACCTCGTCACTGCTGCAGCTTAACAGTTGGACGTCGTGGTTCCTGAGGTCTGCCATGTAGAGGAACCACATGTTGCGGTGCTTATACGGGGCCAACACGAGGTTTGGTCTATGCTTTTTGATGTGGTTCAGCATGTCGCCCACCGCACTGGAGTCTGAATCTCCCTTCATCAATCTTCTCGCCAAGGTCGGGGTGGTGTTGTATATTATCTTCTGACCTGTCCTGCTATCGATATTTTCTATTATTGCACTTTCAAGGACCCTAAACAGTCTTTTGCCGACGACGGCCGACATGCGGAACATGCTTTGAAGATCTTCCCATCGTACGGAGAAGTAGTCGTCGCTCCAGACGACATCTTCTTCATCAGCCTGCAATCTTAAGACCTTATTCAACAAATTCTGGTCTCTGATTGTCAGGTATCCGATGGCTCTTCTGTCGAAGTCGGCCATCTCAAAGGAGGGTATTTCGGATGACTCATGGAACTTATCCGCCATCGAGTGTCTTCCTCGGGGGAGGTGTCTTTCATTGACAGCATAAACATCCCCCTTTTCTCCCTCGGATTCATCAGAAGAGTCTACCCCGATGCTGATATCTCCGTTATCGTCTTCAGCTTCGTACAGGGGGACTGAGGGATTTTCTTCTTCCAGGCCTAGGGAGCTCTCCTATCCTGCTGGAGCTCCGTTGTCTGTCCTTTGCGGCACCTCCTCCTCGGACATTTTTTATCGCCCGCTGGAGGTGGAAGGGGACGCTGATTTTGAGGAGGACGTTGATGAAGAAGGAGGAGAGCCTCGGCTAGGGGGTGATGGCGACCTTCTCGGCTACCTTCGGCGCGGATGGTCGCCCCCCCTATCCAGCCTTTCCTCGATTTTGTTAAGGCATTGGAGAACTTGCTGAAGTGTCGCAGTCAAAGTCTCTAGTCCACTGGGAAGGCTAGCTAGAGTCAGTAGCTCTCATTCTTGGCTATTCAGCCTGTCTTGAAAAGATGCAAACTTGCGGGTTAAGGAAATACAGGTAGCTGAGTTGTTATATGTTACCTCCCGCAATTAGTCGAGCTCGTGCCCTAACATATTCCCGAGTGACGGAGGGGTTCCCGCGGGTCCCCTCCTATCCTCGCGACGTCTTGCTCACGTGATGGTCCACCAGGTGAGGTAGAATCTATCTCAATCGTTCTCGATGCAGATGTCGCTAGGTGAGGCGACGACACTCTTTCAGCTATCACCGCCTTGTCTCGTTGTCGTGGTGGAGACGGACGTGGTGTGGGAGGGTGCTGCTCCACCTCTACGCTGGCGGCGATCTCATCAGCAGCTGCAACAGGAGACACCGACGACGGCGTCGGCGTCAGCTGCACACCTTCGAGCTCCATTTGAAGGATCGTAGCGAACACCTCATTACTAGTGTCCGACTGTGGCCCTTCCTCTACCTCTTCAGGCAACACAGGAATTTCAGGGGATGCGACTGTCTCTCCCGCGGCAGCCCCCGTAGTCGTGGGCTCAATGACCTCCACGGTCACCGACTCTTCTTCATCCACCACAGCTGTTGTTGTGGTAGTGGCTGGTATAGAAGGAGTGACGACAACTCTAAAGACTGCTGTCGTCAGTAGCTCTGGAGTTTCTGCTGGCTCGGTGCGGGCTGTTGGAGCTTTTTACCGCCTTGGACCGAGAGGAATAGGTTCTCCTCTCGTGACCGCCCTTTCCTGGGCTCTGGTGGTGGCAGCATAGGCTGCGTCTACTTCTAGAGCTTCAATCTTCGCGGTAGTGAAGACCAGTTTTGCTACGTCATAATTGGTGCAGGGAGGGAGCGGTAGGAGGATGTTCGTCCTTGTAAACTTGTAGAAGTAGTCTCTCCCCTCCTACTTTATGATGCTGGTCCTCATTAGGTACTTGATGTCGATCACTTCATCGCCCTGTATCCTCGAAAGGCTACGTGACTCTTTTGGGTAACCGAGTCCAGCCGCAATCAGGTTGACGACGCCGCCCATACAATATTCTTTGGTGGCATCTTTTATCGGGTGCAACCTGTTCAGCAAAAACTGCCCGAGGTTAATTACTCGTCCCTCCATCACGTGCCACATGACATGGAGTTCTTCTGTGTAGATATTGCTGGACTCATTCTTGCTGAACAGCAAACACGCCACCAGTTTGTGCACTATCCTCCAAAAGCATGAGTGCACGACCGCCAATTTGCATCCCGACTTATAAGATGTCTCGCCGGTTAGCCTACCCCAGAGCTCCACGGGACTGAACCCATCTCCTTCGGTGATTCTCTCACCATTATTCATCAGATTCTCCTCCTCCTCAATGGAAGAGAAGATCTTGTTTAGCATCTTCTCGGAGATAGCGTGCTTCGAGTTGTATAGTCGGGCCTGGAGTCTATCTGCCCCGTCGTATTCTTTTTTTTTTTTCTACAGCAGAGTTTTTCACCTGGCGGAGAGAGGACATGAACTCCCTTGTGAGTTCGGTGTAGGAAGAGGACCGGCTAAAGCAGATCTTTCTCAGCCCTACAGCGGCGAGGACGCCCTTCAGTCTTTCATAGATGCCCAACTCAACGAACGAAGACTGATGGCAGAACCGACTCAGCCTGTAGAGCCTGGTTTCCAGCTCCATATAACGATGTGTGTACTCGCCGTCTCTCAGCATAAACCTCCCCGGTGTGTGTTCCAGGGATTTTGCTGCTGCCGTTGGAGCGGTTATTGGGGCTGTCGCTACCCTCGCCCTTTTTTTCACAGCTGACGGCCCGACTGCTTCTCGATTCGGTCGTTTTTGCCCGACATTGGTTGCTTCGGAGGTGACCCTCCTGCCTTGCTCATCAACTCAGACAACTGTCTGCTTGACGCGGGCCATTTCTGTTAACAAATTAGTTGATTAGTTAAAATTTGCTGGTGTAGTATAGTGGTGATTATTCTCGCCTGTCACGCTGAGAGGTCGTACTTGCGATAAAGAACAAGACGATATGGCGATAGATACGCGTCAGGTATGTCGCTCGTCATGGGTGTGGCGGGCGATACGGTCGCAAAAGATAAGACACTCGACAGGGTTCTTCTGAAAAGAAAGCGGTGCATCGCCCACCAACAAAATGGGAGAGGCGGTACAAAGATGGGTGACACGGATATCACCCGACATGGGTGCATCGGGCAAACGCGAATAAAAGTTATGTTGCGCGACATATGTATCGGGCGATACAATATCGCTCAGCTAACAAGGGCTCATGCCGGATAAGTTACTCATGAAAAGAAGATCGTGTAGGGTGATACGGTCTGTCGGGTTATACCTTGTTGTGTTCTTAAACTTCCGCGCGATACGAGAGCGAGGATCTTGCACGACACGGGAGCTAACTCAGAAAATCAATGCACGGCACGAGTAGGTGAAAATAATAAGGCAGTAGCCCGACACGGTAAACTCGTCAGGCTATATATAGCAGTCTCGATCGGGGGTAAAAACAGGTAATTTCGGGCGCGCACCGGCTATTGGGGCAAGTCATCCCCGAGACAGGTAGTCCATCCGTCGCATGAGGGTAATTACTCCCTGGCACGATTCGGGTGTGTGCCGCCCATACATGCCATTTGTCACGACCTTTGTGATGCCCGTAATTCCACTGCCCATCATGGGCGCGTTCAACAAGTCAATTGGGCTGCCGCCCGATATGAACTGCCCGATACGAACCTTTCAGAGCCAAAACAAGAAGAAAAACTTGAAAATAGAGCGGGAGAAAGCGGTTGATGAGTAAAACATCATTGGCTTAAGGCTAAACCCCCGGCCTCAGATGGTGTTACCCATCCCGGTCTATAAAGCAGCACGGTGGCCCATAAAATAAAAGAGTCAGCGCCTGTGGCGCATGCACCGACTCAGGCCTTATTACAATCCATAATTTTTGTAATGTTTGTTTTGCAGGAAAATAAAATGCATCCTATTCTAAGAAATAAAAGAGGGCTCGGGATGCCTCCCAAGAAGCACTGTGTTTTCCATCTTCGACTTCTCCATCCTGCATCTTTATCCTTGCCTCCGTGGTCACAGCCCCGCCTTCTTGGCAGTCTCCGTATTTGATGGTATCTTCCCTGACGGGTTCTTCACGATCTCGACTAACTGAGCTAGTTGCTGATCAATTTGGCATTGATGTGTCTGCATGTCCGCCAATTGTACCTACAAAGAGTTCAGAACGCCAGAGTTCGACAATGCACTTTGCGCTAGTTGATTGTTGATAGTGTCCTGCCTCTTCACAAAATCGAATAACTGGCCAATCACATCCGATTGGCTCGAGCCTTTGTCCTGTTCTTTGTTTGACCCTTGATATTTACCTTGTACCTAGAAATTTCCCTTGGCTGGCTAAAACTGGGTGTTCTTGGTATACTGACTTGCCCCCCTCTTTTCTCAAAGGCTTGCGGCGGCTTAGATGAGCTATGCAGCTGATGTGAGTTCTCAGCCGCGTCCTTGTTGCCGTAATTGAAACCGGGGTGGTCTGGCCTTTTGAAACTCACAAAAGAGACATTTTCAGTCCCTTCGTCTTCAGAGTCAGTATCACTGGTTGCATCCAGTCAGGTGTAGATGCAATTATCTACCCCGTGCTCTCCTTCACCGCAAGTTATGCATTTCATCACTTTTTCGACTGGCTTCTTTCCCTTCCCGCCGGATTCCCTCAGTTGCTTAACATCTATAGCTATTCTTTTTATCTGTGAGGTAATGGACTCCAACGCCTTAGACTCAAGAGAGGGCCCTTCACCGCTCTTTTTAGCCTGTCCTCTGTCGGATCTATCGTAATCAGTGCTGGCTAGCAGCTCGGCCATGTTTTTGATGATCTTTTCGGACTTGCTCGGCTTTTTTCCAAGCAAGTCACTGCCTGATGCCGCATTAAGTGACACCCTTTCATCTGGGGTCAGACCATTGTAAAAGGTGGTGACTAGGAAACCCTTCTTATAGTTATGGTGAGGGCAGTCCCTTTGATATTCCTGGTATCTTTCCCAAGCTTCGTGGAGACTCTAATTGGGCTTTTGCATAAAAGAGGTTATCTTCTGCCTGTTTCTCACATTCCTTTCAGTGGGGTAGAATTTGTTCACGAATGTGTCAGCCAGTGCTCCCCATCCGTTTAGAGATTGGTGAGGTAACCCAAGATACCATGATAGAGCTTTGTCCTCCAAGGAGAAAATGAAGCCCTTGCAGTATATGACTTCTTGGGGGACCCCCGCATCTTTATGGTATCGCATATATTTTTGAAGGCATCTAGGTGGTGGTAGGGGTTGTCGTTCTTGGAACTTCCCCTAAAACTTTTATTCTGGATCATTGAGATAACAGACGGCTTAAGCTCAAAATTTGTCGCGTTGAAACGCGGGATAATGATGGGACACCGGGAGTTGTTGGCCTTCGTGGATGCCAACTCTCTCAACATTTTCTCTTCTTCTTCTGAGTCATCACTGTCACTGGCGTCTCGGTGTCGTTCCTGATTATTGTGGTTTCTTCTGTGCCTCTGGTGGCGATGACGTCTATCGCGGCGGTGGCCTTCCTCAAACTGCTCCGTTTCTGGATCTTCAAGGTTATCATCGCCGTCATAGCGTTCGTTGACTTCTGGTGGAGGCGAATGAGGTCGAGCTCACCCTGGGCATTCTCCTTCAGACTGGGGTGGCTCGACGCGGGGCGACATGGGGTCAGTGGTCTGTAGAACAAGTCATTGTTCGTCAGAGTTCCTGAAATGGCACGAGAAATCAAGTTTAGAAAATCGAATTATTAATTTGAGGCAAAGAATAATAATAATAATAATAAAAAGGGTGCTATCAAGCTCATTTTTAAGCTTGAGGCACGGGAGTGTAGTTAGTGGATTCAGATTCGTCAACAGTGTCGTTTTGCCTTGTCCCCGGCAACGGCGCCAAAAAAGTTGACCGACCTAAATCGCGCGTCCAAAAAGTGGAGGCGGATTTGAGGTAGTCGAGCTTTTACATTTATAACCCGAATCCTTCTAGGCCCCCGCAACTTTGTTTATGGGGTCGAAGTAGATATACGGGGTCGAACACAGAGATAAGGGTGGTAGTGTTGAGAACTCAGAATCGACACGCTACACTCCGACTAGGATAAGAGATGATAAAATTCACAAAAGGGAACAACAAAACAAGAATGATAAAACAAGAGAAAACCCTATCTCCAACTGGAGTTACAAGGAAAACTTTGATTTTTAAGCATTTAGCATTTTTTAGGGGTTTTCATGCAACGGAAACAGAGAGATAATACTAAATCTAACGCAAGGTACGAAGGAGAAAACTTCAGTAAAACAAGCGGCAGTAGGAACATCCTGTACCCCTCCTCTCAGAGCGGGTACCGCTAACCAAGCATCAACACCACTCTCAAGGTTGCTGGACTTTAAGTTAGAGTGAAATGTTACTGAAGCAACTCTGATTGCGGGCACTCTCGTACTCCAAAATCGGACCAAACACTAGAGCCACAACACCTCTCTCAAGGCTGTTGTGACGGAAAAACACGATTCGGTAGCTAATCGGAACGCAATCCAACGTGCAAGCTAGAGTTTAGATATTAAGCATAGCGATCATCCAACAAGGGTACCAAGCATACAGCAGTAGATAATTAAGCTCTTGTATTTCTATTAACATATAAAAAGGTTAATTACAATGCGGAAGTAAAAGAATTCAATGACAGAAATAAAGATAGGTATTACCTTCTTGATATAGAAGGACGACAGACTACAGCGGACCCTCCAGCCCGATACCGGGCAGGAGCCCAGCCCGAGACAACCGTGTCAGGCAACACACCCTCTCAGGCGACACAACGTGATGGGCCGATTGCATCGTTCAAGGACCCTGGCCGATACGCTCATGTCGGGCAGCACCCTCTCGGGAAGCACGCCGTGACGGGCGAGGCGTATCAGGTTCGGTATCGTGTCGGGCTTGGAGCGACGCATCTAATGTCAGGCACTTATGTCGCTTATCCTCATTGGCCAATATCACCCTGGAGTGACGTCCGGGACGGTCCTAAGTGAACCATTCCCTCCCTCTCAGGATGGGGAAGAGCTCACCTAGAGTTGCCCGACATGAACATTGAGGCGTGATACTCTTTCTCTCGCAGCTTTCCTCCAAAGATTTTCTCAAGGTTCCGACATGTCTTTTCAGCTTCATGTAGCTGCTATTTATAGGAAGCGGTTGGGAGAAGTTACGGTGCTCAGGGTGCCACATATCCCCTCTTTTCATCGTGAATTCGGTGACGGTCGATATAGGTATCGCCCGACACAAGGATGTCGGCTATTGGTCACGTGACGAGCGGCGCCTGCCGGTGGGTGGCCTATGTCGCGCGACAATCTTTGTTTGTCACGGCGAGCCTCGGCTCCCTGTCGGGTAAAAGACATATCGCTCGCCAGTTCCTTCTCGCGTGACATCCTCATGTTGCGCGTCGGTGCATTGCGCCTACCCTGTCGGGCAGTGATCATATCAGCCATCTAGAAGGCCGATGCAGGTGGAACTTGTTTGTGGGCCGGGACGTCCTTATTGACGATAAATGGGTCAAAATAGGAGGAAAACACTGCAAAATATGGAAATATTGAATTAAGAGCGTCGTTTGGCCAATTATCGCAAAAGTACATATAAACAGAGAGGAAAACAGTTAAAAAGGCAGTTTTGATAATAGAATAACAGTCTAAAACATCACAAAATTTGGTGTTATCAGGTTGGTGTTTAGTTACGGACCCCATTTGTCTTATGTTGTGACGATCCACCTACTTATTCAAAATAAAGTGTAGAATTAACAACTAATAAACATATAAATAAAAACTAATTTAACATAATCATTTCAAGTGGAAACGTAAACATCAAGGTTCATAACCTGCCATCATGTATCACAAATCATACCATAAAGATATACATCACTGTACAGTGGTCATCTTGTCACAACTTGAAATATGTACAAGGATAATTGGGTTCACATATACAAGCCATGTACAACCATGGCATACTGCCAAAACCTTGTATCGGTGTACCACATCGACAAAACAGTTCAAAGGACCTGAGAGTACAGAGATGACACATAGGACTCTATTACAAAACACTACTAGCATATCCAATCTCCTTATTGATCTTCCTCAACCACACGATCTCTACCACGTCGTGCACGACCACCTAAAAGATGTGGAAACCCGCGGGGTAAGACCAACGTCCCAATAAGAGATATAACTCTTCGTCAACAACTATTATTAACTCAAATAGATATATAACAGGTTAGGAGGCATTATGAGCAGATTCAGCTAAATGAACAAGTAAGATTGATAACACATATTAAGCAGATTAAGTGCTTATAACTGATCAGTAGAACATCTTATGTTTTTAGAAGGAATATGAAGAACATGTATAAAGGATCACAACTAAGCAGTATAAAAAGTAAGACAAAGGGCAACATCTAATGTGAATCATGTTTAACCCTAAGCAAAATATATTACATGAAGGTATTACATCTTTTATGCCCCATGGAGATGAGGTATGCCACTCATACTCCAACTGACCATTGCTATTTCGAAATCAGTGTCATACAAGATCTAGGATGGTCGGATTCCTATGATCTCCCACACCCTCAGTCAGTAAAAGTTTGCCGCAGTGACATATAGAGTCCAACTGCATAACAGCCTAGTCCTCCTTAGTATATAGGCACGCCACTAGTAAACAGGGTCTACAAACCCAATCATCTGAGGTACAACTACAGCTATCCTCTATCACATCATATATTGAGATATGACTGCAGCCATTATCCTTCCAAGGCATGACCACAATCATCCTCTGTAACCTGTAACTGTGGATGCAAGGATATACCCTCAACTTGCACCCTGACATATTCAACAATATGCGCTCCGAGTTCTGGTTAGGAATTACTCATTTCACCATCCAGCAAGTCCTGAAACTAGAATGGATATATGGCTCATAGAAACTACATGATTAGGGTTTCACTTAATTAGTTAAGCCATTTGAGTGTCTTTTACCGCATCAATCAAGTTACAATGAATAGTTAAGCCATTTGAGTGTCTTTTACCGTATCAATCAAGTTACAATGTACAAACCCTAGAAAGGTTCTACAAAGAAAAGGTAGATTGCAACTTCAGAAGATATAAAACGTATTAATCATAAATCTGATCACATCATCACATGATATTGTATGAACAAGACCATCACCATTATCACATCATGGTGGGATAACAATCCCTCATCACATCACTGGAGGATATTGTTGGTATGTATGCCCTAAGATCCAATCATATGATGATTGGATTGGCATACGTCATGATTGATTTAATAAATATCAAAGGCAAGCTTCCTATTTATTCTAGCTCAATTGACTATGAGATAAATGATGGAGTAGAATGAATGTCTAAAGAATGACAATACTCAATGACGTATGTCTTCAGGTTGAGGACCTGAACAATGAGATCATATGGATGCTATGAGTATGTATATTCTTATTATGTCCCTAGTCGGATGTCATTGTGGAAGGTTGATAGACAACAATGGCACATCAAGACTAGAGTGTGTGTTGGTTGATGACAGTGTCTCATTAGTCATGATATATGATATCAAACCAAGCACATAGATACATGTTAGAGAATAGTGTATCAGATAGACCCACCATGAGAGTGACACATGGAACCATGACATGGTAGTCAGAATCATCTCTCATAGTGATGGTGGTGATTGTGATTCTTAGACCTGAAATCACCGCACTCATCAAATGTGACCGGGTATACTTTGACATCATCAAACACAGTCCTGAAATATGGGTTGTTATAACGGTGATGATTGGGTGGCTTTGACGCATGAGATAGACTATGGATGATAGATATGGGATTTTTCCCTCCTAAGGGAGTATGATGCCCAGGCCACTTGATAAGCGAGACTGAGAAAGGCATGTGCATGCACATGTGAATTAATATATGATATTGATGTCACACATATCTCAGACAGTCTGCTCTAGTTCAAGAAACATGAATGAACGTTGAAAGGATGATGACTCCATGCCTTGAGTTCATTCAGGATATTAGAGATAAAGGAATTATACATTCACTGGAACACCAATCACAGAATGTAGGATTGAAAGTTGTTCTCCAACTTTCCTTTTCACTTGGGTAGAACTGATGAGTGAGTAGGTACCGCTCTTTGCTTGTGATGTTATAAGCTAGTTATGGACATTCACTGCCAATGTGAAATGGGACCTATAGGGTCACACATAAAGGATTAACCTAGAATAGGAGTTTATCCATGAATGATGTTTAGATTGATTACTAAAGTGTTTAGGTACTCAATCAAACATTTAATCAATAGATGTGACTCAGAATCATCAATTTCAAGTGTTGAACCAGCTGATTAGAGTGTCAGATTGATTGAGAGTTGAATTGACTGTGTTTTGCACAATCTGGACCACCAACTGACCGGTTCAATGGGTGAACCGATCGGCTCATGGTCAGTGAGATGACCGGTTCACTCCAGTGAACTGATCGGTTCATTTGGACCAAACGAGCAGTGTTAGGTTTTCCTGATTTTTTAGCAAAGTTTTTTGTTTTACTTGTTCAATTCGATTGGGACAAGAAATTAATATTTGCGTTACTTAGAAACAAATAAAGAAAGTCAATTACAGGTAGGTCTGGGAAGTGAAACGACCGGTTCACTAGATGAACCAATCAGCTCACACTCCCAACTGACTGGTTCACTAGTAAACCGATCGGCTCACCTTGCCAAATGACTGTTTTAGTTATGAAACGACCGGTTTTCCTATCGCAGTGCAAATTGTTCATGGAAATTTCAGACCCTTCTACTCTCGCACAGACTGGAAACCCTGACCCTACCATCCACTATAAATAGAGGGGTACAGGGGGCTTCTCTAGAGACACAACTCAGAACATCAATTGCTCTGTAAAGTTGTTGTCCTCTCTGGTTGTGGTAACTGAGAGAGCCCAATCAAGTTCTACCCGTCCAGGGAGGAACAATGAGGGAAAGACAATTGTAGAAAAGCAACTAGTGGTGGGAGAGTGAGTCAGTGACTAGTACGCCGACAAAAGGGGACAAATCCTTCTAGTCTGTTCTTCAGGATGACTAGAGTTCCCGACAGTCTGTGTGGACTATCTATAGAGATTGGAGACTTCTACGGCTCAGGAGGATGACAGTCAACCGCAGTCCTGGTCAAGACCAGGAGCTACATAGATGTCGTCAAAGGCAGATGTTGAAGACCACACTTGCTGCAAAGTATAGTCATTGAACAAGCCTCAAGACCAGGTATATCTCGCTAAAACCATC
Source organism: Alisma plantago-aquatica (assembly GCA_963693085.1). Taxonomy (NCBI): domain Eukaryota; kingdom Viridiplantae; phylum Streptophyta; class Magnoliopsida; order Alismatales; family Alismataceae; genus Alisma; species Alisma plantago-aquatica. Next base: position 57,723,433 of record OY856409.1, read on the forward strand.
CTTCCCATTACATAGATATTGATGCCATATGTTGGTTATGGGTTTATGGTCAAGTAAAACTTTTATTTCCATTGCCTACTCCGACCACATAAAACTCAACAGTGGTATTAGAGCCACATCAATACTCTATGTTTTGGGATAATCAATATGATCGAATTATGTTTTTTTGTCTTTTATTTATTGCATACGATGAAAATATTTAAATGACTAATGTGAATATCCGATTAATACCACATGATCCCAAACTAATATATATACATATATGATATGGTATATATGCAATCGATACGTGTTTCCCTAAAATGGTTTTGATGGTGGATGTGTAGCATGGTTATGGCCTATAAACCCTATGTGCATGTGTGTGGTTGGTTATGGTTGTTTGCATATCAGTTTGCCCACTGAGCCCTCTTCTTCTATTCTAAATGTAACTTGAGATAACTTGAGATTCTCTTCTACCTTTTCTCCCCTCGAATGTAACTCGAGGTTTCACAAAGATTATGTAAAATAGGATTAGCTTTATTTCTTATTATGACGAAGGCTGAAGATGACCACTTGATGGACTGAGACGATCGACTAAGGAGCAGTTGGTGGACCAATGAGAAGCTAAGACGAAAGGACGAGCCGACCATCTGGAGGAGCCAGACGATCAACTGGAGGAGACCAACCGACTGCCCAAGAGGCAAGTTGACCGGTTCAAAGGTTGAACCTATCAACCTAGATTGGCAAGCACAGATCTTCATCCATAACAGATTGCATGTGATGTAGACCTTAGATGACCATAGTTCCTTGTGGCTCCAAGGAACTACAATAGGATGGCCATAATCATTGCTTCATCGTTATTGCATGTTTTCATTTTTGGGATATGGCATGTATATGATACGTACTATATATGTGGTGATTGGATACATATATGCATATATAAGCATATTAAAACCTCTCAAACAAACATATTAAGTTGAAGATGCCTTCCAAAAGTAACACACATGAAAAGCTTGATCGACTAAGTGTGGGCATGCCTTCGCATGGTGCACCATCTATCTTGTGGAAGTCTGATGGTGAATATGTAGGTCTGCCTTCGCAGGGTGCATATTCATTGTGTTGGCTTTTGGATTGGACTTAACAAAGCGACCTTGATAGGACCAAGCACCTTGAGGCATAAAGATGAACATGGCAAGGAGTTGCGCATGACATCTATCAAGAGTTGTATATGATGCAATTGGCAAAAGTTGCCTACCTGAAAGAATCTAGTTGTGGGTGACAACCCTCGCTGGTCCATAACTTAGAGGAAATTAGGATCTTGCTCACTAGAAGGTTGTACGTTGTAATCTTCTAAATTGATACATTAGGATTATCAATTTGATCAAAATAGTGGGAGCGATGATTAATTAAAGACCTAATTAATATCGTCAATTTTCAAATCAAATCAAATCAAAAAGAGTTTTGGACTAAAATTGCAAATTTCCTTTTGTAGAATAAATGGCTACCAACAACAATCACTTTCCATTGCGATTAGTCCTTGTGAAGGACAAGCTAAATGGGAACAACTTCCACGACTGGTTTGGGATGTTGAGAATTGTTCTCACTCAAGAGCAAAAGCTCTATGTCCTAGATACACCAGAGCCAGAAGAACCCACTCCCAAGGCACCAAAGGCTGAAAGGGATGCTTACAAGAAGCATATTGAGGATGACATTGATGTGAAGTGCTTTATGTTGTGCTCAATGAACTATGAGTTGTAGAGACAACATGAGAACATAGACGTCATTGAGATGGTTCAATATCTCAAGAACATGTATCAAGACCAAGCACGACAAGAGATAAATGATGTATCCAAGGCATTATTCAAGTGCATCATGATAGTAGGATTTCCAGTAGGCCCTCACACACTCAAGATAATTGGGTATGTGGAGAACCTAACTTGACTGGATTCCCTTTGAGCCAAGAGTTGGCTATTGATGTGAAACTGCAATCATTGCCATAATCCTATAGTCTGGTTTGTGATGAACTACAACATGAACAACTTTTATAGGTCATTGACAGAGTTGTTGGGCATGTTGAGGATAGTCAAGGCACAGATGAAGAAAGACAAACCCAAATCTATGGTGATGATCATCAGAAAGAAGGGAAAGTCTAAAGGCAAGGGAAAGGGCAAATCAAAGAAAGGTTCTGATGCTAGCTAGCAGCCCAAGTCATCTTCAACTCACAAAGCCAAGGGAGGGGGTGAACCAGGGAGGCAAATGTCACCATTGTCATGAGCCAGGACATTGGAGGAGAAATTGCCCTCTCTACATAGATGAACTAAAGAAGAAGAAGGAGGGGATGGAAGTCTCCACCTCAGGTATCATGAAATAAACTTAAAATGCTTCTTTATCTTAGGTATATGATAACAAGATATAGATCTGACATATATGATGTGCAGGATCTTAAAGAAGTGATGGCCTTTATGAAAGGACCAAGAAGGAACACTCATAAACATTGGAGCAAGTGTTGCTGCCATAGATAGTAGTACCTTTTAATTTATTTCAGCCCAAAGGGCATGTAATGGAGTTATGAACTGCTATTTCATTTTGCCAATAAATAGAAACACTTTATTTCTACATATTGTAATGACAAGGATGTCTATCAATAAAGATTCATGTTTCAATTTCAAAGATATGATATTTTATGGAAATGCCTTATTTATCTTGTGGTACTTGGTATGCATGAGATTAAATAATTATACCTAAACGTTATTGATGACTCAAACAATAAATTAGCATTATCAACTAAACAAATGAATGAGAAATTCATCTCTAGGTTCCATGTTGATGGATAAACTAGACTCTCTTGGTTAATGAACCATTAAGAGATATGAATGTCTTGTTTATTGGGAATGATAACAAGTCAATCTTCACTAGATGTAGTGGGAGAATGACTATTCTATTATGTATAAAACATATTGATGTATATACATACATAATGGAGTAAATGCTAATGCTTTAGATATGGTATTTAATGAAATACCAATATGAATATCTTGAAATGTTCAAGAATATCATAAATGAAGAACAAACTTGGTAAAAGTATTAACTCTTTGATATGATTAATGAATAAGATACTTGAACCAAATGTTTGAGGACCTTGTGAGTAACTATGATAGTGTATCATAGAGAACTCATGATTAAGGCATAATGATGACTAGATCAAAGAAGGAATCATACTCTGAATAGTAAGAGCATGATCATCAAACAAATAACTAATCTTCTAGAATTCTTCTAAAGAACATGCTTTACACTAAATAAATGTACAAAAGGAGATTAAGAATCACAAGTGGTGTGGAATATCAAATTCCTTATGTAACAGATACACCTCATATATCTAGTAGAAAACACCTTGAGCTTGATGGATAATGATATCCTACAAACTCAAAGGTGATGAATTGGTCATATGATGATGAGCCAATAATCTATCCAGATGATGTTAAGGAACCAAATTTTGAGTTATGGCTTGAATCCATAAGATCTAAAATGACTTCCATGTGAACCTTATAAGGTATGACCTTAATGGTATCACTTATAGGGAAAAAAATCATAAGTGCAGTTGGGTCTTAAGAGTTAAGACTGACATGGATGACATTTGAAGAGTTGATTGGTTGAGATAAATTCAAGTGAGTTCAAGGTGTTGAAACTGATGATTTTATTTAATCAATTGTAGTGGCTATAGGCCATAAAGGATCATGCTTGCTATTGGAACTTAAAGACTATGAAATTTGGCATATGGATATTAAAACTGCATTCCTAGTAGGAATAACATGAGGTTGTGTATGTGACACAACCTAAAGGGTTTTATAATTCCATTAATGCAAATGCAGTCTATAAGTTACAAGATATTAATCAATATGTTTGATTAAATACAAGCACTTCAGAACTGGAGTCTTTACTTTGATTATAGTCAAAACGTTTGACTGATATATCAAAATAAAGAATGGATCTATGATTACAAAGATTTAGTGGGAGCGTATTCATATTCCACATGATGATGAGGAATAAAACAAAATTGGTGTGGAAATACCTTCTTTAAGGGGATAAAGAGAAATGTCCTATGTGATAGAATAGAGATCTATAGATATAGTTCTTGAAAGTCTCTTGACATGATAAAGAGAGAGAGGATACATTGGCAGTCTGTGCTGAAGGGTTCAATATGTAAAGATTCAATGGGAGAAAACTTGTCCATGTTACATGGAGTTAGTCTCTCGGATGCCTAATGTCCCAAATTCTTATGAAGAATAGGAACACAAAGATAGATGCCTTATGCATCCGCAATTGGATATATCATGTATGTAATCATCCCATTATCTTGTATGTATCGGACATGACAAGAAACCACATATGCATTCATCATCTTGTATGTATTGGACATGACAACATGATATGCTCATCCATTTATCTCATATGTATCAGGCATGACGAGTGGATGTCTGTCTACTTCTAGTGAGAGTCACTAGAATACCATAAAGAACTTATTTAAGTACTTGTGAAGTATTAAAGGACTAGTTCTATGGTAATAAAAGGAAGAGTTGAGTGTAAATGAGTTACACTGATGCAAGCTTCCAAAATGACAGAAGTTGATCGCAAAATACAAAATATAAAAGTGAATATGTGTTGATAAATGGAAACATTCTGAGTAAAATTAAAAGTCATTTAATTTATAAAAGGAATGTCGAGTATCCTTGTGTTATGAACACCAAAGGATACTATATGGATCTAGAAGTTCATACAGATGAACTTATAGATATTCCAACCATTGATGAGAAAGTAGAAATACTAAGTCAAACTATGGAGCTAATTGTTAGGAAAGGAATATCAGATAGGATATTATGACAACTCCATCTCATACAAAATGTCGTACAGTGAGGAGATGTGAAACATGCAATATACCGACTAAAGGAAAATGTTTCTAACTCACTGGATTAGCACTAGTACAGCAGAAACATGTGGGACATGTTTAGAGACCACTAAGAATATGATTCGAAGGTGATTGGCTCTAAGTGCAAGTGGGAGTCTGTTGGTATGTGTACCCTAAGAGCTAATCATATGATGATTGGATTGGCATACATCATGATTGATTTGATAAATATTAAAGGCAAGCTTCCTATTTATTTTATCTCAATTGATTATGAGATAAATGATGGAGCAGAATGAATGTCTAAAGAATGACAATACTCAATGACGTATGTCTTCAGGTTGAGGACCTAAACAATGAGATCATATGGATGCTAAGAGTATGTACATCCTTGTTATGTCCCTAATTGGATGTCATCGTGGAAGGTTGATAGACAATAATGACACATCAAGACTAGAGTGTGTGTTGGTTGATGACAATGTCTCATTAGCATGATATATGATATCAAACCAAGCACATAGATACATGTTAGAGAATAGTGTATCGGTCAAACCCACCATGAGAGTGACACATGGATCCATGGCATGGTAGTCAGAATCATCTCTCATAGTGATGGTGGTGATTGTAATTCTTAGACTACACTCGTCGAATGTGATTGGGTACACTTTGACATCATCAAACATAGTCCTAAAACATGGGTTGTTATAACAGTGATGATTGGGTGGCTTTGACACATGAGATAGACTGTGGGTGGTAGATATGGGATTTGTCCCTCCTAAGGGAGTATGATGTCCAGGCCACTTGATAAGCGAGACTAAGAAAGGCATGTGCATGCACATGTGAATCAATATATGATATTGATGTCACACATATCTCAGACAGTCTACTCTAGTTCAAGAAACATGAATGAACGTTGAAAGTATGACGACCCCATGCCTTGAGTTCATTTAGGATATCAGAGATAAAGGAATTATACATTTACTGGAACACCAATCATAGATTGTAGGATTGAAAGTTGTTCTCCAACTTTACTTTTCACTTGGGAGCACTGATGTGTGACTAGGTACCGCTCTTTGCTTGTGATGTCATAAGCTAGTTATGGACATTCACTGCCAACGTGAAATGGGACCTATAGGGTCACACACAAAGGATTAAACTGGAATAGGAGTTTATCCACAAATGATGTTTGGATTGATTACTAAAGTGTTTAGGTACTCAATCAAACATTCAATCAATAGACTTGACTCATAATCATAAAGTTCAAGTGTTGAACCAACTGATTACAATGTCATATTGATTGAGAACTGAATTGACTGTGTTCTGCACAATCTGGACCACCAACCGACTGGTTCACTGGGTGAACTGATCGGCTCATGGTCAGTGAGATGATTGGTTCACTCTGGTGAACTGATCGGTTTACTTAGACCAACTGAGCAATGTTAGGTTTTCCCAATTTGTGAGAAAAGTTTTTCGTTTCACTTGTTCAATTCGATTGGGACAAGAATTAATATTTGCATTAATTAGAAACAAATAAGGAAAGTCAATTATAGACAGGTCTGGGAAGTGAAACGATCGGTTCACCGGGTGAACCGATTGGCTCACACTCCAAACCGATCAGTTCACTAGTATACCGATCAGCTCACCTTGTCAAATGACCATTTCAGTTATAAAACGACCGATTTGCCTACCACAGTGCAAATTGTTCATGGAAATTTTGGACCCTTCTACTCCCGCACAGACTGGGAGCCCTGACCCTACCCTCCACTATAAATAGAGGGGTACAAGGGGCTTATTTAGAGACACAACTCAGAACATCAGTTGCTCTGCAAAGTTGTTGTCCTCTCTAGTTGTGGTAACTGAGAGAGCCCAAGCAAGTTCTACCCGTCCAGGGAGGAATAGTGAGGGAAAGACAACTACAGAAAAACAACTAGTGGTGGGAGAGTGTGTCGGTGACTAGTACACTGACAGAAGGGGACAACTCCTTCTAGTATGTTCTTCAGGATGACTAGAGTTCCCAGTAGTCCATGTGGACTATCTATAGAGGCGGGAGACTTCTGCCGCTCAGGAGGATGACAATCAACCGCAGTCCAGGTCAAGACCAGGAACTGCACAGACGCCATCGAAGACAGGTGGTTGAAGACCGAACTTGTTGCGAGGTATAGTCACTGAGCAAGCCTTAGGACCAGGTATATCTCGCTGAAATCATCCTTCCCATTACATAGATATTGATGTGATATGTTGGTTATGGGTTTATGGCCAAGTATTTTTTTTGTTTCTGCTGCCAACTCCAACCACATAAAACCCAACATATATCACCTCAAATTAGGCACAAAGCCTCTACCATGGTCATAAGGCCATTCACATAGTTACCCTTACCTATAAGACCAATGTCATTATCTCGCTATACCTCATCAAGGATCATACTCATCACATGTGATATATAAGAGATACCATAGCAATCACTAGTTATGATGTCCATTCAACCTAAAACATTAGGGTTACACACGTAGGAGAGAAAACATACTTCATCAACACACTAATTGCTCAAGCAACTAAGTGTTATAATCATGTACTCACATTAGGGTTAGGGTTTCCAAACATCAAATAACATTAAACCCTAAATCATCAAGATCTCCAACATTCTTGGAGCTTATAGGTCAAAGTTATCAACACCAAGGTCAACCACCAACGGACTACTGAAAATACATGGTATAATAGCAGAGATCATAGGGTCATGATCACTGAAGACATGGGATTATAACTATAGAAGATCTTGGGACTATGCCCGTTGAACTCAAGGGCAATGCCCCTCTTCATCAAATGCTAAGAGGGTTCAACATCAGCGACCACATAGGCTAGGTTGACGCTTCATTAGTCGCATAAGGTGTCCCCCTTCAGCTACCTCAAGGGTCTAGAATCAATGACCAAAGAGGACCATGTCTGGTCATTGGCCGAAGAGAGAAGTTCAACCACCAACAAACCCATGAATAACCCTACAATCAAAGGAAAACAAAAGGGCAACCCCATTGACCGAAGAACCTAAATCATCTATGCGACATCTCAAGGAAACCATCTTAGCGACCAAGAACCATCACCAAACCTGTGACCACTTGGACCATATCATGAAGAACATCAGGAGAGAGAAAACCAATATCAAGCATGATCAAATCAGGTGAGTTACCAACATGAGACTGAAAACCTCAAGGAGTGAGGTACTTCAAGGAAACATAATCCAAAACCCTAGAATTCGATCATCAAAACAAGGGAAACCAAACCCTAAATCAAGGAAGAATGTTAAAAACATAACATACATCCAAACCTTCCATCACTAAAAGATAGAAACCAAACCATAAACATGATAAGAAACTAGCATTTAAACATGTGCATATGAAACTAGTACTTCCACCATTCATAGGATTTCAGGTACAAGAATTAGGGTTTAGGAAAAAAGCTAATATATGCAAGATTACTACAAAATCATAAACCCTAAAACATGGTATCATCAGCAAGCATCTTATAATCACGTTTTAGAGATAAGATAAACTTGCATGCAAGATTAAGGTGCAACAATAATAGAGGAGAGAGTTATATAACCCACCTTGAGGTGAATATCAACTCCAAAGCCATGAAGCTCCAAGAGAGAGAAGAAAGCCAAAGCTTGGATCAACTCCTCGGCCAAGCAAGATCACCTCAAGAGAAGAAGAATGAACCTAGGTCAAAGAAGGATCAAGAAAGAGAGGGTACAAACCCTAAGCTAAAAAGAAAGGAAAAAGAGGAGATCTCTATCTCACGTAGGTACTACCATGGAAAAGCATGGATTCAACCTCTACTGGAGAAAAGTTCCTCTAGAAAACCACCATGGAGAACCATGGTTTGGCCAGGGGGAGAAAGAGAGGGTAGGGATTCAAGAAAAAGGAGATCACCACATGCAAGGGTTTGACCTCCTTCTTCAAGCTCAAGAACCTCTACTTGCACCACCAAGAACAAGGGACAACTCCAAGAAAGAAGGGAGAAAGAAGAGAGAGTTAAAGGGGTCACTTGAATATGAAGAGAGGGGTATGAATACCCAAGGGTAGGAGAGAGGTAAGGAAGGATAGGTGTCCAACTAAACATGCCACTTGTCCAACATAAAACCTCAATGCAAGCACTAAACATGCACATGCAACAAGGGTCGTGAAAACCAAGGTAGATCAATGACTTCACTTGGTCCAAAGGACCATAGGTCAAAGAGGATTCTAAGAGACCATCACTACAAAACCCATCGACCACTTAGATCTCAACCCTGGATCTTAAGAGACAAAGGAAGAGGTCAAAAGCTCATCGGTCAAAGAAACACAAGGCACATCCAAAACTCATCTAGCAATGATATCAAGGTCCAAGAAACCACAAGGTGGGTTGCTGAAAACCAACTCAAATGGCCAACACTCAAGAAAGGTCAACCATCTACACAAGGCACCAAAGCAAACCCTAAACATCCACTCATGATGCCACCTCAACACTAAGGTACAACAAGGTGCCCCTAAGCATCATTCTCTCTCTCATGATGCTAAAACATAGGAGGCATATCCAACATGTGACAAACTATAAGAGAACCTCAACATGGATAAATTGCAACTTGGTCCAAAATAAGCATACATATAGCATAAGTAGTTCAAACACCATCCAAACTAGACCAAACTAAAAGCATACACATGTCACTTGTTATTAAATCACATCACATGATTAAATTAAGGTTTTAAGCATTTTATTATATAAAGCAAGCAAGATCAATAAGAAATCTAGGTCATCGGTCGTACATATGTAATCCTATAATCCCACCCAAGTCAGTCCCAGTTTGGCTGGGATCGTAAATCCCATGACTGATTAGTCGTCGTCATATATGGATGTGGGCATTTCTCTTCACCTTTATGGAAACAAGTCAGGGAATTAGTCACGAGAGTTGTCTTCCACAATGTGTGAGGTCCTTCTGCTACATCCTCTCTTCAACAACGAGGTTGTAGTGCTAAATTATTCTCTTGATTTGATGCTTTCTTCCCCTAGAAACCACGACAAGTTCCCTAGCCCAGTCGGCGTCATGAGCAAGGGCTCATCTGTGCTAGGGCTTCCTACATGGTCAACAACATGGGACATTGTGTCGAATCATCATGCCCTGACATCAATGGTGTAAAATTTGGTACACTTCGTCACCCTAAGTAGGCCCTGCTCGCTCACCTTATCTCCTTGGTCTTTGCCACCTTTTGAGTATTGTGAGCGGCTTGCATAGGAATACATGATCTGAAACTCTAGCTCGTGCGAGTTGGAGAGTGTCCATAAAATGGTGAATATACTCGAGGAACTCATCACATTCTACTTTTCCCTGATCTTGCTAATCGCATACCAATCCATCGACATCGATTGAAGTGGTTGTAAGGAGTTGTTCATGTAGTTTTCCCCTTCTTACCTCATGCATTACCTTGCACATTCATCACCCTTGTTTTGTTTGCATCTATTTTTCTTACCCCCCTTATAGTTTCATATATTTTTTATACAATGGGATACAACGTCATTGTTGGAACTACAATCACCCTCAACAAGTACCTCTCCTCTATCAAGATAGAATCAATTTGTTTCAACCGTGATTGTCATCATTTTTTGCTAACTTGTGCAATGACTATACTTTGTTGTAAGTTCCATTTATGTCCAATGTTTTTCCTTCTCAAGCAGACTATGTTATGTTTTAATTTGTCAGCAATTGTCATATGTCGTTTTGAATGGTTGTTGTTATTCAAGAAATGTTTGAAAATGGTTTATGTGTCAATATTTTATCCTAATGAAATCAGTTTGTTGTTATTCCAATACATTCCATGGAAACCTAGGTCCTTTCCTTTCAAAATAGCACATGGAATATCAGTGAAATATAGTATCTCACCTCACCATATCCAATAATCAGTAATACCATTCACATATATTTTTTTGGTTAGGGAGGGGCGTCCATTTTTCTATAAGTGTTGGGCCGCTATTTGTGTTAGTCTAGGGAAGATACTCCATGGAAATGATCTTGGGAGACAGAAACAAGAGTTAAAAATGAGGTAATACATAATTAGGAATTGGACACATATACTTGTTATTGTGAAAAATATGAGGATTTTATAATAGAGTGGGTAACAATCATGGGTGATATATATAACAATATTCTTATGATAAGTTAGAGCTATCAACATTTCAAAGCTCCTCACAAGATATATTGTAATTATTTTTACATATTATATGAGTTGCTTGCATAAGTTAGTGGGTACTTGCCAATTTTAAAAAATACACATGTATGCATGTTTTGTATAGTGTTGAATCAAATTGTATAATTCCATTTTCAACAAAAACAAGACCAAAAATTATTTTACAAATACAAAATATGTTACATACTAGATCTCAGACCCCACCCTGGAAGTTGACATTTTGGACTTAGCCAAATAAGGTTGAAGGTTAGACCTAAATAGATGTTTAGTATAACCCTAATGAGATAATGCACGTATAGATCACCTTGATGTAACCTAATGTTCTAACATTAATCTTAGGTTTATAATGGATACACAAAATATGCCAAATAACTCATTTTGGTGGTAATATGAAGATAAGAAACTTAACTGGATGAATAGTTTAGATAATGGGCCATTAATGGGCCATATGACATATCTCATAAAAGAAGTCTCAAAAGTATAAAAAAACCTCAAATTCTAAATCTACATATCAAAATTAGCCTACATGTCAAATTTCATCTAATTTGGACACCCTTGAAATATTAGGATAAGTTTAGGAGAGAGAAAATGAGTAAAAGGCATAAATAATGAATAATGTGATTATATAAATTCAATATAGGTAAATAATGGCAAATTTATATTCAAAACATCAAATATAACTTGTGGATGAAGTTTGTTCCAATTAGGATGTTGTTTGTGCAAGTTATGCAATTTTAGGTACATTCTGGACTTTTCTGCAAATTACCCAATTGGGAGGTTTTTTTGTAAATTATCATGTGAATTATAATCCTTAGATATTCCCTTACCATTCTCGAGATTTTGAGCCATAGGGCGCCTAGTTGCACCTTGGTTTGAAGGTGTTTCTTTCCAAGGGCATTTTAGGGATTACTCTCTTTATAAATGAGCTTATCTTTAAAAGCTATCAACCAATGGGGTTATCTCTTTGATTGGAGGATTATGGGGATGGACTAGAAGCCTCCATGGACTTTTAGGACCGACCTTGTATATACAAGAAGTATCTATGAGCTATCCTCTTGTATGGCCATGAAGCCCTAAGCTAATGACACATGGAAAGTCCCATAGACACCTTTGCTTGCCCCCTTCTTCATAAAGCCATGCCTACCCCTTCCCACCTCCCAGTCTAAGAAGAAATCATCTCCTTCTCTTTCCCCCAGCTTAGAGCACTATTCCTTCTATGTTTTACCACAAAGTTTCTGTCCCAAGGTAAAAGAGGGTGCCTACCTTGGTGAAGAAGGCTCCTAGGGTTCCAACACTACTACATTTTTTGCCAGTAACGTCACTGCCCATAACGTCATTTTTATTAGAATAACTAACCTAATAGACTATTGCATCGGTTTTATCATAAAAACCGACCTTACAGGTTTCCCGCGGCAAAAATTCACACGATTTTGGCTTCACGCCTCGATCTATAGCGTCATTTTTTCCAAATAACCGATGCTATAGGGTCAAAAAAAATACGGGCACCGCTTTGGAACTCTAGGGTCAGTTTTTATGAATAACCGACCTTATAGATACTGACCTGTACGGTTGATTTTTTCAAATACATGACCTTATAGATGGTCTACAAAATTTTGGGCACTACTTAGTCTGTAGCATCGGTTTTCTCAAATAACCGACCCTATAGACCCGACTTGTAGCGTCAGTTTTGTCAGTTAACCGACCCTAAAGGTCAGGCTGATATTAGACCAAAACGATAGACCCGACTTGTGTTTCAGTTCATTTTGCTCGAAAGCACAGCGCTAGAGACCCCCTCCTTCTTTGTCGTTGTGTCCAAGGAGCCCAATGTCGTGTCCTTCTGACGCCGCCGTCGTGTCCAACGAGACGAGCCGTGTTGTGGCCGCCGTGTCCAAGGAGTCGAGCCGTGTTGTGCCGTCGCCGAGCCGTACGTGTTGTGCCATCGCTGCCAACTAAAGGTCACAAGGTACATTTTATTTACCCGAAAATTGGTCACAAGCTTCTAAAACCCTGCCCGCCGTTGAAGAGCCCTTCTCGGTTGGAAAGGAGAGGTGGGGCAGGTGGGGGCTGTGGTGGACGGGCTGTTGTGGTTGGGGCTGGGGTTCGACAGTGGGTGGTGATGGGTGCTACGGTCGGGGCTGGGGTCGGCGGTGGGTAGTGATGGGTGCTGGTGGTAGTAGCACGATTGTGCCATAACCATGACCGTTTTTCTTCTTATTGTCATGCCGCGATTGAGGAGAGGTTCGGAGTGAATATATTTGTTAGGTAGCACGGCCATGGTGGCTGTGGCTGAGTGAATATATTTTTTAGGTAGCACGGACGTGCTGGGTAGCACGACTGTGGTGGCTGAGTTGCTGAACTGCATTTGTTAAAATCTTCCTGCTCCTCTAATATTGATGTATATTGACCCTAATGCCTTACATTATAAGAGAATTGAATCATGCATTTGTGTTGTTGCAAGTGTTGTTGACTTGCATATATTTCTCTATTTAAGATTTCTTAAGTTCTTCCTTGGTGATTTCAACCAAAGCTAGTAAGTATCCTCCTATCCTTCCTTGTTTTCATACTGTTAGTCTTCCTCCCACCTTCTTCTAGGTCAGAACCATGACCTTCCATGGTAAAACTCCACCTAGAGCCCTAAAACATCTCATCTCCATGCTCTTTTGCTAGGGTTTGCACCTCTAAAGTGGAGAAGGTGATCTTAGCTCAAGAAAGGAGCTTGGCTTGGAGCAACCAAACCTTCTAATCTTAGGATCCTTTCTGTTTGGACCTTCTTACCTTCCTAGAGGTGAGTTTTGTTAACCCCCTTCTCATATATTGCTTACTACATGCTTAAAACTCTTGCTTCTATGTTTAAAATCGATGATCTCCATCTCTGTTTACCATGTTCTTCTAGGATTTTGGTTTCTCGCTATTTTACCTTCTCTAGAAGCTCTAGTTTGGTTACCTATGCAACTTCAAACCTGATCTTGGGTCAAATGATGTTTTCTCCCTCTCCCTCTCTCTTCACTTGTCTCGTTCAGTTTGATGACGTGTCAATTTCTGATTGGCCAAATTTCAATAATTCATAACTTTTGAGTTGTTTGTCCAAAAATTAAAGTAAAATATGTTATAAACTCAAAAAAACATGTCATTTTTAATAAAAATATGTTCAAGTATTGTTTTTGAGTTTTGTCGAAGGTGGTTTTCTAGAAAATTATTTAATTACTTAAAAATCACCAAAAATACACTCTAAACATCATAACTTCAAAATATACAAAATTATATGTTTTCTTAATTAGGAGAACATAATAAGATCAATGGTGATATTTTCAGAGTTGAAATCGAGGCTTTTCTCAAAAAGTCAAAAATAAGGGTTTTCTTTACATTAATGCATATAACCTACACTAATACAAGGTTATACATTAGAAATAGGAAAAGTTGATCTTGGACTCAATAAAGTGATGAAAGTTGGTAGTTGAAATCTTATGAGAGGTATGTGCATTCCTTACACCCTGAGTTGGGATAATTGTGAACCAACCCTATTTTCCCTAATGAGGCTTGAAAAGAGCCCTATTTCCTTTATTAATACTTCTCTTATTCAAATAGCCTCAAAATCAGATTTGTACCTAAAGTTTTGGTAATATAGTAACACGCTTTTTGGACCGACCAAAAAATAGCCTCAAAATCAGATTTGATATATTCTTTCTTGGGTCTTGGTACCCCATTACTGTGTTCTACTTATGTGATGTTATTACTTGCCATGGATTCTTTTCTAGCATGATGATTTTATTAGACTATTTAGCTATAGTAGTGGTACTTATGTACAACCACCCATAGTTAGGGCATGTTAATTCGCCCTGGGGAATGTCTTATTCTCCCCCTGTGGAATGTGTTATTTTCCCCTATAAAATTTGTATAGGTGACTGAGAATGTATTAATTCTCCCCTCACCTATAGGTTTAAGGTCCGGTAGGTGCCTCAACCCTACTTAGTTAAAGTAGTCAATATTAAGCATGCAAGCGATTCTTTTGTTATATTTTTGTTATGGCAAGCATCTATTTGATTATGCCTCATTCTCTTGGCCTTCTCATCTTATGATGGTTCAATATCTTTATGTTTCATGTTATTTACTTATCTTTTGTACTTGTTCATAATGTTGACACATACTTTTTTTTTTCCTTTCCCTTTTACTGGGTGCTCTCCCAACCACCGACGGTTAGGACAAGCTGTTGACTTGAACCAAGAGAACATAGCTTTGGGTACAAACGTAGCACTTGAAGATGTTGGTCTAGAGACAAGATTTGAAGTAGTTTAGACTTCCCTCTATCTACATCATTTTTGTTGTATCTTGTTGTAAACCCTAATGGGATATTTTTGATGTACTTGTGTAATCTTTTATGAAAGTTGCATATAGTCAGTTATTTTTATTCCGCTGCTACACTTTGGTCTTTTGCATACCATTATAATAAATTTGGAAAATTTATACCTATTGTAATATACATTTGAGTGTGTTTGGAATGGATGTTAATTCTTCAATTTTTTTTAGTAGGGGTATCCCGCCTCCTTACAACATGGTATCAGAGCCCATGGTAGTCGAAATCTGACTATTTCAATTTTTGTCTCCCTAGTTAGAATCCTTGCCTTACCTTTAAGTGACATGTTTGCCCTAGAGTTGATCAACAGATGATGAAGGGCTGATTTAGGATCCAATAGTTTCACATTAGAATAATGATGAATAGATATGTAAAATACTTACAACTAAAAGATGCATAAGTAACCATAGTAACTTGAGGGTGTTTAGCTTGGCCTTTAGGTAGCTACTAGGACATGAAGTTGAAAGAAAAGGTGTCTAGAAAGGATCAAGGTTTGGGGTCTGGCAAGATTTTCTTCCACACCACTAGCTTGGTTTACGAGGACTCCCGAATCCAGATGATATTGGCCTGGCCTGAGCTGATATGAATTGTCCAAAACAACATGTTTTTAGGAAATAGTAGCCTTAGACATCTATATGATTTATCTTTAGAGACCCTAATATGTTGAACTAGTCTCCCAGGTGAAAAGACTTATTTGAGGATGGACAAGAGCAAGTTAACCCATAGTTCATAGTTTGTCTTTACAAGTTATGTTTCTTTTTTTGCATGATGCTTATGTAGTTGGATGTAAGAAAGTGTAGTTAAACCTTTTGTACCTAAAGAATAGTTTTGTCTTAATAAGATGAATCCTTTAAGGGGTGGTGAATAAGTTTTCTCATATGTGGATGTTTTGATTTGGAGGACAAAATCCCTTTAAGGGGTGGTGTGCTACAACATACTAGATCTCAGACCCTACCCTAGAATTTGACATTTTGGACTTAGCCAAACAAGGTTGAAGGTTAGACCTAAATAGATGTTTAGTATAACCCCAATGAGATAATGCATGTATATATCATATTAATGTAACCTAATGCTCTAACATTAATCTTAGGTTTATAATGGATACATAAAATATGCCACATAACTCATTTTGGTGGTAATATGAAGATAAGAAAACTTAATTGGATGAATAATTTAGATAATGGGTTGTTAATGTGACATATGAAATATCTCATAAAAAGAAGTCTCAAAAGTGTAAAACTTCAAATTTGAAATCTACATATCAAAATTAGCCTACATGTCAAATTTCATCTAATTTGGACCACCTTGAAATATTAGGATAAGTTTAGGGGAGAGAAAATGAGTAAAAGGCATAAGTAATTAATTATGTAATTATATAACTTCAAAATATGGAAATAATGGCAAATTCATATTCAACACATCAAAGATAACTTGTGGATGGAGTTTGGTCCAATTTGGATGTTGTTTGTGCAAGTTATGCAATTTTAGGTACATTTTGGACTTTTCTACAAATTACCCAATTGGGAGGTTTTATTTGTAAATTATCACATGCATTATAATCCTTAGATATTCCTTTACCATTCTTGAGGCTTTGAACCATAAGGCACCTAGTTGCACCTTGGTTTGAAGGTGTTTCTTTTCAAGGGCATTTTAGGGATTACTCTCTTTATAAATGATCTTATCTTTAAAAGCTATCAACCAATGGGGTTATTTCTTTGATTGGAGGATGGTGGGGATGGCCTAGAAGACTCCATGGGATTTTAGGACCGACCTTGGATATACAAGAAGTATCTATGAGTTGTCATCTTGTATGGCCATGAAGCCCTAGGCTAATGACACATGGAAAGTCCCATAGACACCCCATGCTTGCCCTCTTCCTTATAAAGCAATGTCTACCCCTTCCCACCTCCTAATCTAAGAAGCAACACTCTCCTTCTCTTTCCCCCATCTTAGAGCATTGTTCCTTCTATGTTTGTCCACAAAGTTTCTGTCCCAAGGTAAAAGAGGGTGCCTACCTTGATGAAGAAGGCTCCTAGGGTTCCAAATTTCTCTATTTAGGATTTCTTAAGCTCCTCCTTGGTGATTTCAACCAAAACTAGTAAGTATCCTCCTTTCCTTCCTTGTTTTCATTCTGTTAGTCTTCCTCCCACCTTCTACTAGGTCAGAACCATGACCTTCCATGGTAAAACTCCACCTAGAGCCCTAAAACATCTCATCTCCATGCTCTTTTGCTAGGGTTTGCACCTTTAAAGTGGAGAAGGTGATCTTTTCTCAAGAAAGGAGCTTGTCTTGGAGCAACTAGACCTTCTAATCTTGGGATCCTTTCTGTTTGGACCTTCTTACCTTCCTAGAGGTGAGTTTTGTTAACCCCCTTCTCATATATTGCTTACTACATGCTTAAAACTTATGCTTCTATGTTTAAAATCAATGATCTCCATCTCTATTTACCATGTTCTTCTAGGGTTTTGGTTTCTCGCTGTTTTGCCTTCTCTAGAAGCTCTAGCTTGGTTACCTATAATAACACCCACTTTATGGCTTCTAGAACTCATATTTTACTGTCAAAATAGGCTCCAAACCTAACTCCCTCTTCGTTTTATTCTATTTATTATGAAGAATCATGCCCACTATGCCCTTGACTTTATTTTTCATCTTTTAAAGCACTGGCGGCCAAGCTAGACAAAATGGTGACTGATGTTCAAACCTTGAAGGAGCAGAGCTACAAGGGCAAGGTCTAACAAGAAGCGGTCAGAAGTTGTGTCACGTGCTGAGAGCTGGACCACCTCTCCGACTTTTTCCCACACACAGCCGTGCAGAGCAAGCTTGATGACAAAAGTATGGAGAATGTGAGTTATGTCCAGTATCGATGTCCCGACCATCCTGGATTCTCGTATGGAAACACTAGTACAACAGAAAACTCTCACTAACCGATAGGCAAAACTACTTCAGGGGGACAACAGAATCAACAACATCAGACAGGTTTCCAACAAAAAAGAAGCTACCCAAACGCCCAACAAGGTCAACAATAGCGGCCGTCAATGATGACCGAGTTAATGTCCTTCGCCAAGAAACAAAATGATCTGAATGAGAAGCTACATAAGAGTTTGGTGGATAGCACCACGCTACTCAATCTCATGCAATAGTAGATGGGAGGATTCTCATCTCAGATCGAGGAGCTCCAGCAGCAAAACAAGCAAATAGATCAGTAGTTGGCAAGCCTGGCTCCAAGCATCAACCATCAGTTAGGGTGATTTCCATCTAGCACCGAGGCAAACCTGTGAGGAAATGAAACGGAAAAAATGGTTGTTCCTGAGGCTAGGAATAGAGATACACTCAGCTGACAAAAAAAGAGCATCAATAGTAGTCAAGGATGCAACCCCTGAGGAGCCAGTAGAAGTACCTTCAAAGCAAAATAAAGTGATAGAGAAAGGAGGCGACGACGTGACTTTCTAAGAGCGTTCGGATAGGTATGCACCCCGCATACCTTTCCCGCACAAGCTAGTGAAAGCTTAGTTAAAGAAAAGATATGAGAAGTTCATGGCTGTCGTGAAGAAGCTACACCTTGACATCCCTTTCTTGGATGTCGTCGAGGAAATGCCTACCTATGCGAAGTTCTTTAAGGACATGATTTCAAGGAAGAAGAGAGGAGAAGATGTTGAGACTGTGAAGTTAGCACAGATGTCTAATTCTTTCATTAAAGCAAGCATGCTTTTCAAGAAGAAAGATCTTGTTATTCCCTTCCAGGTCAGAGACAGCGTGACCTGAAAAGGTCTAGCGGATCTAGGAACGAGCACTAGTCTAATACCGATGTCGCTTGTAAAAAGGTTGGGGCTTACTGACATGGTAAGTATGAATATGAGGATCTAGCTAGCGGACCACACCTTTACAAGACCTATTGGAGTAGTAGAAGATGTGCCCATTAGGGTTAGGCGATTCTTTATACCCTACAACATTGTTCTGATTGACACCTTGGAGGACCCTAGCTGCTCAATGATTTTTAGGTGACCCTTCCTTGCGACTGGTAGAGCGCTCATCGACGTGGAGGAAGGGATGATAGTGATCAGAGTTGGATGAGAGTATATCGACTTCAACATCTGTGACTGCATGAAAGCCCTCTCATTCTTTGAGTCTTCCTACTTAGTCGAAAGCTACCAGCAACTCTATGATGAGGTAAGGGAGGAGAAAGCTATGCTGGACCCACTGATGCGTGCCCTAGATGGCAACACATAGGTGGTCGATGACCCAGAGGTGAAAGAACTCCTAGAATTTCTGGATACCGAAGAACTGTCTAAAGTAGATGGCCCAATTGAAACAGTAATGTATGCTGTACTACAAAGCAATCCCACCGGAGAACTAGGAAAGAAGACCCCATCCAAACTGAAAGTTCTGCTGAAAGGTTTAGAGTACAAAATTTTGGATGAAGGAATGATTCCAATTATTATCAATTTAAGTTAACTGATGATCAGAAGGAACAACTGTTAGATGAGATGAAACTACAAAGGAAGGCCTTAGGTTACTCAATTGGAGACCTAAGGGGGATCAACCCTTCTGTGTGTATGCACATAATCCATCACGAAGAGAATTACAAAACCTACACCCACCCGCAATAGAAACTGAATGAGAAGTTACGAGAGGTGGTCAATAAAGAAGTTATAAAACTCCACGATGCAGGAATCATCTACGCTATCAGTGACAACATGTGGGTGAGTCCTATTCAAGTAGTCCCTAAGAAGGGAGGTATCACGCTAGTCAAGGGAGATAACATGGTTGAGGTGGAAACCAAGACTATTACTAGTTGGTGGATGTGTATAGATTACAGAAAATTAAATGCCGCCACCCGTAAAGATCATTTTCCTCTCCCGTTCATCGATCATATGCTTGAGTGCCTGGCCCATCATTTGTACTTTTGTTGGTTGGATGGATACTCATGGTTTTATCAAATCCCTATTCATCCAGACAATCAGGAAAAGATGACATTCACCTGCATTTACAGAACTTATGCCTTTAGAAGGATGCCCTTTGGGTTCTACAACGCACCTGCAACCTTTCAGCGGTGCATGAACGCTATCTTCACCGATTTCTTAGAAGATAAGATGGAAGTCTTTATGGACGACTTCAACATGTATGGTGTATCCTTTGATGATTGCTTTATCAATCTATCTTTGGTGATGAAAAGATGTGAAGAATAGAGTCTAACTCTCAATTGGGAAAAGTTCCATTTTATGGTCCAAGAAGGTATCATTCTCAAACATAAAGTGTCCAATAAAGGCATCAAAGTTGATCGGTTCAAAGTGGATATGATTGCAAAACTCCCTCCACCCACATCTATGATAGGAATCAGAAGCTTCCTAGGGCATGCCAACTATTATAGAAGGTTCATCAAGGATTTTTGGAAAATTGCAAAGCCGTTGTCGAATTTCTTGATGAAGGATGCTAAGTTTGATTTTATAGAAGAGTGCCTCACATCCTTTTCCACCTTAAAGGATGATCTAATCTCTACACCCATCATCCAGTCACCCAATTGGAACCTTCCGTTTGAGTTGATGTGTGACACCAGATATTATGCTATAGGTGCAGTCCTAGGACAAAAGAAGAACAAAAAGCATCACGTAATATTTTATGCCAACAAAATGTTAGATGAGGCTCAGATGAATTACACCACCACCAAAAAGGAAATGCTAGCCATCGTCTATGCATTTGACAAGTTTTTTTCTTATCTTGTGGGCTCCAAGGTGACTGTTCACACAAACCATGGGGCCATCAAATATCTGATGTAGAAGAAAGATGCCAAGCCTAGGCTGCTGCACTGGGCCTTACTTCTACAAGAGTTTGATCATGAGATCATTGACAAGAAGGGTACTGAGAACATGGTCGCCGACCACCTATCTAGGATTAGAGTGGAGGATGACCACCCATTGCTGGTCAATGATAGCTACGCCGATGAAGCAATCTATGTTGCCCAAATAGCTAACCCAGAAGGGCCCTGGTATGTTGATATCTACAACTACCTTGCCTATGAACAGATGCCCCCAGAAATATCTTATAATCAAAAGAAGAAATTCTTCTCTGATTTGAAGTACTATTATTGGGATGACCCCTGTTGTTCAGACGTTGCACCGATAACCTCTACAGAAGATGTATACCTAAAGATGAAGCCCTGAAGATTTTGTATGAGAGTCACTCCTCTCCCTATGGAGGACACTTGGGAGCTGAAAGAACTGCATCCAAGGTTCTCTAGTCTGGTTTTTATTGGCCCACTCTTTTCAAGGATGCCCATGCCTATGTTAAAGTCTGCATCGAGTGCTAGAGGACCAGGAATATTTCCCATAGGAATGAGATGCCTATGTCAGAGTGGATTGAAGTTGAAATCTTTGACATATGGGGAATCGAATACATGGGACCTTTCCTTTGTCATATGATTTCTAGTATATTTTATTTGTAGTAGACTATGTCTCTAAATGGGTAGAAGCCATACCCACTACCACTAGTGATGACAAATCTATTATAAAACTCTTCACAAAGACAATTTTCCCAAGATTTGGAGTCCCCCGAATGGTGATGAGTGACGGTGGATCGCACTTTGCTGAAAAGAAATTTGTATCACTTCTACAAAGGTATGGGGTTCGACATAAGGTTGCTACACCATTTCATCCCCAGTCGTCTGGCTAGGTTGAAGTCTCGAATAGGAAAATCAAACAGATTCTGGAGAAGATAGTCAGAAAATCCCGGAAGGATTGGTCCTCCAAGCTAGATGATGCTCTCTGGGCATATCGAACAACATACAAGATGCCACTGGGCACCACGCCTTACCATTTGATCTATGGGAAAGCATGTCATCTGCCCTTCGAGCTAGAGCACAAGGCCTTTTGGGCCATCAAATGTCTAAATATGAATCCAACCCTAGCCGGTAAGAAGAGGTTCCTTTAGCTTCAAGAACTTGGAGAACTTAGGCTTCACACCTATGAGAACATTAGGATCTATAAGCAAAGGACTAAATTCTGGCATGACTCCCAATTAAGGAAGAAAAATGTCAAAGAAGGTGACAAGGTTTTGCTTTTTAAATCTTCCTCTATTTGACTTTTTCCAGGTAAACTGCAGACTCACTGGTCAGGATCATTTGTGGTAGTAAAGATATACCCATAAGGAATGATGGAGCTATACGACAAGGAGGATCCTGCAAAGGTCTTACCGGTCAATGAACACCGAGTAAAAAGATTCTACAAAGACGAAGCCTTCACAAGGTTATCCGAGTTGCCCCTAAATGATGTCAAAGCCGCACCCGCTGAAGAAGCCTAAGAAAGACTGAAGATGTCGATCTCACGACAAAAACCATAACGCTCCTTGGGAGGCAACCCAAGTTTTTACCTTCTTAGAATAGGATGTTATTTTCTTTTCCTGCAAAGAACATTTTGAACACTCCTACTGTAATAAGGCCCGAGTCTGTGCACACGCCACGTGCACTGACTCTCGCATTTTCTGGACCACCAACTTAGTTTTATCGCCTTGATATGTAATACTAGATGAGGCTGAGGGTTTACACTTAGGCCAGTGATGTTTTGCATATCAAGCACCTTTTACTATATTTTTTGTTTTTAATAAGTTTTTATGCTTTTTGAACACAAAGTGTGTCGCACATGCATGTAGTCCATCCATATCGCGCATGCGAGTGTGTCGGGTTACCATGCCGGTCAAGACGTACCGGGCATGTGTCACGCAACCCCTATTGAGCGGACTAATCAGTTCAAGTCACGACAAACGTACCGCATATCGCCTACTAGGTGGCATTTGCACCGCGTCACATTGATGTATTGTGCGGACTTGTGTTGCACAGAGAGCATGTTGGGTAATGCATGTCAAAAAACACACCACCTCCTTCTAAGCCTCATGATACAATGTGCTTAGACGGGTTTTACCTTGCTTTGGAAGGCGATTCTCGTGCATGCCTAACGCATGTCCTCATTTTACTATTTTACCACCCTTCGCGGATAGCTATATAAGCAACGAGAGTTTAACCGTGTCGGGTTAACAAAGTTACCAAGATTCTACTCCTGTATTGTGCAAGCTCTCATATCGCTCAGCCACCCTTAGTTGCCGTGTCGAGCTCCTAGTCTCCTGACCTCCTGTGTCACATTCACACTCTCCATCCACGATAAGGTAATAACCCGTGTCGCGCAACCCCTATCATGTAGATCTACTGTCCTTACATATCGTGCGCCCTCAATGTTAAACCATATCATGATACCATGTATCGTGTTCCCGCCCGTATCGGGCAGAGCTTCAAACACATATCAATTTTTCTAAGTACCACTCTGAGCGTGTCAGTTTTCCATCCATGTCGCCCATCCATATTGAGTTGTATAAGTTTGGGGGAGCCTGCCGACTCGCTCTGGGTGTGCACGATGCATGTATCACGCATCCCGTATCACATTCTTGGGTTGCCGACTTTACAAGTGCATCGCTTTATCTTACCCGATACTGGTTTTTCATGGGTATCGTGCACAGAATGTGTCAGGTTCTCTTGATATCATGCACTTACGTGTCGCATAGAAGGAATAATAAAGTTTTGCTCTCACCCGCCTCTATGCTTTCTTATGCACCCAATACTGGTTTTCACAGTATCACCCAAGTTGTGTCAGGCGACTTCTTCTTACTAAGCTTTAGCGGATGCTTTAACGTATTGGGAAGATATTTTTTTTCCTGAATAACCCCTTTTTAGATTCAAAATGTGTATTCTTCATTTTTCAGAAAAATAATGGTACGCACAAAGGAAACTATCGTCCAATTCAACGAGCAAGGCTGAAGGATCATCCTCGAAGCCATAGCAGTAACAGATGTAGGGTAGAAACACCCTAACCCAGCAACAGCTGGGCCCTTTGAGGTCGAAAAGTGGCCCCACGTCGAGGTAGGCACAATAGCGGCTGCAATGGCGGAACTTGAAGCTCTTACCCACTCTCTGGGGTGCTTCCTACCAAGAGACACAGACCACTAGAGACGCTACACCGAGCCGGCAGTGATGGTCTACCGCCCGACCAGATTCTGCCACCACTTTTCCTTCCGGCAGATCGACATTTTTGAGAGACTGGACAACGTCCTCGAGGTCGCCAGACTCCGAAAGCTCTACTTCAGCTTCTCCAACTCGTACACTGAGTTGATAAAGGAGTTCATCTCTTCCCTTCGCTGGGTACCTAACACCACATAAGAAAGCAAGAGGTACGGTGGAGCGGACTGACTGCAAGGGTGCCTCTACAACTAAGAGCACAAAATCCCAGAGAGGCTGCTCAACGAAATCTTCTCCACCAGTGCAGCTGAGCAAGAGCTGCTCAACAATAGAGCATGCATCAACGACAATGATGACTTTGACCCGATCAAGATGTGGAAGAAACTGATGGGTAAATCCTGCTTAAAACCCGAGAGCAAAGTGACAACGGTCCACTCTTGCTTCTAGAGGATCATCCACAAGATTATTTCCAGCCTACTCTTCAGCAAGTATGAAACAAACAATTTGTACACTGAAAAGCTGCATCTGATATAGTACATCATGGTTGGCAAGCCAATCAACCTGGGCCACTTCCTACTTAACCGCCTCCACCCGATCAAGGATGCCACCAAGGAATACAACATGGGAGGAATCATCAACCTGCTCGTGATCGGGCTCGGCTACCCAAAAGAGCCGCTGAACCTATCACAAACTAGGGGTGATGACAAAATTGACATCAAATTCCTCACCAGGGCCAACATAATAAAGAAGGAGGGTCGCCAACTCTTATACAGGTTCACAAGAACCAACCTCCTACCACTCCCAAGCTGTGTCAACTATGATGTAGAAAATCTAGTATTCACGACAGTAGAGGTCGAAGCTCTTACCATCGATGCAGCCTACGCTGCCCAGACGGCCATCCATGAAAAGATGGCCATGAGAAAGGGGCCCACATCCATGACGGTTTGGTAGGACAAGTCACCAGTGGTTGTTCTTGACGACTCTCCAATTGCCACCACCACCGAGCCAGTAGCCGCTACCCCAGTAGCGACTACCACGACAACAACTGTAGAAATGGTGGCGACGACCATCCCCACAGTCGAGGCCATTGACACAACTGGGGCAGCCACAATTTTTGCTGCCATGGAAGCAGTTGCCGCAGAGCTGCCCGCTTCACCACCGCTAGTAATGGCAGTAGTCGTAGCCACACCCTCGGCACAACCAAATGCCTCTTGCAATAGTGATGAGGCCTTTATCGAGCTCCTAGACGTCGAGCTCAGGTCTATTCAGCAGATCCCTACACTTCCAACTATAGAAGCAATAGTCGTCCTAGAGGATGAGGCTGAAAGTTGTGCGGTCGGCCAGCACCCACCCACTCCGCCATCCTCTCTATGGCCTACATCCACAAGGGTGCTTACGCCAGGCATAGAGGCCACACCCCCCACATTGTCCTGGTGGACTCGACCCCTACAGATGATGCACATTCCATAGGTCGTGCCACAAAGACAAGGAGCCACACCAAAAGCCGTAGCCGATCGACGGTCCCCCCTTCTTATGAACACACTTTCGACTATGAGTTCAACAACTTGCGGGAGGTAACACACATTCACAACACTACTTTCTTCTCCCTAACTCACATGTTTCAGGCCTTCCAGCAACGGTTAGGTGAACAGGAGTGCAGTTGCTGAGTCTAGTTGGTCTTCCTGGCCAACTAGAAGAAATGAACCAAATGATGCAGGCTGCGCTCCAGCACCTAGATGTCATTGAGTAAAGGCTTGATGAGAGAGATTCCCGCCGCCACTCATGATGATCTCGAAGGTCACCATCACTGCCATCATCCTCATCTTCATCATCCTCATCATCACCCTCTTCCTTCAACTCGTCGTCCTCGTCCGATGCCAGCGGGCCCTCCAAACCTTCAACAACGCCCGAGGAGGAGACGACCAAGAAATCTACTGACAGGGCCCCTACAGAACAGGGGAGTACCTGCGACATCAACATGGCTGCTCCTCTACACCCACTAGAGCTAAATGAAGCAACTAAAGATCTATCTAAAAGCCTAGCAGACGACTCATCTGAAGGAGAAGGGGGCGACTTGTACAATTCACTAGCGACACAACCCCCAAGAGTGAAGAACTCATCGACTGATTGGTTCTCTGTGCCATCTGAGATACATGTCTTCATGATGGCTGACTTCGACAGACACGCCATCAATTATCTGATGGTCCATGACCAACAACTTCTAGACAAGGTCCCGAGACCGCAAATTGACAAAAAAGCTATCCTATGGAGCAACAAATACTTCTCTATACAACGTCGAGCACTCAAAGGGATGTTCCGCTCAAAAGTCATTGTAGGAAAGATCCTCTTTAGAGTCCTAGAAAACAAAATGATTGAGAATATAGCACTCAAGACAGGCCAACAGTCAATCTACAATGCCACTCCGGCCTTGGCCAGACGACTGCTAGCAGGGGTGGATGAATCGCAGCTGGTGGTTGACATGCTGAAACATGTAGAAGAGTACAACCCCGACATGGTACTACCCCTACAAGCATAGGAAGCACTAGTTTCTTTGTGTGGCCAACCTCTTCTCCCACGACGTCACATTATTCGACGACTGTGCTACGGAGGTCCCCCACCTAGATCAGGACTTCATTCATCCCAAAGACAGAGACCTGAAGTTGCTGCCTCTCCGCCTTCACCGGGTCATTAAATAAAGCATCCAACGCCACAACAACGTTTGGAATTTCTACTCGATAAAGGACTTCCCCGTCCAGCAAGACCCAGGAAGTGGAAATAGCAGATTCATCGTACTATGCACCATGGAGCTTCTGAATATTTTCAGATATATGTTGCAGCTCTAGGACATGAACTTCTATCACCTCAGGAGCATCTATGCGCTGCTTTTGATAAAGGATAAGTGCTATTTCCTAGATCTAGAGCTCCTTGAGGATTTGTTGGAGACTGATTCTGATTCTTACTCCTCCCCACCGAGTAGTCCTCCAAGAAAAGAGGTTGAGGACTCTTTTGACATCTATAGGCCAGGAAAGTAGATAGAGTACTTGCAAGCCCTGGTCACTGCTGAAGGCGCTTCTGCTTCGCCTGCCATCTAAAACTCTATCATCAGCAACTTTGACCATTCAGCCTACAACTCGCTATGTTAGGAATAGGTCAATCACATACTCCTACACGTTGTTGATTCTAACACTGTAGACATTATCTATGAGAAGAATACTGCAGTGGTCCCCATTGATGACCAACAAGACCTAGTCAAGGCTGGCGGATGTCTAGCTATAACAGTGGCATCAACTTACATCCTTATCTTACAAGAGAAGATTAGACAGCTCTACATCACCCATCCGATGTTGTTCAATGACCTATGCCTAGCCGATGAAATAGGGGCATCCCAACTATTTCAACAACAAATCCAAAAGCGTTTGCTGCACATAATGTTCCTTCCTATGCTGCATGACAATCATTGGACGCTTATCATGATATACACCTATGCTTGTGTTGGTATCTTCTATAACAGCTCGGACGCCAACAATGACTGGCTGACGAAGTATGCTATCACGCCAGAAACACCCCTCGAACGACTAGTAAGAAAATACTACACCGAGGTGGTTGCCATGATAAAGCCATATCTTGTAGATCCGATGGCAACCTGGCATGACTTCCATTTCTTCCACTGCAGTCCATAGCAAGCTCCTCTATCAAATGACTATAGAGTATACATGCTCCACTGGATATCCAACATAGCCACACTGAGGAAGGCACTAGAGAAGCTCCATGACCTCAACTACCACAGCTAATGAGGAGAATACGTCATGGAGCTCCTATCTGCTGAAGGTGCACACATCCACTGAACCCTCACTGATCTATGACTACTCTTTCCTATTCATTACACTACTCTGGGACAGAGTGTGGGATAAGTTTGGGGGGGGGGACTTCATAGCATCAGTGAGGGAGGTCTTCTAAAAACTTTCCCTTTTTTTTCTTTCCTACAACATACTCCCTGTATACACCGTGTATATAAATTCTTTACAAAAAGCAATGCATACACACATACTGCATGTTCTTCAAAAACTTGTAAAAATCACTGCATCTTTAATACTTGGTACAACTTCCAATTTGTTCTCTCCGCACCTAAGGCTGTGTATATTTCTGCTATGCTCTTTAAAAAATGTAGTCTTAAAATGACAAAGACAATAATTATGCCAATTCTAAATAAAAAAATTCTCCCAGCAAAGAGATGTACATGAGAAGGAAAGAGCTACCCAAATAGCAAAGTTCCACTTTCCCTACCCAACAAAATCCTAAAAGAGAGAAAAGCCTTATGAGAGTGAATAAAAGCATGAGAGTTGTGCCCAAAAACACACACACACACACTTGTCTTCTCAAAAGTACCCATCTTTAGGCATGGTAGATCTGGGGCGGTGGTACATAGGATGTGAAATAACCGCTCTAAAGCCAACTGGCTTGGGATGCAGGGACCACTTTCCCGTTAACGGACCCATACCCGGATGGACCAATGAGAAGCAAGAAAAACCCAAAAGCCTTAATCCTTCCTGAAAACCCCACTCTTTACCCCTATGATTAAAAAAGTTTGGCGTGAAAGCTAACTTCAAACATCATGCACCAAAGTCTCACAAAAGCTGGGAAGAAAATCTTATTTAATAAAGGTGAAGAAAAAGTCCTTTGTTCATAGTCAGACGTAATTTTCCTCAAGACGTTCCAAAATCTACTTAACCTTTGTCTGGAGACTACGCTTGGCTATTGAAAGTACCACCAACAAAGGCTTTAAAATTGGTACAGATTGATTGAGGACAATCAAATTGCTAAGTTTGGGGGAGTTGATAACACCCACTTTATGGATGCTAGAACTCATATTTTACTGCAAAATAGCCTCCAAACCTAACTTCCTCTTCATTTTATTCTATTTATTATGAAGAATCATGACCACTACACCCACGAATTTATTTCTCATCTTTTGTAGGGCTTTTCCTATTTTTCCACAAGAAAAGGAGTACCAATGGGCACATCAAGCCCATCAACAATGAAGCCCACGTTTCATCCCAGTAGCTCGCCCACATCCAAGGCCAACGTGCCCCTCTTACCCGTCATGGTTGCTACCCATCATGATAACAACCCGATGCGGGTGTGTCGTGCAAGAGTGTCTCTGACCACTGTGACCCTTTACCCGATATGGTGCCTAACTCATCACAGTTCACAAACTGATGAGGTCGTTACTCGACATGGCCACCCCTCGGCACTGCAGTTTGACAAGGCTCTAACCCGCCAGGTTTACATGATACGCTCACTACCCGACACTTTCCCATCCTGATACGCATGACGGGCGATAGCCGTATCATCCCTTCTAAAGCCTCGAGGGCGGAGCCACGAATGAAAGACACATGGGCCAATAAAATCTACAACTCCCATCAACTCATTGCCTATAAATAGCAGCTACAAGCCTACGATGGGATGGGTCGGACCCTGAAAGAGATAATCCCTAGAGGGAAGGAACTAGTGCGTCGAGTCCCAAGGAACCTACTGGGTGATAACTAGGTGAGCACACCCCATCCTGAGAGGGATGGGAGGAGTTCACTTAGAGCCCGTTCTAGTAGCAGCCAGCATCACAACATGATCCTCAAGGCCACTTCAAGCGTGTCGGGTTCCTATCTAGGCTTCAACCCGAGATGGCTCACCCACCTATACCTGACACGAAGAACCTGAGAGCCTTAAGATAATGTTGACCCGATACGTATCCTAACCCAATACTGTACCCCACCCGATACGGTATCCACCCGTCATGGTTGCAACCCGACACGGCTAGCAACCCGACATGACCATATCGGGTAGATGTTCTATCCTGATACGATCCTTACCCATCATGATCCATGACTCGACATGGTCAGTGACCTGACATGGTCGTATCTCGATATGGCCTGTACTCGATACCAGGTTAGCATCATCTTAGGCATCTGTTGCCGTGTACTAAGATCTCCTAAATCAACGAGACCGATGTTTATCTTCCCTTTTCAACATTTACTTTAATTAAATTTCAGCATTGTAACTAAACCGTTATACCTCTTTATGATTATTGGAATCTGTGGAGTTTATCTCATATCATTCTATGTATGGCTTTATTTTGTTGGATGATTTCTTTCTGGCATCTGAGTTCTAGTTTCTTCTTTCTGATTCATGCTTTTGACTAGCTATCGAACTGTGTTTCTTGTTTTGACTTCTTTGAGAGAAGGTTGTCGTAAACTTCTAGAGCTTGGTCTGATTTAGTCATATGAGAGTACCTGGAACCATAGCTGCACCCAATTTATCTTTCGGTATGAGCCCACACCTGGTACCTTTGAGAGGAGGAACCCAGTGCATAGTTTGTTGACATTCACTTTGAGAGAAGAAGACGTTGGATGTAGGTCGTTGCTGCTTGTTACTATTTAGTTTTCTTCCTTTGTACTATTCCCTAAAGATAGTTCTATCTCCTCAGTTTCCTTTATGCAAAACTACCATAAAAATTGCTAAAACCCTAAATTCCCAAAGTCATAATCTTGTTGGTAACTCCCCTTAGAGACAGGTTTTAGTTTAATTCTTTGTGATTCTTTTCCGCTGCAACAAACCTTAAATCCCTTGATTATCTAATATGCTTAGACAGGTAAAACTTGAGTTTTGTAGCACTATTCTCCTAGTCCATGTGTTCGACCCCGAACTACTCTGACCATGTGCTAGTTGCAGGAGTCTTAAACATTCGAGTATTATAAATTATTGAAGTCCGGTGACCTAGACATGTCTCCATTTTTGGACCCATGTTCAAGGCTTGTCAACCTATGCAACTTCAAACTTGATCTTGGGTCAAATGGTATTTTCACCCTCTCCCTCTCTCTTTGCTTGTCTCGTTCGGTTTGATGATGTGTCGATTTTTGATTGGCCGAATTTCAATAATTCATAACTTTTGATTCGTTTGTCCAAAAATTAAAGTAAAATTTGTTATGAACTTAGAAAAATGTGTTCTTTTTAATAAAAATATTTTCAAGTATTGTTTTTGAGTTTTGTCGAAGGTGGTTTTCTAGAAAATGGTGTAATCACTTAAAAATCACCAAAAATACACTCTAAACATCATAACTTCAAAATATACAAAATTA
This sequence comes from Alisma plantago-aquatica, assembly GCA_963693085.1. Lineage (NCBI taxonomy): Eukaryota > Viridiplantae > Streptophyta > Magnoliopsida > Alismatales > Alismataceae > Alisma > Alisma plantago-aquatica. Next base: position 57,755,003 of record OY856409.1, read on the forward strand.
TATGTTTTCTTAATCAGGAGAACATAATAATATCAACAATGATATTTTCAGAGTCTAAATCAAGGCTTTGCTCAAAAAGTCAAAAATAAGGATTTTCTTTACATTAATGCATATAACCTACACTAATACAAGGTTACACATTTGAAATAGGAAAAGTTGATCTTGGACTCAATAAAGTGATGAAAGTTGGTAGTTGAAATCTTATGAGAGGTATATACATTTCTTACACCCTAAGTTGGGATAATTGTGAACCAACCCTATTTTCCCTAATGAGGCTGAAAAGAACCCTATTTCCTTTATTAATACTTCTCTTATTCAAATAGACTCAAAATTAGATTTGAGATATTCTTTCTTGGGTCTTGGTACCCCACTACTGTGTTCTACTTATGTGATGTTATTACTTGCCATGTATTATTTTCTAGCATGATGATTTTATTAGAAAATTTAGCTATAGTAGTGGTACTTATGTACAACCACCCATACTTAGGGTATGTTAATTCGCACTGGGGAATGTGTTATTTCTCCCCTATAAAATTTGTATAGATGATTGGGAATGTATTAATTCTCCCCTTACCTATAGGTTGAAGGTACGATAGGTGCCTCAACCCTACTTAGTTAAAGTAGCGAATATTAATCATGCATGAAATTCTTTTGTTATATTTTTGTTATGGCAAGCATCTTTTTGATTATGCCTCATTCTCTTGGCCTTCTCATCTTATGATGATTCAATATCTTTATGTTTCATAATATTTACTTATCTCTTATACTTGTTCATAATGTTGACACATACTTTGTTTTCCTTTTCCTTTTGTTGGGTGCTCTCCCAACCACCCATGTTAGGATAAGTGAGTGGTCTAAATCGCACGTCCGGAAGGGAGGCAGACTCAAAAGGAATCAAACTTTTAATTTATAACCCAAAACCTTCAAAGACCCCCACAACTTTATTATGGGGTCGAAGTAGATATATGGGGTCGAACACAGGGACGTGGTGACATTTAGGACGCTTGAGATTTCGTTCTTGAGTCAGATAAGCCAAGACGATAGTTGAGGAAAGTATGGAGCTGGAACTAGTCTAGCTCACTTGTCACAAATTAAAACAAAACAAAGTATGTAGGATTATACTAATCAGAGAGAAGGAGTTCTCGGTTATGTAACTAGGGATGAGAAAATAATGGTCCAGACTGCAAAACTGGACCGGACTGCTCAATTCGGTCCGGTCCGGTCCGGTCCATTTTGTGTTCGGTCTGGTCCACGGTCCGGGAATTTCGACGAGTTCGGTCTTCGGTCCGGTCCGGTCCACAACCGGTCCAGTCCGGTCCGGACCGCAGATTGACTTTTATATAAAATTCATGTATATTTGAAGGTGTATTCTATAATAATTACAAATAAAGTACATATATAATCACTACTAGTATAAAAGTTTGATACTAAAGTTATATAATTGTTAGAAGTGACTAAGATTATCAACTTTGTACAATTAAATAAGTTGTAAAACATGTAAAAAAGGATGATACGGTCCAAACGGTCTGGTCCTAGCACAAAACGGTCCGGTCCCGGTCCGGTCCTACCTCGAAATGGTCCGGTCTGCGGTCCATATATTTGTTCAAATTCGGTCCGCGGTCCAGTCCGATCCGGTTCTGGACCGATGCTCAGCCCTATATGTAACCACAAGTTGGGCAGTCTATGCACCCGTTCTCAGGCGTAGACAACCTTCAAGCACCCCAACAAGAAATCTACATCCAAATATAGTACACACCATGGTATCTGTTCCTATGGGGTCATCCCACTCGCTCTCGCGTAGTGTGACTAAAACCCATCGATGATATGAAACCTCTCTCGAGGATGACAAACCAACATCCTAGAATATTCTAGATACCCTCTCAGGTCTAGAATATTCCAGGGTGTTAGGAACAGATGACCTTGAACCGTCCTCCTTTCAGATACTGATACAAACTATCTTCTCTTGTCTATCTCTACAACGAATCTCTCGATATAGGTAGAAATAACAGTTTAAGCAAGAAAGAGATAAACCAAACTAACAATCATAACCAGAAAGAGGAGATAGAACATAAAACGTGCTAGATCTGAAATAAAACTACTTGCTTAAGGTAAAATTACATAAACATGCCAAAAATGGGCTACATAGCCAAGAAAGGGCTCAACTAGCCATGGACAAGCATAGTTGGCACCGAACAAAGATGGAAGAACATCATTTGTACAGAAACAAAGAAGAACAATAGAAGAAAGGAGAAGAAGAAGAGATTTAGCCCGTAGAGGAGAGGTGACTCTCGCTCCTTAGCCTTCGTATGGGCCAGATCTCATCTTTGGGTCATCCTCCTTGATCTTCTGTACTCCTTGGCCTCCTTTCTCTCTAGATCCGCCCCAAAAAATAGCTTGGTGGATGTGTGGAGGTGGAAGATGGCTGGAAATGGTAGGAAATGGGTGAATGGTGGTGGGAGTGATGATGGATGGAAGCACACTGAAGAGACAGGTGTAGAATGAGTACTTTAGCCTTCTCAGACCTTTGAACTCTCCCGTAGGACTCTGGGAACCAAGAGGGATTTTGAACCACAAGGTGGAAACTCCCCAGATTGGAACCCCCCTGGGTTGCGGGGGAGGGGGTGTATTTATAGGCGAAATGGTCGAGGTACTAATCTAGACTGTGGTCTTGCTCAGTCGTGATCGTGGTGCACCCCACGGTCGAGCTGTAGGCCTCGATCGCGGTCATGGTTTGGATCACGGTCGAGGTAGATGTAGATATCATGGTCACGATCGAGGTGGATTTGGATACCGCGATCGCGATCGAGGGAGATGTCCCTCGGTCGTAGTCGAGGTTACTTCTTATTGGCCATGGTCGCGGTCAAGGAGTATGTACCTCAGTCACGGTTAAGGTTACTTCTTCTTAGCCACGGTCACCACATCATGGAACGAACCCACCGGGGGGGTATTACTGGTGTTTGATGGGCCTGCATCAATGAGCCTTCTGATTGCCAAGGATACATCCTGATAAAAGACTGACCATCGAAAATAGGGTCCAAGATATCAAAAGTTTCTTGGCCCCGCTAGTCGATTAGCGGGACCACCATCTCCTAAGGTGGTGTACATAGTGTGATGCTTAGTCCACCGCGGTCATTACAAATGGGAGTTTAGTTGCTGCAAAAACTGTGTTGGGGAGAAATCATGGATAATAGATGTCTTTTCAGGTTCAGTTCATGCAAGTTAAAAAATTGGCTAGTTGGGAAACTTTATCTAAGAAAATACATAAATTACTAAAAGATAAGAAACATGGGTTATTTTGGGCACATTAAGGCTATAGTGATACAAAACCATAAATGAATGCTTAGCACAAATGCGTAAATTGGGGTGTTATCAACTACTCCAAGATTAAACCTTTGCTTATTCGCAAGAAAAACTGTGCTCAAAGAACAAAAAATAACATCCAAATTAATCTTGGCGATGGATGCTAAGGCTCAGAAAAATATTTTAAAACATCAATTCTCCTGATCCATGTCATTTCAGAACAAACCCCCACCAATCAAGCACAATCCTGCCAAAGTAAGATCAAAGAGCAACCAAGCAAGATTAAGCTAGTCCACTGTAACCTGTCGATACTCATGAGGGTTTGAATCATAATTATACAACATAAAACATTGTCACATAGATGATCACGTGGGTGATGAGAAATGAGCCATCATCATGTATCAATGTAGACCAATCAGGGACAACATGCTTCTCACTTATTTAGGTCCTAAGAAGCAAAGTAAAAAGTCTCTAGTGACTTCTGAGGATCCCAATCTGCGTCAGGCTGGTCCATGCAACGAGCAACAATCCCTACAGTCCGAGCCAGTTGGCCCAGAGTAGTGAGATGAACTCCTTGTACTGTGCTCAAACCAACCCTGCTTCTGGGACGATCTCATAGGTCTCCTAGGGGTTCCTAGTAACTCTCTAATGAGCTTCTAAAGTGATACTACTAGGAAAGACATATCCGCGTTCATGGGCACAGTCATACACTGGCTGGGCATTATCTTCAACTCTTCTGAAAGAGGAAACAAGCGTTCATTTATTCACACTCAGGCTTTTATTATCCGCATTCGAATTTGTAGGCTTGGGTGAGAACTATATTGATATTTTTAGGATTTTGTGGGCGGCCAAGCCGCTTTTGCAAATTTTTAATTTTTCATCTTTTTGACTCAATCTAAGGTGAGAGGGTGCGTAGTCCATCAAGTAAAACATTTCAACTTGATTATGGCTCAAAACTCATCATGATTCGTTTGACACATGTGTGAAAAGTAGCAATTATGATTCAAGGATTTTTAGAATAGAGGCAAGCTTGTGAAACCGAAGCTAGGAGTCTTTGATCGTGCTTTAGATCATTCCAACGGTCCTATACCTTGGGTTTTTCATTCACACATAGATCAAGGGAATAATGTTTTAAGCTATGAAAAAGGCTCATAACCTTAGATTCATCACCAAACTTAAGGAAAGAGTCAATGAAAGATCAAGCAGTTTAAGATGAAAAATTTTAGGCATAAAGATAAGCATTTAGCTATAAGATTTGCATTGCACATTCTTAATTGCAAAGCTACAAATTACGAAACAAAGTCTTACAAAGATAAAAAAAATAAATTTTTTATGCTAAATGCAAAGGACAAAAGGGATATGCTAAGAAATAAATAGAAGAGGAAAAGCGGAAGATAGAGGGTGTACACCCCGACCACCACCCCAAGCTTAGAAATTTTGCTTGTCCTCAAGCAATACTCAAGCTCTGGATGGTGTGTGAAGCAGCTGCTATTAGTAGTCACTATTTATAAACTGATCCAGATCATCTAAGACGCTTGATGTATTCTCATAGTCCTGGTTTAAGCCTTGCTGATAGTGAAATGGTTGCTCGAAGTCTTGGGCTGGATGGTAGTAGGACCTGAGGGGTTGCTGAAATGGTTGTTGATAATTTGGTTGAGACGGTGGAGGAAAGGCTATGTCGAACCTCTGTCTGAGGTAATGCATATCTTGCTCCAATGTATCAAACTGTCTTCCTGAGTCAGCTCTAAATTCCGTCATTAACTCATAGAATCTCCCCAAATTAGGATTTTGCGAGTATTGCTTCTGTTGAGGGGGTTGCATGTGATCTGAGGTAGGCATTTCTGTGTAGGGCCCTCCCTGATAAGGTATGTCATGGAACATTGTCCCTATTTGCCACCCACCCTCCTGAGTCTCTAGCATTGGTGGTGCTGAAGTAGAAGCTCCTGTAGCTCTGCCTGTATGATGAATGTTACCCTGGGTGTCCAAAAGAGAGACGTCCATGAATGTCATTCTACATGTGAATTATGCATCTGTTGGCAGTAGTATTTTGTGCTTGCAGTGACCGAAGATATATAGATAGCCTGCACTGCACTGTTTGACCACCCCTGAGCAGATCAAGTGGTCTAAGTCTAACTTAGACCACTCAACTATTTCCTGCATAAGTGCCAACTATCCATTTCCAATTCCTAGATGACGTGCCATAAGAGTGATAATTCCTGCAATCGGCATGAATTGGACCTATTTCTTGAAAGAGTTGTGTAGGTGGCAGATAATGAAATTCCCCACATTCACTTTCTTTTCGACTACTGCACACCACAGTATGTAGAGGTCTGCTACACTGAGCACCCCTTGTCTGTCTTGTTTTTCCAAGATGCAGTTAGAAATTACCCGATGCAGATGACAAAGTGTCGGGTTGTGGATGTGCGAAGCCTTGGCACCTCTCGCCACATATTTATCCTCCCCTGTAAGCATTTTCCATGGTTGAGCTGCATTAAAGTCGAGGTCCCATGTCTCCAGCCGACCTCTAGACATCTCATTATAGTCTTCAGCAGGGTGTGACAACCAGCTATTGAGTTGGTCCATTGTAACTTCGCAGGGATGGTTTAGGAGGCGAAAGCACATGGCAGTGTGCTGGTGGTTTTAATGTCTCTAGCATAGCATAAAACTCATAGGTGAGTCTATGATAGGCATTACACTCCACATACGCGAGGACGTCTAGGCCAACCACTGTGATACATTTATTGACATGTTCTTGTATCCCGAGCCTAATGAGTGTTCCAGGATCGACATATCTCAGGCTCACTAGTCTGTGCTTGTCTCTGATTAGAGTATCAAAATTTTGTTTTTGCTTTACGCTCTTGAATAGGGGAGAAGGGAGTGAACCTTGTTTGGAACTATCATGAGTAATTTGGCACCTATTCCCCTGAATAGAATCACGTGAAGAAGTTTACCGTCACAAGGATGTAAACTATTCTACTGATTGTTGGTGCTGGTCTCCTGCGGATGAAGCTCTGTGTAAACCTGACATGCTTTCTTGATGCCCGGTCGAAGTTTGGAGCTCATCGTCACAACATTTTTTCCACGTTCTCTCACTAGAGGCTTCTTGCAATGACTCACCACTGTATGTATCCATAGGAGTGTCAGATATGTGGTGGTAGTCTGAACTGGTCTCTTGCGACTCGAACCCTGGAGTAGAGAGTATAGCCTCATCTTCATATATCAGGTTCGTGGTTTGAGTGGCATGATGTGGGTATCAGCTCCAGTATTCTGATGGTGACATAGAGCTTCCTTCCCCTTTCTTTTGTGTTATCATCTTTTTAAGCTTTTTGAAGCTATTTTTCATTGCGTCCATGGTGTCTATTCTTCTGATGTAGATCTGATTGTCTTGACTATGGTGAAGGTTGGTGCTGTTGTTTCGAGACGCTCCAAACTCACCCGCGGTCTGGACCACGACCACGGTGAAGACTGTGGCCGAGGAGATGACTTTGAAACTGTGACTGCAGTCTCCTAAGGGTCAGACACCGTGACCTGGTTGACCATGATCGAAGTAGCCTAGGTGACCACGACCTGGTGAAGACCGCGATCGTGGTGGTGACTAAAGTTGACTGCGACCGCGAAGCTGACTTTGACACTGTGACCTAAGGAGATCGTGATCTAGGAGACCGCGATCGAGGTCACATGACTTAGTATAGCCTGAAGCATGGGGTTGGTGGAGTCATGGTGCCACTACTTAAAGACAACAGTCACGGTCTAGCTGTAGTTGTTGCTGCTGGTGTTGATGCGCTCACTCCTTCCCTGTTAGCCTATGACAAAGACAAGGGGAAGAGGGGAAAATGGGTAGGGAGCAGTGCGGCGGTGGCGGGAACTTGGGGGTTTAGGTGAGGAGAGGATGCCTCGGGTTGGCGGTACTTATAGACCAGGCGCACAGCCTCAGCCTTGCCTCAAATCATGTGAGGTCGCGAACAGAGCGGCTGAAAAACCAGAAAAGGCGCCAGAGACCCAGTCAAAAGGGACGAAAAACTTGGTTAAAAGAGCAACACTCGGTCAAAAAGGCGGAGACAACCCGACATGCCGTCAGTCAGACCGAGAAAGCATTCCCATGCCTTCGGTGACTGCAGTCACAATCTGACGTAGGCTTGCCCACGGTCGTCGTTCTTGCCTTCAGACCGCGGTCGCGGTGTAGCTAGCAGACCGCGGTCGCAGTTTTACTCTGCCACATGAGGAAAAACAAGGGTGACAAGCCTTAGAATATAAAATCCAAATCAAACACCATAGAGGAGCAACAAGATAGGTCGATTAACTTCTTACAAGATTTGGACCAAAGGCAGCTGTCAGGGTGCGAAGATGGAGGTGCATGTAAATTTAAAAGAAAACTAGAGATGCAAGATAAACTAAATTTCTAGTAGTTAGGGGAAAGATAAAATTTAAATTGACTTTATTAAGAAATATTTTAAAAGTAAAGATCAAAGAAAAATTGTGTAGGTAGTAGGGGGTGGCTGCCCTACAACTCCTACACTTGGATCCCAAATTCATAGTTTTGGGGTCTGAGTTGCCTGTGTCTCGTTGCTCGGGCTCACCATGTAGTGGCATAATATGTAGAGAGGTGACCCCTTCTGAGTCTGGAAAAGAGGAATAGAACCTGGTGACTTGGTGAAGTCATCTCTGTGTTGTAAATTACTTGAACTGCATTGGGATGAATTCTTTGGCAAATCATCTTAAAGGTACCTTACAAGATATGAATCTAAATAGGAAGGCCCTAGGATGTGAACATAGGATGACATAGAGGAGAGAGGTTGGATGACTTCTGGAGGACTCATCTCTTTTCTCCCCACCTCTAAATTTGGGGTTGGATGCTCAGATAAATTCTCATTTACAGTCTGGGTTATCCAATCATCTTCTAAACAAGAAGTACCCCCGGAAGGATGTGTTTGTGGTTTTACCACCCCACGCTTGTCGCCTTCTGTGGGGTCCAAGGTATCTTCATGCTCAGTAGCCATGTTGTAATGGATTGTCCATCCCGCTCCATTGATACCCACCAAGCCTTTTAAGGGAATGGTGGTAAATGTCAGCTCATGCTGCTCCAACTTGTCATCATCAGTATATTCACTCCACTGAGAGGAATAGTCTTCATCATCCTCATCGAACAAATTGTTCCAAACCATGATTGGTGTACTACTCAAGGCTAAGTGACAAGTCTCAATATGAGAGATATCTCTCTAGCCTGGATCAATGTTTGACTCACGTTCCTCAAACCAACCTTCTGGTTGTGAGGTTGTTTGGCTATTATAGGGAGGACAAGAGTCTTCATCATCGTCATCATAAAACCATCCATGCTCATGGATTATATTTTCCATTGGTCGATCAGCTGAATCATCTAAATAAAATGAAGGGCTTCCCCAAGTGGGTCGGTCTTCACAGAAAAATCCTGATGAATCTAGTTGATGGTCTGAATAGGACGGTGGGGCATACTCTGATTCAAACCCAATGGGATGGTCTTGATGACTAAAGACTTCATTGTAAGGTGGTGGAGCTTCCAACCGCATGATAACCAAATTGATGTGCTCTTGAAGCTTCTTGCCCTGTTCAACATCTTTGTCATGGAGCTGTTGGACTTGGGTAGCCAAGCTTCTGAGATCCGTCAATTTTGCCTTGCACTCCTATTGTAGACTCACTGTATCAAACTGATGTGCTTGGATGAATCCTTGCTCAACAGTTTGAAGTAGGCTTCTACTGTGACCTGCAATCTCAGTGGCTACTTGGGGTTGATGATCCTGCCTTTCTAGTAGCTGTTGGAGTGGATCAACATCTTCGTGGAGATGAGGAGCTAAGGAGGTGAGTGCGTTGACACTTTCTCTAGCTAACCCCACTACCTTAATCAATTCTTGATCCCATGATAGCACGGAAGTCAAGGGCTAACTGGAAGTCTCCATTGTTGGAGCTTCTACATATGACAATGGTGGGGGTGAATATAGCTCGATGAGTTGTGAGGCATGGCTTTCAATTATTTGCTAGTAGCCAGAACTATAAAAAAATTAAGGATGACAGGTGGATAAGATGACTTGTCTTGCAGAAGTAAGATCCATGGCTGAAAAACTATAATAAAAAGGAAAGTTATTCAGTATATATGGACAAGTATGTTTAAAACAAAAGAAAAAATATGCATATATATACAGACTTAAAAGTGACAGAAAAAAATCTTTTAGGTGTGTAAACGTGGAAAACCACGTCCCGACAACGGTGCCAAAAAGTTGATCGACCTAAATCGTACGTCTGGAAGGGAGGCAGACTTAGAAGGAATCGAACTTTTAATTTATAACCTGAAACCTTCAAAGACCCCCACAACTTTATTATGGGGTCGAAGTAGATATATGGGGTCAAACACAGGGATGTGGTGACATTTAGTACACTTGAGATTTTGTTCTAGAGTCAGATAAGCCAAGACGATAGTTGAGGAAAGTATGGAGCTAGAACTAGTCTAGCTCACTTGTCACGAATTAAAACAAAACAATGAAAAGAAAACAAAACAAAGTCTATAGGATTCTGCTAATCAGAGAGAAGGAGTTCCTGGCTATGTAACCACATGTTGGGTAGTCTATGCACCCGTTCTCGGGTGTAGACAACCCTCGAACACCCCAACAAGCAATCTACATCCAAATATAGTACACACAGTGGTATCTGTTCCTGTGGGGTCATCCCACTCGCTCTCGCATAGTGTGACTAAAACCCATCGATGATATGAAACCTCTCTTGAGGATGACAAACCAACATCCTATAATATTCTAGATGCCCTCTCAGGTCTAGAATATTCTAGGGTGTTAGGAACAGATGACCTTGAACCATCCTCCTTTCAGATACCGATCCAAACTATCTTCTCTTGTCTATCTCTACAACGAATCTCTCGACATAGGTAGAAATAGCAGTTCAAGCAAGCAAGAGATCAACCAAACTAGAAATCATAACCAGAAAGAGGAGATAGAACATAAAACGTGCTAGATCTAAAATAAAACTACTTGCTTAAGGTAAAAGTACATAAACATGCCCAAAATGGGCTAAATAGCGAAGAAGGGTCTCAACTACCCATGGACAAGCATAGTTGGCACCGAAAAAAGATGGAAGAACATCATTTGTACAGAAACAAAGAAGAAAAGTAGAAGAAAGGAGAAGAAGAAGAGATTTAGCCCATAGAGGAGAGGTGTCTCTCACTCCTTAGCCTCCGTATGGGATGGATCTCATCTTTGGGTTGTCCTCCTTGATCTTCTGTACTCCTCGACCTCCTTTCTCTCTAGATTCACCTCGAACAACAGCTTGGTGGATGTGTGGAGGTGGAAGATGGCTGAAAATGGTGGGAAATGGGTGAATGGAGGTGGGAGTGATGATGGATGGAAGAGATGGGTGTAGAACGAGCACTTCATCCTTCTCAGACCTCCAGAATCTCCCACGGGGCTCTGGGAACCAAGAGGGGTTTTGAACTACAAGGTGGAACCCCCCAGATCAGACCCCCAGGTAGTGGGGGGGTGTATTTATAGGTGAAATGGTGGGGGTACTAATCCAGACCGCGGTCTTTCTCGGTCGCAGTGCACCCCACGATCGTGGTCAATCCGCGATCGAGATGTAGGCCTCGGCCACAGTTATCTTTGTTGTCGTGGTCATAGTTTGGATCATGGTCAAGGTGGATGTAGATACTGCGGTCGCGGTTGAGGTGGATTTGGATACCACGATCACAGTCGAGGGAGATGTACCTCGGTCGCGGTCGAGGTTACTTCTTCTTGTCTGCGGTCGCGGTCGAGGAGGATGTACCTTGGTCGCGGTCGAGGTTACTTATTCTTGGCCACGGTCGTGGCATAATGGAACGAACCCACCCCCGGGGGGTATTACTGGTGTTTGATGGGCCTGCGTCGATGAGCCTTCTGATTGCCAAGGATACATCCTGATAAAGGAGTGGCCATCGAAAATAGGGTCCAAGATATCAAAAGTTTCTTGGGTCCGCTAGTCGGTTAGCGGGACCATCATCTCCTAAGTTGGTGCACATAGTGCGATGCTTAGTCCACAACGGTCATGATGGATGGGAGTTTAGCTGCTGCAAAAATCATGTGTTGGGGAGAAATCATGGATAATAGATGTCTTTTCAGGTTCGGTTCCTACAAGTTCCAAAATTGGCTAGTTGGACAAGTTTATTTAAGAAAAGACATAAATTACTAAAGGATAAGAACCATGGGTTATTTTGGGCACATTAAGGCTATAGTGATACAAAACCATGAATGAATGCTTAGCATAAATGCATAAATTTGGGTGTTATCAACAAGCTATTGATTTGAACCAGGAGAACATAGCTTTGGGTACATACCTAGCACTTGGAGATGTTGTTCTGGAGATAAGATTTGAAGTAGTTTAGACTTCCCTCTATCTAGATCCTTTTTGTTGTAACTTGTTGTAAACCCTAATGGGATATTTTGATGTACTTGTAATCTTTTATGAAAGTTGCATATAATCAGTTATTTTTATTCTACTGCTACACTTTGGTCTTTTGCATACCATTATAATAAATTTGGAAAATTTATACCTATTCCAACATACCTTTGAGTGTGTTTGGAATGGATGTTAATTCTTCAAATTTTTTCCAGTAGGGGGTGATCCTGCCTCCTTACAAAATAATTATAATGTGAGAGGTAGTTTATTGTGATTGGTCATAATAACTAACTTCATTCAACATATTATATTTTCTATTTATGTAGTTTATTATGACATGTAACATTCAAGATAACTAACTTCATTCAACATATTAGATTTTCTACTTTTGTAGTTTATTATGACTGGTCATGATTGTGTATATAATATGATGTCTTGCTGCCTCACATATTATATCACTGACTTGTACTCAAATCATTTATGCTCTTTACAAGGTTTGGGAAGGTATTGTGACTAGTGTCAGAAGGGATGAGTTAACTACTCACTATAACCATAGAAACATGCATCTTCCCAATCAGTATTATCCAATAAATTTGAGTTGAACATCTTAATTCTAAGAAATTTTTAGGATACCTAGATCCTTGACTTTAGCCATATTTGTGGTATGTCATTATACCTATCCCTAACATGGTTAAATTTATGTTCAATATGGTGCTTGATTAAGTTTGTTGGTTTTCAGTTAAATTTCAGTGATATAGTTGGTGGTTGGTGAATTTTTTGGGTTAGGTAAGGCATTGAAGTTCTTACTTTCAATTCAACCTATTAATTGTTGAAATGGTCCTAAATACCTAGTCTTGCATTTAGGTTGTTTGCTAGTATTATTGTTCCAAAGTTGTGGTATTTGTCAAGATTTCTCACAAGGATTGGACTGTCATGTTTTATGGTTCTACAAATGTGTTTAGTTGTTTTTGGGTTGCATTGTCATGATTTTACCTCTAGGTTTAACCTATGCATAAATGAGTGATTGTTAATTGCAATTCAGTCCCCTAAATTTGACCTACCCTAAAAAACTCTACAAATATATTTCATTACTATTAGCCATGTAGATGTATGTCCTACTTTAGGTGTGCCCATTTATTTCACATGTGCCACTATGCATTCCCCCTAATTTATTCAATATTGATTTACATAGATATACAAATATGAATTTTTGTAGTGTGATTTTTGTGTGTCTCAAATTATTTTTGGGTGAGAGGTCATGTTTAGTACTTACAATGCAACTCAGTCTAGGGTTCACCACATTTGGTATGCCTAGTTCAGTTTTAGCCAAGCTCTTTTTGCCAAACCGTGGTTGTGAGTCAGATTTAGACCTATCCCTAACAGGGTATGTTTTCTTTTGGGCCAATGTAGGTGAACATGTCACTCTCTCAATGTCAATCAAGATGCATGACAGACTTTGCAATCATTGATGCATGTAGTAAGAGTCTACAACTAGTCTGTGAATTGTGATGATTTTTTCTAGGCTCAACTTTAATTATGTTTTTTAGTTTTTGGATTGGACAGTGTTGCTTTTTCCCATGGTTTTGAACCACCACTTCGTTTTATGCCACATTTTCCTAAATTTATGTCATGTTCTTGTTGTAGTTTGATCTCATCATCCTATACATTCATTGTACTAAATTTTCTCATGATACATTTGTTGTAGGTTTTCAAATTGTGGTTGTGAATGTGTGCTAATCCTACCAGGTTCTGATATCTAATTTCCAAGGATTTTTTGTGCACATTATTGGTGACTGATTTAGGGCCGAATAAAATACCATTGTGGACCTTGGTTTAACCTATTTTCTAAACAAGTGGGTTTCCATAGAAATTTAGTCAACCATTCCCTATGCGTTGTTCTTAATTTAGTTCAATTACATTTTGCATTCATAAACAATCATGTTTTTATATAGTGTGCATATTAGGTCCATCTCTTTGGATGTCTCAACTTTTTTGGGTGAGAGGGCATTTTTAATAGATCCAATGCAAGTTAGTTCAGATTTAGGCCTAACCACATTACAATTGTGGACCTAGCCTGACAACCAATTGATATTGCATTTTCTACAATAGTACGTTGCTTATTCGGTAACATGAACCCATTATTTAGTTCTTTAATATGCCTCTAGTTTTGTGTCAAATTTTCCATATGAGTCTGATATTTTTGACCATGCAATTATTGTTCATTACAATTCTAGACACTAGCGGTGATCAATTTTCCATATGCATTGTAATTATTGTCATGTCCAAGGATTTGTTGTCCACACTAAGGGTGATCGAAAAGGGTGATACCCCTAAGGCGGGAGTCGAATGGACGCGCCCCCAGGGAGATCGTGGTGGTCACCGCTGGTGGCCTCACCACCTAGGGCATCTCGCCCTCAGGAGGGAGGCTCTCCCTTTTTGGACGTGAGATCCCTGCATTCAAGATGAGTGTCCCTGGCGGATCCGTGTCCATACCAATGTCACTGGTTGTAGTGAGTAGAAGTCTTCACCACACGCCACCGCAACATGAGATGAGGGCACAATAGGTGGTTCAGGAATGTCGATCGGGATCCTCAGCCTCCTCCACAACCCCGGAGGAAGTGCTACAAAACATCATGAACATCTTTGCCAACCCACTGCACGGGTCGAGGGCACAGATCGCAGAGGCAGAATAGGCACCCCCTCCCGACAATGACAATAGACAACATGGGACCACAGAGCATCGGGTTGAGGAAGAGATCAATAGAGAACTGATTCCAAGGCAGTTAGAGAGGGAAGAACAATCTAGACAATCGCATAACGGTGCCCAGGATGGTAGGACGGTCGACCCCCACCGCCAACAATTACGAGCACAAAAAGGATCGATCTTTGGGATCCTGAAGGACACTTGCTATCGCTGTCTGGGGCGAGGGCACTGGCAGTCCCAATGCAACAAGCAGAAGGTTTGTTACACCTGTCATAGGATGGGTCACATGGCAAAACGATGCCAGTTCAAACCTCCCCTACCGCCGCCAGACATCTGCTCGGAGCGCCTCTTTCCCCCGCTACCATCAGGAATCCTTACGAGAGGAGGCACACATGTCCTTAAATGCCAAGAAGTAGATTTGGGATCGGACAACGAATCCCGAGAGCAGAGGAGTGCCTTCTTGCAACAAGCAGTGGAGGTCTCGTGGCAACCTAGGTTGCGTTGGGAAGTTCTGTCGCCTAGGGTACGTAGGAGATGGTCGTAGACCATTGAATTCTATCATTTTGCTTTGTGTAGAGCCGTGGTGATCCTTCAGTCTATGTAAGAAGTGATCAGGGCCTCAGAGGAGGGCATAACTGATCAATGGGGATCTCCCCTTCGTGCAAGGCACATGGCAGGAGAGCAGATATGCAATCACCCGGAGAGATACTAGTTTTGGATGACTGATATTCCCATTATTTACTAGGATAGAGACTCCATCGCCAATATGGTAGACTCCTTTGGTACCTTGATGAGTGTATCAACATGGCAGAGAGACGATCACGACCACATTGGGGTGTTGGTAGAAGTAGAAGCCTTTAACAAAGACATGCCTCAGTTCATCAACCTTACGTATGGCAAGAGGAGGACAACAATACGCCTATAGATGGTAGCCATAGGCCATGGGAGATAAGATGATACAGAACTCACTGAAGAAGGAAAGGAGATTGGGATCCCCATGGCAGTCATCATGCCCAAGATCCCTGAGGGGGTGTCGTAGGGCACCCTTTACACAGAGAGAGTAGAGTACAACTTCCAAAACCACCTAGACCACCCCCTCAAGAAGACCGGATCCCGGACGAGATCAGACATTCACCACGACAGTGATGTGTAGTAGATGAGGAAGGGAACAACATGATTCTTAACAATTGGAGGCTTGAAGACTTCCTCTCTGTTGAGGAGCGGTGTGATTATTCAACAAGAAGAGGTAGATCGAGGATGACAGGTAGAATGACTGATCATAGTTTCTTGCACAGAGACACAAATCATGTCAGATCGAGGGCCAGGGGAGCCACACAGCATTAATATGATGTAGAAGATGATCATTATGTAGACGAGTGGGGAGACACAGATGTTGGGGAAGGGAGAAGGAGCTACTGAGACATTGTTCTCAATTAGGGCATTCATCCTTAGTGCATATGGACATTAAAGCTTTGTATTGGAATATAAGGGGTGCAGCAAACAACCCTACCAGGAGAGTCCTTGGTAACCTCTGCCAGAGACATCACCCATCCATTGTGTGCCTCATGGAGCCCTTTCTCCATGCACACTGATCTGAGGAACTTTTGGACATTGTATGCCTAGATTGGTCTACGGACAACGAACGAGAGGGTGTCAAGGTGTGGGTCTTTGTGGATGAGACCCTCTACTCCGAGCTCGTATGCTCTCACAGTCAACATGTTACTTTTCACATTCGTGATCTGACTGGATCGATTGTTTTCTTCATGGCGGTGTATGCTAGCTGCGACGCCGTGAGAAAGAGAGACCAATGGGACTCACTATTGGAGCTTGCGGTGAGCATAGGGGAGAGGAGATGGCAACTTGTTGGCAATTTTAATGTCATCAGAGTTCCTACAGAGAAGAGAGAGGTGCAAGGGCTGAATTTCTCTAACATGTAGGAGTTTAATGGTTTCATTGCAGACAATAATCTGATGGAAGTCCAATTTGATGGTAGTATTTTTACATGGGTCAACAAACAATATCTTACCCCCACCACATGGGAGATATTGGATAGAGTCTTGATCAATGAGGCTTGGGCGGCGACTTTCCCGACCTCTAAATCCCTACACCTTACCCAATTTAGGGTGTCAGATCATTGTCTGGTTCTGGCTTGGACCAGTGCGCAACCACCCGCCCCTTCCCATGCACCGTTCACGTTCTTATCCATCTGGCTTCATGACCCTTCTTACTCAGAGATCATCTGTGAGGCCTGGGAGGAGGATATCGTGGGCCACCCTACCTGGGTTTTCTTTTAGAAGCTGAAGAGAGCTAGATGCACCTTGAAAATGGAACCGTGAGCAATTTGGATACTTACAACAGAGGAAGAAAGACCTTGAAGATGTGATTTTCACCACTCAAATGGCCTTTGATGAAAATCCATCATCTACCAATGAGACTACCCTCCTACAAGCAGAACAAGAGATGAACTTAATACTCAATCAGGAGGAATCATTGTGGAGGGCTAAAGCTAGAAAGAACTGGTTACTCAAAGCGGACAGAAACACTGCATTCTACCACTCTATAGTGAAGAACCAAAGAAAGAGGAGACATGTGATGAGGCTTTTCCTCTCGGATGGTCAACAGGTTGAGAATCCATAGGATATGGCTATGGAGGCAGCTCTGCATTTCAAGAGTTTCTACAATGCCTCACCACAGGTGAATGAGGATGACTTGGAATCTTTTTTGCACGCCATCCCTGAGGTGATCAACGCCGAAGATAACATTGTCCTTGTACCCCCCCACCGAAGATGAAGTATGGAATACCATGAAGAGTATGGACCTTGACACTACTCTGGGCCTGGATGGCTTCACACTGGATTTCTTTGTAGCTATGTGGGATCTCATCATGAATGACTTCATGAAGATGATAGATAGATTTCTTCAGACACGACATCAACCACTGTAGTCTATTTTGCTTCCGTGTTGTACTCCTCCTAAAAATTACATCACCGGATAACTTGGATACAAATTTTAGGCCTATATCCATTGAGAATGTTGCATTACGGATCCTGGCAAAGCTACTGAATGACCGACTATCCTTACTGCTACCCAAGCTGGTCTCTCCACATCAAGGTGCTTTCATCAAAGGGCAGGATATATCCCACCACATCAGAATGGTACAAGAGCTAGCTCATGATATTAGGCAAGGCCCATCCAAGTCAAATCTGATGATTGAGCTGGACATGTCACGAGCATATGATAGAGTGGCCTGGCATGTCATGGAGAAGGTGTTGTCATGCTTTGGTTTTATGAATAGCTCCATTGAACTCCTACTTAGATTCTCGAAGATGGCATGGGCGACTGTCACCCTGGGTGATCATACAGAGGGTTTCTTCCCCATGAAGAGAGGGCTTAAACAAGGAAACGCCTTATCCCTATCCCTTTTCGTTCTCTTTCAGGAGATGTTGTACAGAATGATAATTCAGATTGTCAAAGAAGGTGTGATATCTAGTTTCATTACCAGAGGCCCAACTCGCGCTCCCCAATCCTTGCCTATGTAGACGACGTCATTATGTTTTTTCACGCTGACTCACGATCCTTGGAGGCGACGAGGGACTACATACTCTGGTACGAGAGAGCAACAGGACAAGCCATTAATAGAGGGAAATCAAAATGCATATCACCAACAGTAGACAAGGTACTCGTGATCACATCATAGCAGCAGTGGAGGTAGAGGAGATTGCGAGCTCCCTATCATACCTTGGTGTTCCCATCCAATTTGGTAGAAGGAATGCTGAATTTGACTTTCTTATCACCAAAGTGCAGAACAAGGTAGCCTCATGGAAACGAAGCTATTGTATTTTGCGGGAAGAATCATGTTGATCGACCATGTTCTTTAGAGTATCTATATACACTCCGCGACAACGATTGGCATCCCTTTGGGGGTATGCCGGAGATTGGACCACCTTTTCTCAAACTTCTTGTGGGCGGACAGGCACCAGTAGAAGTGTAGAGCATGGCTGGTGTGGGACAAAGTAGCTACCCCAAAGTGCAATGGAGGTTTGGGCTTGACACATACGGCCACCCTGAACCAAGCTTTCACAGCAAAAGTGTGCTGGGATGTCATCTCCGGCCATTCTATCTGGGCTGACTACTGCAAGACCAAATACACATCATACACAAGTAATAGGTCCGACACTTACCCCCCACACCTAAAGCTAGGGTCGTCAGCTTCACCTATTTGGAAGAAGAGTTGGGAAATGTTCCCAACTGTATACCCGAGATGCAGGTGGATAGTCGGGACCAGATATTTACACTTCTGGGATTCTACTTGGTGTGAGCGAAGACTGTCAGACTTTGCACAGACTAGAAGTGATCATCTTCTCCCTTTCAAAGTCAGGGATTTCTGGATAGATGGACGGAGATGGGATTGGCACATGTTGCATACGATCCTCGTGGATGAAGGTGTTCAGATGATAAAAAGGGTAGGACAACATGTATCAGATGATGAAGACAAGATTGTGTGGACCTTGGAAGCAAAATGAGGGTTCACCATTAAATCGGTGAAGACCCTCTTCAGCCCACAATCGATAGCGATGGAGTTCGATTATGATAAGATATGGAGACTAGATCTACCCCGAGCTAGCAGGCTCATATGGAAGATTTCTCATCGAGCCATCCCTTCAGATGACAACATACAGAGATGCAAGATTCAACTGGAGTGGAAGTGTTCTTTATGTGATGAACTGGAGATTGAATACATGACACACATCTTCTTCAACAGCCAGATTGCTCGGTTTTTCTGGGCAAGACTCCAATCCATTATGCTGACTCCCCCACCCGACAACATAGCTTCACTGCTCAAACTTTGTGGTAATAGATCCACACATTCGGTGAGAGAATGGCTTGTCAGTAGAATGGCGACTCTTATCGTGGGGGCGATTTGGAGGCTTAGGTGTACCAGAAGATTTGAGGATGGGATACCCATCTCACAAACTCATTGGAACCACATCATCACCCACACCAATCTTTTGATTAAACGAGATCCATTTAGAAGGTTGGAGTCCCCTCTCTTCTACAGGTCCCTCAAAGATGAAGGCATTGCTTATCCGGAGGTGTGGATTCATAGCTTCAAGATGATTAGGTGGAAGCCCCCTGACTTGTCAAATCTTAAAATGAACTTGACTACAGGAAGGTGCGTTGATTCTGAAGGAAACAATAGGAGATGGGCGGTGGGGGTAGTCTATGATAGAAGGGGTTCTGTTCTCTTTTCTTTTAGATCATGGTTTAAGATGAATGATTACATTATGGCCTACCTACAATCATGCTTAATAGGTCTTGAGCTTGCCTATGAGAAGAATCTTAGTATCTCTATCTTGGAGATAGATAATAGATATTTCCATGACATTCTATGCCAGCAAGTGGAGGCACCTTGGATAGCTATCCCCATTACGAGAGAGCTCAGGAAGATCATGGAGGAGAGAGCGATTATTGGATAATTTGTGGATAAGATGACCAACATTGTGTTGAGGGAGCTTGGTTCTTGGGGAAAACATTTGAAGCACCTTTTTCATGCACGGATCAGGGGTTGCTCCCCATGAGGATTAGGGGTCTCATTATCATGGAGCGTAGAAGGATACCATATGTGGGGATTAACAGAGCTTGAGTTTTTTCTTGAGTCGGTTTGTTAGTTTTTCCTGTAGATGGTTGTGTTTCTTGGGTCTGGTGGGGAAAATACCCGCGTTGTATAAGTGGGAGTTGTACTTATTTTTTGGAGATTGGTCCAAAAGAGGGGTGTGGGATGAATAGGAGTAACCCCTGGATTCTTAAAAAAAACACTAAGGGTGATCAATTTAGGTATGACCACATTATAGTTGTAGACCTTAGTCAATGGTAATTCAGTCAAGAAGTCCTTATTTTACCTAATTCAGTTTAGTATTGCAATCATATACAAATAGGCCTTTTGTAATGTGCATTTTAGGTCTGTCTTTTTGCATATCTCAATTTTTATGGGTGAGAGAGGCCATTTTCACTACATCCAATGCAAGTTAGTTTAGATTTAGTCATGTCCAGACTACAACTGTTAGCCTGGCTTGAGATCCATATGATGTTGCATGTTATACAACCCATGTAGTTATTATGCTCAACTTTAAACATGTTTTTATTTTTCTAGATTGGACTGTGATGATTTTCACATGGATACAAACCATTGCATTTGATGATCTACTTTCTAATGGATTGCCTCATGATACATATGTTATTGAGTATATTATGTCATGTTTCCTTATGTATGGACACAAACAATTATCATTTGACACTTTAAGGCCAGTCAAGTTCACTAAACATCAAGTTTGACCTAATTAATCCATGACACAGGGGTAGTTGTAACGAATTGAATTTCAAATAATAATTGCAAATTCCACTCCATTATTCATGTTATCTTATTTTCCCTTTCATTTGTCCTTGATATTGAATATATGGGAATTGAGTGATTTGGAGAAAATGTACATGCCAACATAAGGGTTAGTGCACAATTACCTCAACTAATACTTTAGTAAGGGCCATAATGCAAATGTTCAAAAAATGGAATGATTATTATATAAATCAGTGGATAATGTTAATTTAAAAGTTTTATGATCAATTGCATAAGAAGTGTATAATAATGAGAATAAAATTTAATAATGGGAGTAATACACCTCTTTCCTTCTCTCTCCCATCTTATGGGGTAATAAAACTTAAAAATGTGATTAACATGGTGGTATAAGACTGTTGGATTACTTATCTCGAAAATGCAACCAAAACATGCACCAAAAAGCATTTCCATTATAATTCACACAATTTACACATTAGTATGCAAATTAGTGAGCCATAAAATGGTTGAAGGCCAAAGGTTGGGTTAAATGAGAAACTAAATATATAACATTAATATAGACATCATTACTAACCTAAGGTTAAAATTTGAAGTTAATTGGACCTTGTTTAACCCCCAAAATGCATTTATCAAGTTTCTAATAAAGTGTGACCTTGTATTAATTAAAATGTCATTTATGCACATCATTTGAGCCAAAGTTTGGCTTAAATGCCCGTCACACGTGATAGGTCTGCGCGGGTCCATCATGGATTCTGATCCAGTGGCTCGTGGGAGCTCTGACCCCGATCCAAAGGCCTAGATTCTGTCTTCTACCTCCAACCGTTACATGTGTAACGAGCTCGACTCCTCAACTCCGTTCTCCATCGTTTCACGACCTTTTACGAGCTTTCTTTTCCAATTGAACTGCCTTGCTCCGATACTTCAAATGAGCTATGGCTCATCCCCTCCCATGCACTGTGGACAAAACACCCATTGGCACCGGTCTGGCCTTCTCACCTCACATGTTGTTTCGGCTCCTCGCCTCACCATGCCTATAAGTGACACCCCCCTTGACTCCTTCGACCCTCACACAAGTTTTTCTCAGTGCTAATTTGTTCAAAGCTCCAGCAAACATCCCCTGATGCCTCCTCCTTCCTCCTTACCTTGCGGCGACCCTATTTGGTCCTTGGTGGCGCCGGCGACCCAATAAAAAGGTTTGTTGAGTTCTTCTTCGTCTCCTCTTCATTTTGAGTACTGGAACATGTGATTTAGTTCTGAATCGAGAAAACACCCAAAAAGGGTCGGAATAGCTTTTGGCCATGGGGGGTGAGAGGGGAGGAAGAAGCCATTTGGCGATTTTCCCCTTTTGCCCCCACTCGCCATCCTTTCTGCATTTTTCTATCGAGGTCAGTTCAACCATTTCAACTTTTATCTCTCGCCTTTGACCGAAGACCACACGGACCCGGACCGCTGATTGGGCCACGTTCTATCGGTCCAAGTCAGCGTGGGCCTGATCCGCTTGGCCCATTCTCTCACTAAAAAATATGCCCATGTGGCATTTTCTCATTTTCTGATTTGTCCAAATTGTTTAATTCGTACAAAATCTATGGTTTATCAGAAAAATGCAAATAAATACTCGTTGGAAAGCTTATTTCTTGTAGAATTCGATTTTTAGGTTTTTGAATACTGATTATCAGCCCTATTTTGATATTTGATATGTACACCATCTCAATCATATTAAATATTCTAAAAATGATAAATAATGCATTTTAATTCCAATTTTGAAGAATGAATATGTTTTCTTAATTAGAAAAATATCATAAGTCTTATTGGTCAGGTTTTCAAGCCCAAAATCGCTGGTTTGTTTGGAAGGTCCAAATTTGGATATTTTACACTTAATTACTACAAATCTCTAACACATGTGATAAACACTTGTACCTAGGGTTAATGTGACTTGGACTTAATCAATTGGTGGAAAATTCTATAGAGGGAATCTAAAATTAGGTATGTGCTTTCTAACACCTAAGTTGGGAATCTTTGTAATCTAAACCCACTTTCCCAATGAAGCATGAGCCTATATACTTGTCTCACCATATCTTTCTTATTGAGATTAATTCAATGATTATTGGGTCTTGGACCCCACCTGCAATGTTTCAAATTTCTTATATCTGCCATTTGATTATTTAAGCATGATGTTGATGTAAATGACTAATTAACTAATATAGTGTACATTTGTACAACCACCCATTGTGGGCATGTGTAAATTTTCCCAGGGGAACGTGATAATTCTCCCCACTTTATAAATATTTTTGGGTGCTTGGGAATGTGTAAATTCTCCCTCACCAAGAGGTTGAGTTTAGGTAGGTGCCACAACCCTATGTTAGTTTAATTTAGTCAATGAATCATGCTTGCACTTTACTTAATATTTTCTTGGCAGAAATCTAATTTTTTTAACATGCATCATACTTTTGAAATCTCATAGTATAGTGAATCTTTACTTTGCCATCTTCTAAAAATAAATTTTACTTGTCCTTTATCATGTAATTGACACATACATTTTATCTCCTTTTGTTGGGTGACTCCAACCACCCAGAGCTAGGATAAGGGATAGAACCAGAATAAGGAGTAGCTGACCAGGAGTGAGACTACCAAGATGGCTAGGTTACTATTACTAGATCCTGCTCAATCATATGTTATAAACCTTTGTAATAAAGCTATGTAATAGCATAGGCTTCTCATCTTTTTCTTCCACTGCTACTATTGACAATTTTGTATTTGGTCCATGCTTATTTAAATGGAATGATTATGCATGCATCCTTCATCATCAAATTTTATCTAAAGAGGGATGTTTTGTACTTTCTGTTAAATTTTAGTGAGGGGGTGATCTCGCTTCCTTATAGCATGGTATAAGATCATGTAGGGTAGCTACTAGGGCATGACATTGAAAGTGATGGTGTTTAGAAAGGGTCAGAGCTTAGGGACTATCAATATTTTCCTCCACGCCACTAGCTTGGTTTATGAGGACTCTCGAGCTCATATGATCCGGCCTAGACTGATTTGATATAGAATGTCTGAAATAGCATGCCTATAGGCAATAGTAGCCTCATCTTTTTCTATCTTATACTCCTAGAAATCTTACCCAATGACCTTGTGTTTCAGGAAGGGTAGCTTGTTCAGAGAAAGTTTTGACAACAACAACAACCTGGAGACCCCTGAGACTCCTGCCACTCCTTTGAATCCTGAACATGAGTTGACTATGCTACGACAACTCCTCTCTACCACCCTGGTGGGGCAGCTTTCTACAGCTACAGCTAATGCCAACAAGCCCAAGGAGTTCACCTTAACTGATTTCATCAAGATGCAACCTCCCTACTTCAAGGGGGAAAATGAGTCCAATATGGTGGACAAGGATGATGACTGAGCGTTAGCCCTAGAACACACTTTTGACGACATGGCATGTCCTCCACACTAAAAGGTCTGATTTGCAGCCTACATCCTAGATGGCCCAGCCCAAATCTAGTGGAACAAAATTTCCCGCACTCGTGACACTACTGCTATGACCTGGGAACAGTTTCTCCAACTGTTCATAGCAAAGTACATCTATTCGGCCTATTTGAAGAAGAAGGAGGCTGAGTTCTACAATGTACGGAAAGGAAACATGACTGTGTCTGATTATGTTCAATGTTTCCTTTTACTGGAATGTTATGTTGTGGTCCTAGCTGAAGAACGAAGGGCAACCATCTTCCTGGAAGGATTCAACTATAATGTGGGGCGTCACCTTGTGCCCCAACTACCACTCACCTTTTAGTAAATTCTGGACAAAGCTCTGGATGTTGAGTCCTACCCTGGCTTATAGTTTTCCGGTTCTAGCAACAACAACAAATGGAAGAACTCTGGTGGTTACCAAGGGCATGACCATTGCAACCGGTGTTCCCAATCTCATCCTCCTGGGAAATGCCCTATCGGCAATGCACTGCCTCGAAGGGATGATCGAACTGCACCCATCTGCCATGAGTGTGGCAAGGTCAGTCATCTTTGACCAAATTTTCCTAGGCTGTAGCGAGGACAAGCCCCAACCCAACAACCACCTCAACATCAAAATCCGCCTCTGCAGAACAACAACAACAACAACAATAATAACCAGCGAGGACGTCACCCGCATGTGGAGAGGCAGAATAGAAGGGTTTTTGCTATAGATGTTGAGGAAGTTGGTGAAGGCAATGAGGTCATCGAAGGTAATTTACACCTTAACATGCATCCGGTTAGAGCACTTTTTGATTCTGGATCGTCGCATACCTTCATATCTACACAATTTACCTCTATGCTAGAATTGGAATATGAATTTATGAACCATGTGTTAGATGTCAAAACCCCTAGTGGTAGAATATGCTCATCTTATCTTAAACTACCGACCATGGACCTTTGCATCTTGGGAAAGATGTTTCCTTCAGACTTTATCTTAGTTGACATGTCGGCCTTTGATATTATCCTGGGTATGAATTGGCTGAAGAGATATAAGGCAATCCTATTCTGTGAAGAGTCGAAGGCTAGCTTGTTACATATTGAAGAGGGAAGGATGTGTATTAAGGGTAGAAAATGAGAAGAGCGGAAATTTGTCATCTCTGCCATCAAATCTGAAAAACTCATCTCACAAGGGTGTAGGGAATTTCTTGCATCAATAGTTCTTGATGCCACACCTCCTTCCCTCGACCATATAGAAGTGGTGAAGGATTTCCCTAACGTATTCCCTGAAGAGTTACTTGGGTTGCCTCCAACTTGTGACGTAGAATTCTCCATCGAGCTTGCACCCAGAACTTTACCAGTTTTGAAGCCACCTTATCGCTTAGCACCAGCTAAGCTGAAGAAGCAACTTCAAGAACTTCTCGACATGGATTTTATTTGCCCAAGTGTCTCACCTTGGGGAGCCCCTATCCTGTTCATAAGGAAGAAAGATGGCTCAATGCGGATGTGTATGGACTACCGCATGCTCAACCAATTCACTGTGAAGAATCATTATCCACTACCACACATCAACAATCTCTTCAACCAGCTCAAGTCTGCCACTGTCTTTTCAAAGATGGACTTGCGTAGCGGTTATTATCAGATGCGAGTGAAGGATGAAGACATATCAAAGACAGCCTTCAAAACTAGATATGGGCATTATGAATTTTTAGTCATGCCTTTTGGGTTGACCAATGCTCCAACTACTTTCATGGACCTGATGAATCGAGTGTTCCGTCCTTACCTTGATCGATTTGTCATGGTTTTCATTGATGATGTCTTGATATATTCTGAGTTTGAAGAACAACATCGTGAACATTTGAGACTGGCACTCACTACACTGAGAGAAATCAACTCTCAAAGTGTGAGTTGTGGATCAAAGAAGTCATGTTCACGGGTCATGTTATTTCTGGTGGACACATTACAGTTGACCCCACAAAAGTTGAAGCTGTAACCAGATGGAAGGTTCCAAAGAATCCGTCTAAAATCCATAGTTTCCCCAGTCTGACAGGTTACTACTGGAAGTTTATCAAGAATTTCTCAGAGCTAGCCCTCCCTATGACAAAGTTGACACGAAAGGAAGTCAAGTTTGTTTAGTCTCCTAAATGTGAGGATAGTTTCGAAAAGCTGAAGAAGTGCTTGACATATGCTCCTGTGCTTTTTACCTGTTGAAGGCAAACCTTATGTTATTTACACTGATGCCTCCACGTAAGGATTGGGATGTGTTCTGATGCAAGAAGGCAAAGTGATTTCCTATGCCTCCCACCAGTTGAAGCCGAATGAAGAAAACTGGCCTACACACGATTTAGAGCTAGCAGCCATTGTACATGCTCTAAAAATCTGGCGACACTACATCGATGGAGTTTAGTTCAAGGTCTTATCTGATCATAAATGTTTAAAATACCTCTTGACACAAAAGGACCTAAAACTAAGACAACATAGATGTATGGAGTATCTCAAGGACTATGACTTTACCATCACTTATCATCCTAGTAAAGCTAATGTAGTTGCTAATGCCTTGAGTCAAAAGAAAGTTGGAACTTGTATTGCAATAACTTATTCTATATGGAGGAATCTGGAGTATGTTTCTGGATGGCAACCCCAACTTGAAGAGGTTTTGAATGATGAAGCTTCCGATAAGCTATGTGTTCACATGGCTAGCTTATTCATCACCCCAAGATGGATATCAGATATTGTTGTTGTCCAGTTAGAAAGTCCTGAGTTAGAAGAAATGAAGATGTTAACCTTGAAACCATAGTCTGATTTCTCTATCAGAGTGGATGGTGCTCTCCACTTTCAACAAATATTGTGGATCCCTGATATCAGCGACTTACAACAAAAAATTCTGAGCGAAGCTCATGAGTCTAAGAACACAATTCATTCTGGCACGACCAAAATGTACAAGGACCTACAACGAAGCTTCTGGTGGAAGAATATAAAGAAAGATATAGCCTTATATGTGTATAGATGCTTGACTTGTCAAAAAGTTAAGACAGAACATCAACGACATGGTGGTCTTCTCCATCCACTTGAAATTCTAGAATGGAAGTGGGAGAAGATAACGATGGACTTTTTCACTGGTTTTTCTCAAGACCAGGAAAGGCTATGATGTTGTGTGGGTTGTAATTGATCGACTCACTAAGTCTGCTTGCTTTTTGCCTTTCAAGTCCAATTACAAGGTTGAAGACATGGAACAATTATATCTGGAGTGGATTGTTCGTCTGCATGGTGTACCTGAAGTGATAGTTTCTGACCGTGATCCCAAGTTCAACTCTCGATTGTGGAGCCAAATTCAAGAAGAAATGGGAACCAATCTGTGGTTCAGTACTGCCTACCACCTACAAACTGATGGTCAGTCAGAAAGAAATGTGTAGATTCTGGAGGATCTGCTTCATGCTTGTGTGATGGATTGGGGAGGTGCATGGGATAGATATCTACCCTTAGCTGAGTTTGCATACAATAATAGCTACCAAGCCAACATAGGGATGCCTCCGTATGAAGCTTTGTACGGAAGACCTTGTCGTTCCCCATTGAATTGGGGTGATGTGGGAGAACGCACTCTAGTGAAGACTGATAACATGCAAATGATGATAGAGAAGGTCCAGTTGTTTAATAAGCATATGAATGTTGCTCAAGACCAACAGAAGATGTATGCCAACAAGTATATGTTTGATGTGAGCTTCCTAGTAGGTGACCATGTATTCCTGAAGGTCAAGCCTATACGTTCAATTGCCCGATCTAAAGTCAAAGGCAAGCTTAGTCCTCGTTATGTGGGACCTTTTGAGATCTTGGCTAAGATAGGGGAGTGTGCATACCGTCTAGCCCTTCCTCCTACTTATGACAAGATCCACAATGTCTTTCATGTCTTTGTGCTGAGAAAGTATGTGAAAGATCCTTCTCATGTGCTCACAATAGAACCCTTGGAGATTCATGAAAACCTAACCTATAAGGAGTTACCTATGAAGATCCTAGATACTCAGGTCAAATAATTGAAGAATAAGGAAATTGAGTTAGTGAAGGTGTTGTGGAAGTACCATGGGGTAGAGGAATCAACTTGGGAACTGAGAGATGAAATGCTTCGATCTCACCCTTCCCTTTTTGTATGATATTTTGGGGACAAAATATTTTCTAACATGTGGAGTGCTGTAACGAATGAACTTCAAACAATAATTGCAAATTCCACCCCATTGTTCATGTTATCTTATTTTCCCTTTCATTTGTCCTTGATATTGAATTTATGGGAATTGAGTGGTTTGGAGAAAATATACATGCCAACATAAGGGTTAGTGTAGAATTACCTCAACTAATACTTTTAGTAAGGTCCATAATCCAAATGTTCACAAAAATGAAATTATTATTATATAAATCAATGGATAATGTTAATTTAAAAGTTTTATGGTCAATTGGATACGAAGTGTATAATAATGAGAATAAAATTTAATAATGGGAGTAATACACCTCTTTCCTTCTCTCTCCCATATTATGGGGTAATAAAACTTAAAAATGTGATTAATATGTTAGTATAAGACTCTTGGATTACTTATCTCGAAAATGCAACCAAAAGATGCACCAAAAAGCATTTCCATTATAATTCACACAATTTACACATTAATATGCACATTAGTGAGCCATATAATGGTTGAAGGCTAAAGGCTGGGTTAAATGAGAAACTAAATATATGGAATTAATATAGACATCATTACTAACCTATGGTTAAAATTTGAAATTAATTGGACCTTGTTTAACCCCCCAAATGCATTTATCAAGTTTCTAATAAAGTGTGACCTTGTATTAATTAAAATGTCATTTATGCACATCATTTAAGCTAAAGTTTGGCTTAAATACCCATCATGCATGATAGGTCTCCACGGATCCATCATGGGCTCTGATCCACAGGCTCGTGTGAGCCCTGACCAAGATCCAATAGCCTAGAGTCTATCTTCTACCTCCAGCCGTTACATGTGTAACGAGCTCGACTCCTCAACGCTGTTCTTTGTCATTTTGTGACCTTTTTACGAGCTTTCTTTGCCAATTGAACCACCTTGCTTCGACACTTAAAATGAGCTATGGCTCGTCCCCTCCTGTGCACCGTGTACGAAATGCCCATTGGCACCGGTCTAGCCTTCTCACCTCACATGTTGTTTTGGCTCCTCACCTCACCGCGCCTATAAGTGACACCCCCCTTGACTCCTTCAACCCTCACATGAGTTTTTCTCAGTTCCAATTTGTCCGAAGCTTCCACAAATAACCCCTGATGCCTCCGCCTTCCTCCTTACCTTGCGGCAACCCTACTTGGTCCTCGGCGGCACCGGTGACCCAATAAAAAGGGTTGTTGAGTTCATCTTCGTCTCCTCTTCATTTTGAGTACTGGAACATGTGATTTTGCTCTGATTCAAGAAAATGCCCAAAAGGGGCTAGATCATCTTTTGGCCATGGTGGGGTGAGAGGGGAGGAAGAAGCCATGTGGTGATTTTCCCCTTTTGCCCCCACTCACCATCCTTTCCGCATTTTTCTATCGAGGTCAGTTCAGCCATTTCGACTTTTATCTCTCGCCTTTGACCGAAGACCACGTGGACCTCGACCGCTGACTGGGCCATGTTCTATTGGTCCAAGTCAGCATGGGCCCGATCCACATGGCCCACTCTCTCGCTAACAAATATGCCTATGTGGCATTTTCTCATTTTCTGATTGGTCCAAATTGTTTAATTCATACAAAATCGATGCTTTATCGGAAAAATGCAAATAAATACTCATTGGAAAGTTTGTTTCTTGTAGAATTCAATTTTTAAGTTTTTGAATACTGATTATCAGCCCTATTTTGATATTTGAAATGTACACCATCTCAATCATATTAAATGTTCTAAAAATGATAATTAATGCATTTTAGTTCCAATTTTGAAGAATAAATATGTTTTCTTAATTAGAAAAATACCACAAGTCTTATGGTTAGGTTTTCAAGCCCAAAATCGATGGTTTGTTTGGAAGGTCCAAATTTGGGTATTTTACACTTAATTACTACAAATCTCTAACAAATGTGATAAACACTTGTACCTAGGGTTAAAGTGACTTGGAATTAATCAATTGGTGGAAAATTCTATAGAGGGAATCTAAAATTAGGTTTGTGCTTTCTAACACCTAAGTTGGGAATCTTTGTAATCTAAACCCACTTTCCCAATGAGGCATGAGCCTATATACTTGTCTCACCATATCTTGCTTATTGAGATTAATTCAACGATTATTGGGTCTTGGACCCCACATGCAATGTTTCAAATTTCTTATATCTACCATTTGATTATTTAAGCATGATGATGATGTAAATGACTAATTAAATAATATAGTGTACATCTATACAACCACCCATAGTGGGCATTTGTAAATTTGCCCAGGGGAACGTGATAATTCTCCCCACTTTATAAATATTTTTGGGTGCTTGGGAATGTGTAAATTCTCCCTCACCTAGAGGTTGAGGTTAGGTAGGTGCCTCAACCCTATGTTAGTTTAATTTAGTCAATGAATCATGCTTGCACTTTACACAATATTTTCTTGGCAGAAATCTAAATTGTTAACATGCCTCATACTTTTGAAATCTCATAGTATAGTGATTATTTACTTTGCCATCTTCTAAAAATAAATGTTACTTGTCCTTTATCATGTAATTGACACATACATTTTATCTCCTTTTGTTGGGTGACTCCAACCACCCAGAGCCAGGACAGGGGATAGAACCAGAACAAGGAGTAGTTGACCAAGAGTGAGACTACCAAGATGGATAGGTTGCTATTGCTAGATCCTTCTCAATTTTATGTTATAAACCTTTGTAATAAAGCTATGTAATAGCATAGGCTTGTCATCTTTTTCTTCTGCTGCTACTATTGACAATTTTGTATTTGGTCCATGCTTATTTAAATGGAATTGTTATGCATGCATCCTTCATCATCAAATTTTATCTAAAGAGGGATGTTTGTATTTTCTGTTAAATTTTAGTGAGGGGGTGATCTCGCCTCCTTACTGCAATTTTGTCTTCCATTTTGTATTCCTTTCCTAAATATATTGTCCATTTTTAGTATATATTCAAATCCCTTATAATGGTGTTGTGATTTGTTGATGCTCAATATGAATATTAGTCTCTCTCGATTATTTTATATTTCTCTCGATTAATTTAGTAAAGTTGACAAGGCATTGTCTAGTATTCAAGTTGTGCTTGGCATTTAGATGTAGACCTAATAGACTACAATTTAGCAAACATCAACTTTTATCAAGTCAAAATATGACCTTTCCTAAGCCTATATAAACCAAAATTCCTTATGGATAAAATTTCTTAAACATGGAAACATTCTTTTACCAAGATATATTTAGACATGCATGCAAATGTTGTAAACATACACACAAAATGAATTACTTTGTAACTAGACATAAACCTATGATTGTGCACACACCCATGTTTTATTAATTAGGTAAATGCATAACTAGATTATTCATACAAGGTAATCATGAGATTTAGAACTCATGACACACTCAATGTTCAATTGTATTGCGGTACCATTGCTAATGTGGCTTCTCAAGACATGAGGCTCGACATTGTATGGTCTTGGGAGGCCGATGAGGCTCTAGTTGTTGCATTGAGATGACAACATAATATACATAGATGTGTAGATAGACAATTTACTCGAGAGGCTTGGAGGAACGCACTTTGTGATTGGCGAATCAGAATGGGGAGGTTTGTGTTGACCTGAGAGTTATACATTGCCCATATTTTGATAACGACTTAACCATTCCATTCCTATGTATCTAATATGTTTGTTCAAGATTGATTTTAGGCTTTAGGTACATGAAAAGGATCAAATTACACAAGCCCTAGCTTGTTCAAAGGATCAAATTACACAAGCCCTAGCTTGTTCAAGTTCAAGCCAAATGCAATGCAAGTGTGCAATTTGGGAAATCACTCCAAACGGTCTTAGAATAATTTTATAATCACTTGTATTGATGATATGACTTGTAACTAAGATGAGAAAAATACGAGGGACACAAAATACCAAGGTTTAATCACTCAAAAGTCAACTTCAAAAATTTATCACAAAGTGTTCATCGGTCGAGTTGGAAACTTGACCGATCCTATGATGGATTTTCAGAAGATGACCCATCAATCGAGTTGTACACTCACAGAACTCGACCGACCAACTCATTGAGTAAATCTAATTTTAGCTCATCGGTCGAGTTTACCAGAATAAACTCAATTGATAGTTTAAAAATTGGCTTTGTCTTTTAGTTGATCGGTCGAGTTACCTTTATTGAAACTCGACCACATGTACTATACGGAAAATGCAAAAAAGTGATTATAACCATTGGTGAGTTGTTTTGGGTGAAAATAGATCTGTTACTTTGAGGAAAATGGCTATATTTTGACCCTAAGTGATCCCCATCTCAAGGGAACACCCCCACCTATAAATAGGACCCCTTGGAGTTCATTCCAAGGCTGCTCATTTAAGCTACTCTAAGTCCTTGCTATAGTTGAGTGTGTTGCAACTCCTTGAGCCCCTTTCTATCTCTCTAGTTTACACTTTAATTCATGATTATGAGTGAGTTAGGCATATTGTAAGAGAGCTACTCCCTTGTTCATGTAAAGCTCTCATCTTCTCCTACTTCCCTATCCCTTTCCTCCATGAAGAAAAGGTGAAGCAAGCTTCCCCGAGTGAAGGAGGAGCTGTTGATGTGCCTCTTCAAGGTTGATGAAGAGGTGGTAATCTTCTCCAGGTGAAGGAGAAGGCAAAGGCTGAAGATCCAAGAGGAGTTGAAAAGTCCTTGAAGGTGGAAGACTTGTGCTTGAGTGGGTAAGACCTTGGAAGAAGGTTGAAGACTCTTGCAAAGTGGGTAAGTCCTTGGTAAGGTGGATTGCTCCTTGTACTTGGATGGATAAGTCCTTTGGTGGTCTTGTGTTGTAACTCTTATTGGTGATAATATAGAGAAAAATACTTACAAAGTCATAGAGGTTGACCTCTCTAGGTAGTGGACTGACTCTCTCCTAGTTTGGAGAGTGGAACCAATCTACATTGCCTTATCAAGTGATTGCTATTAATCTCTCTCACCCTTGCTATACTTGTTAGTTAGGAATTCAAATTGCACTTAAGCTATTGGTTTCAATTTGATATAATTTGAAGGTCTAATCTATCTTGTGAGAAATTTTGTAGCTCTATTCACCCCCCTCTAGAGCCCTAGATCCAACAAGTGGTATTAGAGACAAAGATCTTCTCTAATAATCTCCCACAAGATGAGAAGATGGGTGACAACCTACTTGGTTCTCTCAACCTATAGGGAGGCTTCTCCATGCATCCTCCAATCTTTGATGGCACCAACTTCCTCTATTAGAAGAGGCGTATGCAGTTCTACATTCAAGGGATGAACTTTGACATGATCAATGTGATGGTCACACCTTACAAGGAGCCAACTGGAGTTGTTGCAACATGGAGTAAGATGCACTCAAGGAAGCCTAACTCAATGCCAAAGCCATAAGCATTCTCTACGCAGCCCTCACCCCAATAGAGTTTAGTTGGATCTCATCTTGGGATACCGTCTATGAGATTTGGGACAAATTGTGCATCACCTATGAAGGCACAAAGCAAGTCAAGGAGGCAAAGATCTACATGTTGAACAATCTTATAGAGAACTTCAAGATGGGGAAGAAAGAAGGGATTGTAGAGATGTACTTAAGACTCAATGTCATCATCAATGGGCTGGATGCATTGGGAAACACTTTGGATAGAGGTGTAATTGACTCCAAGATCTTGAGGACTCTACCAAAGAGATGGGAGTCAAAGGTCACCTCCATTGAAGAAGTGAGGAGCCTTGGTGACATCCCAACCAAAGAGCTCATTGGCAACCTCTAAGCTCATGAGCCTAGGCTTGACAAGAAAGAAGAAGAAGCCAAGCAAGAAGAGAAGGAAGCCAAGAAGATCAAAGATAGTGCTTTCAAAGAACAAGTGGAGACTGTCATCCTTTAACAACAACGTGCTTGTCGGACTTCTCCCTCCTCCTCCAGTGAAGATGATGGCCCAAGTGAGCATGAAACCAAATATAAGTGTGGGCAAAAGGGGCACTACAAGAGTGAATGCCCCAAGTCAAGAAAGTCACACCACAAGGGCAGCTCAAAGAAGGAAGAGGAATACAAGAAGGAGAGAAAATACAAGAGGAAGGACAAGAAGGAGAAGAGACACAGGAATGCAGCTCATGCAGCTTGGGAAGCTTCATCTTCAAGCAACTCAAGTTCCGAAGAAGATTGAGAGTGCCACCTTGCACTCATGTCCTCTACTAGTGAAAAAATTAGTGAGGTAAGTGAGGTAAGTTTGCATGAGTTATCTAAGGAAGCTGTTATTGACATGTTTATCTCTACCCATTCATCTTTTGCTAAATGTAAATCTAAAAGAAAATAGTTCAAAAAAATCATTGATGATCTCTATGATAAACTTGAAATTCTTGAATTGAATGATAAAACTAATCTTGAGAGTATTGATAATTTTCAAGGGAAATACCTTGATCTTGAGATCCAATACAATGGGGTTGAAGTTGAGAATGGTATCTACCTTAAGAACATTGAGAATCTTAAGGAAGAAAACCAAAATTGCCTTAAAGAGCTTGAAATTGTTAAAACTAAAAATGCTTAATTTAAGCTCCTTATTGATGCTCGTAGAGAAGATAGAGATGTCTATCTTAAAGAAATCCAAATGCTTAAATATGAAAATACTAGGTTACTTGGCCAAGTAAATGATCTATCTTCTAGAACTTTATTGCCTAGTGTTAATGTTGCTTCTATCTCTCTTGAAAAAGATTCATATTTAACAAAAGCTTTATGTCTTGAGGTTGATCTTGTGCTTGCTAGGGATGACATATCTAGTTTATCTTCTACCATTATTTCCTTAAATGATGATAACCATAGATTGATAGCATCCCCATAGAAATTCCCCAAAGGGAAGAACTCTTAAATGAAATCCTTGACCATTCTACCAAACATAGTGGTACTAGTGGTTTGAGATTTGAAGGGGGAGTATCAAAGGGCAAGAGCAAAGCCAAAGGTAAGAAAAATAGCAAGGAGACCTCTTTCTTTGTAGGAGAGTCTTTTGTCACTAAGAATCCTATGGTTTGTTCTTATTGCAAATATAATGATCATTACTCTACTTATTGTCCTTACAAGCCTAAGGGGGCCAACCCAAAGATGAAATGGGTCCCAAGCTAACTCCGGATCCCAAAGTTTTAGTTGGGAACTGACATTCTCCTTTCTTGTAGGAAAAAGGAAGATGGATTGTTGATAGTGGCTGCACTAAGCACATGACGGGTGATAGAAGCCATTTCAACAATTTCACCAAAAAGAAAGGAGGATCAATCACCTTTGGGGACAACAAGAAAGGTAAAGTCAAACGTGAGGGTGATGTAGGTGAATCCTTGTGTATCAAGAATGTTCTCTTTGTGGATGGTCTACATCACAATTTAATTAGTGTTAGTCAACTATGTGATAATGCTTACTTTGTGTTATTTACTTCCTTTGAATGCTTGATTCTAGTTTCCCTCACCTACCAAGTTATATATAAAGGAACTAGAAGTGGTAATGTTTACGTTATGGTTCTTGACTCTATTAAGCTTGTTGCTGGTAGATGCCTAGTAGTCAATTAGAATGGTACTTCTCTTTGGCACCTCTGGCTTGGTTATGTAAATATGCATCAGTTGAAGAAGTTGAGCAAAAAAGACTTTGGTCAAGGGAATTTCAAAATTGGATCTTAAAAAGGATGAGGAATGCCAACCTTGTACCCAAGGAAAGAAAACTAAGTCCTCCTTCAAATCCAAAGGAGTCCTTAGTACCAAGAGAGATCTTGAACTTCTTCACATTGATCTTTTTGGACCTATGAGAACTCAATCGCTTCGTGGTTCCCAGTATTGCCTTGTTATTGTCGATGATTTTTCTAGATATACTTGAACCTTCTTTCTCATTTCTAAAAGTGATACGCTTTATGTTTTCTCGAGCTTTTGTAAATGAGTTGAGAATGAAGCTTCTTGCCGCATTGTTTCCATCTGTAGTGGCCATGGGGGAGAATATGAAAATGAGCTTTTTGAACATTTTTGTCAAGAATCTGGTTATGCATACAACTTCTCTTCACCTCGAACACCTCGACAAAATGGGGTTGCAGAGAGGAAGAATAGGTCTTTATAGGAGATGGCTAGGACCATGCTTCTAGATTATGATACTCCTAAGAAGTTTTGGGCTGAAGCTGTCAGTACCTCTTGTTTTGTGCAAAACTAGGTTTCTACTCATCCTTCACTGAAGAAAACCCCCTATGAGCTATGACGTGGTACGAAGCCTTCGATTGAGTATTTTCATGTTTTCAGATGTCCATGTTTTTTTAATACAAAAGATTCTCTTGAAAAGTTTGATCCAAAATCTTACAAGGCTTTCTTTCTTGGCTATATCTATACTAGCAAGGCTTATAGAGTTTTTAATGTTGATCTTGCTAAAGTAGAAGAATTTATAAATGTAAAGTTTATTGAGACTAACCCCTCTATTCCCAAAGATATTGTTCCAAATGATGATGTTGTAGGTGAAGTAATTCCTATTATTGAAGAGCTCAACATCACCCAAAAGGGAAAAGAGGTGGCCACTCAAGAAGAAGAGAAAGATGATGAGAAGAAGGATCCAACACCCTGGTTTGCAAAAAATCATCCAAAGGAGCTGATTTTAGGTGATCCATTTGAAAGAGTGAAGACGCAGGATGCATTCAACAAAGAACAAGCCAACATCACCTTCATCTCACAACTCAAGCCTGAGAATGTCAAGGAAGCTCTCGGGGATGAAGAATGGATCCTAGCTATGCAAGAAAAGTTGGAGCAATTTGAAAAGAACAAAGTTTGGAACCTTGTGCCAAGATCAAGTGATAGAAATATCATTGACACTAAATGGGTCTACCACAACAAGCTTGACGAAAGTGGCAAAGTGGTAAGGAACAAAGCAAGGTTAGTGGCTCAAGACTACAATCAGCAGGAAGGTATAGACTTTGATGAAACATAAGCACATGTAGCTAGACTTGAGTCCATTCGTATGTTTCTTTCTTTTACTGGTTATAAAGGCTTTCTTCTGTATCAAATGGATGTTAAAAGTGTGTTTTTGAATGGTAAAATTGAGGAGGAAGTGTATGTTGCACACCCCCAGGCTTTGAACATGATAGTCTACCTAACCATGTTTATTTGTTGCAAAAAGCTCTCTATGGACTCAAACAAGCACCTAGAGCTTGGTATGAGAAATGAAAGAACTTTTTGTTAGATCATGGGTATATCATGGGCAAAGTGGATTCTACCTTATTTCTAAAGCACACTTCTAACAATTTTCTTATCATAGAAATATATGTTGATGATATCATTTTTGGCAGAACTAACCTTGATCTTTGTAAAGAATTTGGTGATTTTATGCAGAGTGAATGCGAGATTAGTATGATGAGTGAATTCATGTTCTTCCTCGGTTTTCAAATCAAGCAAACAAACGATGGGAGCATCATTAACCAAGGCAAGTGCACAAGTGAACTACTCAAACGCTTTGGGATGGATAACACCAAGCTGATGGACGCACCCATGTCAAACACTGCCAAACTTGACAAAGATGAAGAAGGTGAGAAGGTAGATGAGAAGATCTATAGAGGTATGATTGGAAGTTTACTTTACGTAACTGCCTGTAGACCTGATATAATGTTTAGTGTTGACTTGTGGGATCGATTTCAATCAAATCCTAAGAAATCACATCTTATATCTATTAAGAGGATTTTAAGGTACCTAGACAAAACCCCAAATTTTGGACTATGGAATCCCAAGTCAAGGGACTTTACTCTTACTGCTTATAGTGATGTGGCTTATGCAGGGTGCTTGATTGATAGAAAGTGCATAAGTGGCACTTGTTTCCTCCTAGGACCATGCTTGGTGTCTTGGTTCTCTAAGGAATAAAGCACAGTGGTATTATCAACCACCGAGGCTGAGTACATTGTAGCCAGGAGTTGTTGTGCCCATGTCCTATGGATGAAGCAAAAGCTCCAAGACTTTAACATTCATTTTGATGCTTCTCCTATATATTGTGATAATACTAGTGCAATTAACTTATCATATAATCCTATCTTTCATAGTAGAGCTAAACATATAGAGGTTTGCCATCATTTTCTCTGTGATCACATTGCCAAGTAGGATATCTATATCACACAAGTGGACACAAAAAATCAGTTGGCGAACATTTTCACTAAACCTCTAGCTAGAGAGAAATTTAACTTTATTAGATCAAAATTTCTTATAAATGCTCTGAATGAATCTGAGATGCCTTCTAGATAGTTGTTATCTATACTATATGTCTTGCCTCTATTTTGATCATCTTTGCTTGCTAATACACTAAAAATCTATTTTTCATGTTCATTTTACCTTGTTTTTCTCTTATTTTAGGGTATTTTTTGCAAACACATGTTTTACCGCAAAATAGTACCCAACGATGAGTGATATGTGCCTAAGTATGTTCAAAATACATAATGGACTTGAAAAATAAATTTAATTAGCACTCTAATGGATAGAAACTATGTTGGTTAGTTTTTGGACAAGTTGACCATCGGTCAAGTTGCCAACTCGACCAATCGATGGCCGAGAGCTTTTTTTAAAAAGCCTATCGGTCGAGTTTCTGAGTTCACAAAAATCGACTGATGGCCAGGCTGGAGCATTCTTAAGTTGGGTTCAGCTGACTATTCTCCCTCTCAACTAGAGAAAAATCGACCGATTCCACCTCCATTAGTCCTAAGCTCTCTACCCTTGCCCTTCCCTTCCTCAACCTAGCTCTAATCTAACCTAGTTCGACCTTCCTAGACCTTCCCCCTTGCTAAACCTAGGTTTGTGAACATTTTTGGTGGTGAGTTTTAGCTCTTTCTCTCTCCTTCCTCTCTATTTCATTTTCATGGCATCCAATAGGAGGAAGAGAGCCGCCCCAACTAATGCACCATCCTCTTCATCCTCTTCCCACTTGATCTCTTTTGATGACACTCTATTTATCTCAAATGAGGCTATAAATAGGTATAAGGACCTCCTTCCCCATAATCATTTCCCTTTTCATGCCCTCTTTGAGCCTAGCCCTAGACACTAAGAGGTCATAGATCAAGCTGTGAAGTTGTTACACGTTCACCATCTTTCTGCCTTGGGTGTTGAACGCACGTGCTACAACAATTCCATAACTAGCATGAAAGTGGTTCACGAATTCTATGCTAACTTGTATTGGAATTACGACACCCTCATACCCCCTCCTAATACTCAAGTGGTCCTCACATCATATTGGAATTACAACACCCTCATACCCCCTCCTAATACTCAAGTGGTCCTCACATCAATGATAGCCGGGAAGAAATTCCAAGTCTCTGAGGATACCCTGAACATCTTTTTCTCAGGTACCGATGAGACTAACACCTGGCGTAAGGATTACCCTAGGTATTTCGACCTAGTTGAGGATTACCCTGAGTATTTTGACCTAGTTGATCCTGAGGCTTTCTACAAGAAATACAATCTCACTCTTCCTGACATTCATTGTTACTTTAAGAAGCCTCGATTTCCCTATAAGAAGAAGAGAACCCTTCCCTCCTCTACCTTGGATCTCAAAAGAAGCATCCCTACCCTAGTTGTTAACTGCAATATCCATCCAAAGAAAAATCAAACGGAGATTGCAGAGAACACTATTCTGATCATGTATTATCTCTTAGAGAATGTCAGAGTCAAGTGGTCTAGATACATCCTCTACCATAAGACTTGCTTTGACTCAGGCAAGAACACCTATGACATCCACCCTCCCTACCCTGCCCTGATATGTGGTATATTTCAATTTGCCACTGAAAAATCTCTTTCCCACGACTTTCACTACAAAACCTACCCAAAAAAGAGTTTGTATCAGTGAGACCACTATTCAGAAGTATGTGCCTATCCTCCCCTCCACCACACATGGTACCTCTACCTCTACCTCTACCCGAGCTCCTCCACCACCTCAGCATACCTGACCTGCCCGTGCCTCGTTTCAAGTGTCCAATGAAACCCTTATGGGCTACATGATGCATCAACAAGCATACAACCTCCAGGTCCAGGAGCACCTGCATCAGGACTTATATTTAATCATTTCTAACATGAACATGTCTTGTGCTCATCCCTACCTAGCCTACCAGTCATACCCAGGAAGTGATTATGCATCCTTTGCATACAATCACTTTTACCCTGCCCCTCCACCTGTGCCTTCCACTGCTACTACACCCTCTGCTGTTGGTGGACCTTCCCCAATTATGCTGCCTCTGACTGCTGGCCCCTTGGCCACTCTGCTTGCCAGCCTTGGCAATTTTTCTCCTTCCTTCCCATAGGCCAATGAGCTTCATGCTCCTGGTACGTCGTGGGATGAGCAAAATTCTTGTTGGCCCGGTCATGGTTTCAGTCTCTCTACTGATGAAGAGATGCAGGACTAGGCTGATGAGGAGGCTACTGGTGATGATGAGGATGATGGTGCTGGATCTGAAGATGATGATGGCTCTGATGGATTTACTGGTGACTCCGATGATGAAGGTGATGCTGATGCACCTTCAGATAGAGATGACAACTATGAGCCTGATGCTAATGATGCTATAGATGATGTAGATATAGATGACCTAGATATCTAGTTGCTTTTAGTTTTTAGTCTAGTTGATGATCATATATATCTTCCTAGGCTATTTTGTATTAGTAATATCTGGGCACATGATCTGAGCTGTACTATTTTATCTTTTTAGCTTTCATCAGTTTGGCTTGTAGTTGTTTTATGAGAACTTGCATTCTGGGTTGTAATCTATATCCTGTGCACACTTACTCTTTGTTTTACTATATCTCATGAGTTGGTGCCATGTTTTACCATATTTTGATTATAACTTAGTTCGGTTGCTTCTCTCGTCTCTATTTTGGTGTATGTTTTTGAGTTTGCATGTTATGGATATATGCTTGGTTGTGCTTGGATAAGACCTATTTTTATGCTCTTATACCCCTCGTTCCTTTTTGATAATGTCAAAAGGGGGAGAGAAGTTCAATGTTTTGAAGCTCAAGCATATTGCTTTTATTGCCTATGTGTTCCCTTTCTTGTTCATTATATGCTTTATCATCTGACTTGTTAAAGAACCATACAGTATGTATATGTTATATTTCTTTGTGTAGATATACTAACTATGTAGGTTAAAGTAAGAATAGATGGAGGGGGAGCAATTCACATTATTCAAATCTTGAATCCCCTTACAATTCATAAGGCAAAGGTATAATTTCAATATCCTTTTCAATATGATTGAGGAATGGTTTGTAATTGTCAAAAAGGGGGAGAATGTTGACCGAAGAGTTATACATTGCCCATATTTTGATAATGACTTAACCATTCCATTCCTATGTATCTAATATGTTTGTTCAAGATTGATTTCAGGTTTTAGGTACATGAAAAGGATCAAATTACACAAGCCCTAGCTTGTTCAAGTTCAAGCCAAATGCAATATGTGCAATTTGGAAAATCACTCCAAATGCCCTTAGAAGAATTTTGTAATCACTTGTATTAATGATATGACTTGTAACTAAGATGAGAAAAATATGAGGGACACAAAATACCAAGGTTTAATC
This sequence comes from Alisma plantago-aquatica, assembly GCA_963693085.1. Classification (NCBI taxonomy): domain Eukaryota; kingdom Viridiplantae; phylum Streptophyta; class Magnoliopsida; order Alismatales; family Alismataceae; genus Alisma; species Alisma plantago-aquatica. The sequence goes on from OY856409.1 coordinate 57,796,891, forward strand.
ACTCAAAAGTCAACTTTGAAAATTTGTCATAGGCTATTCATCGATCGAGTTACAAACTCGACCAATCCTATGATGGATTTTCTGAGGATGACATCGATCAAGTTGTATACTCACAGAACTCGACCGACCGAATCACTGAGAAAATCTAATTTTAGCTCATCGGTCAAGTTTACTAGAACAGACTCAACTGATAGTTTGAAAATTGCCTTTTTCTTTTAGTTGATCGGTCGAGTTACCTTTATTGAAACTCGACTGAATGTACTGTACGAAAAATGCAAAAAAAGTGATTATAAGCATTGGTGAGTTGTTTTGGGTGAAAATAGATCCGTTACTTTGAGGAAAATGGCTATATTTTGACCCTAAGTGATCCCCAACTCAAGGGAACACCCCCATCTATAAATAGGACCCCTTGGAGTTCATTCCAAGGTTGCTCATTCATGCTACTCTAAGTCCTTGCTATTATTGAGTGTGTTGCAACTCCTTGAGCCCCTTTCTCTCTAGTTTACACTTCAATTCATGATTATGAGTGAGTTAGGCATAATGTAAGAGAGCTACTCCCTTGTTCATGTAAATCTCTCATCTTCTCCTACTTCCCTATCCCTTTCCTTCATGAAGGAGGAGCTGTTGCTGTGCCTCTTCAAGGTTGATGAAGAGGTGGTGATCTTATCCAGGTGAAGGATAAGGCAAAGGCTGAAGATCCAAGAGGAGTTGAAAAATCCTTGAAGGCGGAAGACTTGTGCTTGAGTGGGTAAGACCTTGGAAGAAGGCTGAAGACTCTTGCAAAGTGGGCAAGTCCTTGGTAAGGTGGATTGCTCCTTGTGCTTGGATGGGTAAGTCCTTTGGTGGTCTTGTGTTGTAACTCTTATTGGTGATAACATAGAGAAAAGCACTTACAAAGTCCTAGAGGTTGACTTCTCTAGGTAGTGTACTGACTCTCTCCTAGTTTGGAGAGTGGAATCACTCTACATCGCCTTATAAAGTGCTTTCTATCAATCTCTCTCACCCTTGCTATGCTTGTTAGTTAGGACTTCAAATTACACTTAAGCTATTGGTTTCAATTTGATATAATTTAAAGGTCTTATCCATCTTTTGAGAATTCTTTTAGCTCTATTCACCCCCCTCTAGAGCTCTAGATCCAATAGTTTGATGTGACATTAGAGTATATCAAAACCCGATGGAAAAATTTCAAGAAAGAATTTGTCAAGCTAAAAGTTGTGGCCAACCTTGGTGGTGTTGAGTGATGATTTAAGGGAGAAGCTCATATTGCCTTATGGAGGGATACTCTTAAGGTATTCCAACATTTCATGAACACTTAACATAAGATTTGCGTCTTACATGTAGATGTAACCTCCTAAATAAAAATCTTTACCTACAATGGGAAGAATGATCTAGAAAAATTGATGAACTTCCATTCTATCATTACCATGATATCGAGTTTATGGGGGGGGGAATAATATTGCAAGGTCCATGCAATGTCCTCAACTGACAAATAGTTGTCAATAGATGTTGCCTCAGAGGATGAAGTTGTGGTTGACTTAGACGCATCTGATAGTTCTCCTTCACCTCAACCATAGTAGTCATCCTGACCTCTTTTAGGATGTGAAATAGGAATTCCAGATAACATAGGCAACTTTGGATTTCAAAGTGAGGGAGTGACGTGTATTTTACTACGCGCTTAAACGCAAGTATACGCGTCGAGTAATATAGGCCTTGTGAGGCCCGAGTCAAACTCAGGGATACGTGAATTATTGGAGACTTCTACTAACTAATCGCAATCAGCTAGGCCGATTAACAAAGTAGGGTTTTGTTGTTGAAATTAAAAGAAAATAAAAATCAAACAAATAAAACAATCGATTAAAGGTTAATTTAATCAATTCAAAGGGATATCTTTAGGATGGCAGTTTCACTGCGGGTCAACATTGTATTAGGTTTCATATAATTCCTCACACTTCTCTCTCTATCCGGGTAGTGGCCTGAATACAGAATTACCCACTGTCGTGGTGTAAGTCACTACTTAGGTTTAGGTTGATTCCACCGTCGTAGTAATCATTCCCCTAAACTAAGTGCATTATAAATGGTCCCTCAGTTCCCACCATTAATTTTACAACTCCTTTGTCAAGGGTTTTATTAATTAATGTAGATTTCGTCTCTTTTCAACCGTTAATCCTTCTTTCGAAGTGATTAAGGACATTAAATTATTATTATGGTGATCAAGCATAACAATAGAAATGGAGAAAACGAATCTATACCACAGATTTGAGAGAGAAAATATGAATTATCAATATAAAAATGTCATACAATGTATTCCCGGGCTACTCCCGGTCCTAAAGATTGAGGGTTTTAGCCTCTCATGTTCATCTCACACGAATACATGGTAGAAATGGGGGATTTCATAAGAAAAACGTGAAACAAGTGGGAAAACCCCTGAACGGAGAAGAACCGGTAGATCCTGGGCATAGAACACGAGCTTCCCCACCTGTCGGTGGTGGAAATCGTCTTCGGCAGCGTCCGAATCACCCGGGATGATCTTCTGGCCTCCGTTCTCCTTTCTCTCCTTCCTAGGCACTTGTGCAATCAAAAAATGAGATATCTCCTCGTCTGGGCGGCCGTCATTAGGTATAAGTCCCTAATTAGGTCGTCAAATAACAACAGCCGTCCGATCGAGATCAAAACAGATCCAACGCATATCTGCCGACGTCGATACCATCGACGCGGGTCGATGGTATCGACCCAGCGGATTAGCGGCAGCTTCCCTTTCTTTTAGTCTGAGCGCCTGTGGTCATCTCGATACCATCGACTTGGGTCGATGGTATCGACTCTCTTTAGCATCAGTTGTTGTCGTTTAGCGACGCTGTAGCTCTCCATGTGTCGATGGCATCGACTTGGGTCGATGGTATCGACAGTTTCCTTGCCAGCAATCTGAAGGAATCTCGATACCATCGACTTGGGTGTCGATGGTATCGACTCTGTGCTGCTCCTCTCGTCTGGCAATCTGTGGCTTGGTCGATGGTATCGACTTCCGTCAATGGTATCGACGGAAGCAAATACTTGTTTTTCCTGAAATTTCACAACAAGACCAAGTAAATCCACACATATAATAATATTATGATAAATAATGCTCAAAATAGTAAAACAAAGGGGATTTGACATAATATGAAGGCAAAGACCGAAATGAGTGAATTATGCAATATTATCCATAAAAATGAGTAATTAGAGCACAAAACACATATGAAAAAGGTCTATAAATGCGACTCAAAATCATCGCATCAAACTCCCCTAAGCTTAAACATTGCTCGCCCTTGAGCAACTAATCCTTAGAATAGAATTGCAGATGTCAACTAAAAATCAACACACCAACCCACATCCCATGTGACTCCCACTGAACGTTCTCAAACCGGCCTTCTCTAACCACATAATAGTAATTACCCTATAGGTGACAATAATCGTCAATAAGAGAAATTGTCCTTCAAACCGATGAACACTATCACATAAGGCAGTTAACATAATAAAATTCGCTGATTCAGCATTGGTGCATCTTGTGATCGCCTACACTACGTTGCTCGCCCTTAACTACCATCTACATGGAAGCAGTTCTCCTGATAATCATTAGTGAGGAGAAATTCACAGTGGCCTACCAATCCGAGCAACGGGTGGATGGAATGGGTGGTTCATGGAAGAACTTGGACGTATTGCACAGTTTCAAAATGCATAAAACAAAATGTCCTACGTGATGCAAATGCACAATAAAAATGCCCTAATGCCTAATTTGGGTGAAATGATGCATGCCCTAACCTTCCACCTCAAAATGAGATGGAAATCTACTTAAGCCACATCATGTACTCAAATTTCCTGTAATGCGAGTGATATCATGTTCCTTTCTCCCTCTTATTCCATTTTCTTCTAAATTCTCTTTTTTTTTCTTCTTTTCTCATTTTTTTCAGATTTTCAGCAAAAAAAATTTTCTTCTCTTTTTTTTTCTTTTAGCCCACATATCCATAATTGCTTAGAGATACATGTATTGGGCTGTTTTCTTCATGATTGGAAATCTTTGCGATATTTCGAAGGTATGGAACAGTTTAGATCACTTTTGAGGAAAAACTGAGATACATGGTGTACTTTATGCATGATAATCATGAAAGTCATGAATGCAACTACATGGCATGCAACTAAAGGTAGTGTGCATGAATCCCTATATTTTTCTCTTTTTATGCAAAAGTATGGAAAATATCAATGCAATTCCTATCTAAATGCTATGCACACAAGAAGGAATTAAAACTGTGCTTTACTTCCAATTCTTAGGTGGATTATGGAAAAATGAAGTGGAATGATCACAAGATTAGATGATTGAACCTTAGAAGAGTATTATGTGTCCCTCCTTACTGACCTGTGTAGTGGTTTGGAGGGTTCTCTCTCTTACATCCAATTAAGGTCTCATTACCATTTGGTTAGGTTAGGCTCAAACAACCGTTACTATCCACTTTTCATGAGTCAACAAGGGTGTGGTTGTGACATATTGTTTTAAGGTTGACATAATCAATCATTTTCATCGGACAAGTTCCCCAAGGACAACCAAGTCAAGCTATCCAAAAGACACAAAAATTTTAAAATTCCCTTAAATTTCCCATGAATACACAGCGAGATGACAACTTTTACGCCATCCACAGTTACACTAGATAGATGTGGATCCTAAACAAAAAAACTAAAAATGCAAGAACAAAAAGCAAAGCAACAAAAAAAAACTAAAAATGCAAGAACAAAAAGCAAAGAAAAAACTAAAAACCAACAAAAGAAAAGATAGAGCTGTTCCAGCTACCCCCCTAAGCTTGAATTCGACTATGGCCTCATAGTCAAAAACAATATTAAGAGTGGAACAGAGATACCCTGATCATTCTCGTGGAGGCGGAGGTGGGTACTGCGGGGCCGTAGGATCCCAAGAAGGATACTCCCCCTGGAAGCTTGGATCATATTGGGTCCTCGGCGGAGGCTGTGGATAGCCTCCAAAGTAATCTCGACTCCAATAATGGTCGAAGAAGGGGCCTGTTGCGTCTCTATCCACTGCAACCGGTTGTGTATTTGCTCTTGGTTGGCGAGGATGAGTCGCTCGTTCTCGAACATATCCCGTTGATTATCAAGTACCCGGCTCGTAGTCTCATGAATGCCGGTATACATAGCCATGTGCTGCTGCTGAGTCTTCTGTATATCCTGCAGCATCATGTACATTCCCTGCATGGAATAGGGATCCTCGGCTGGCTGCTCGTGCTGTGGTGATGGCGACGGGGGATGAGATGATGAAGATGCACCCGGATGCATCCTAGGACGCTTCCATGGTGCCACACGTGCACGAAGAGGTGTGAAAGCCTCCTCTTCCTCCTCAGCCTCACCTCCTTGCTCGTCATCACCGCCTTCTTCTTCATCGGACTCGACGGCTATGATCGGCCACCGGAAGTGCTGGGCTCCCTCGATGTGGAAGACGGCGTCCGGCAGTGCGCACTCCTGATAAGCTTGGTTGACGTGGCAATGTGCGTACGCCAACCCATCCCGGAGAAGGATAAGGTTTGAACGGTGCAAGTGTTTCACGTTCACCTTACTCTTTGTGGAAATCGGAGTCATGGACTGAAAATTCAGCCCCAAGTAGTGCGCCAACTTGGTGATGAGCCCACCAAAATGGATCAGAGCCTTCCTTGTACTCCTCTTCACCGCCAAGACGCGCTGCAGAAAGAACGCACCCCAGTTGCATTCTTGTCGCTTCAGGAGCATGTCGAGGAAGAAAAGATCGCTCTTCTGAAACTAGCTTAATGCCAAATCGCTCCGAGCAAAGAACGTAAGGCTCAACATCCGGTGTAAGACCCGGACGAAGGGATGCTCGAAGTCTGCTACCGCAGCATTATGGTAGCTCACTGTCTTTCCCGCCGCCACTGTGACTAGCTCGGCGAAGATCTTGTCGTAGTCGGTGCGGGAATCTGGGCGTCGGTGATCATGTTGGGAGTGGTTCCAGTTAAAGATGTTGTTGAACTGCTTAAGAGTGATGTTGTAGTTGATGTTGAAAAGCCGGAAGGACACCCTCCCCTTGATCCACTCATGGTCCGACGCCACCACGTCGTTGGGTACGACGCAGACGTCGAGGGACGCCATAAACTCCGCCACCAATTCCTTGTAGGTGGGCCATTCGCCGAAGAACGGCTGCCCATCCGCATGGTGCTCCAGCTCACCTGTCCTTATGCTGGTGTGGCGTGCTTGACCCTTCAGCACATAGGCCAAGTTGGCCTCGAATCCCAGATCACGGATCATTCCCCGGTCCACATACCGGGTCGGCTCGATCTTCCGCTTCATGATCTCCTCATAGACCTTCTTCACCTCCGCGGAAGGGTGAGCCAGGCGCGGACGTGAGACTGAAGCAGTAGGGGGTGGAACAAACTCCACAATCTCTTGCAAGGATGATGATCCGGCGGCGTGCACCATTGTTGCAAGAAAGATGGGATTAGAAGAAGAGAGCTCGGGGAAGATGGAGAAGTGATTCTCCGCTCGATGAAGATTCCCGCTCGATGTCGCTTCTCTTCACTCTTGGATGGCTCGGGGGAGTGCTCGGCGCAAAGGAGGACGTTTGCTCTGAAGGTGTGACGTCAAATGACGTTGCAAGTCTCCTTAAATAGACTTGGCCGGCACTACTGTCGACCCATCGATACCATCAACGCGGGTCGATGGTATCGACACGTCTCGATGCTATCCGCCTCCCTCGCGAGTATCGACGGCTGACGTTTGCTGGATCGGGAAATCCGGATTGCTGACCTGTCAATACCATCGACGCAAGTCGATAGTATCGACGCAGCACCCGGATCGCTGATGTGGATTCGCGATCGTCGTCGATGTCTTGGCGCGGATCGGTGACATGGATGTCGATACCATCGACGAGGGTCGATGGTATCGACTTGCTTTTATTGCGACACCGCCACTTCTTCAATTTAACCTGTGATCATGTCGATACCATCGACGAGGCCGTCGATGGTATTGAGTTGACTGAGCAAAAATCTTCTGAACTTCTCTATAGATCTCGATGGTATCGACTGGCATGTCGATACCATCGACACTTTTATTGCGACCTGCCTGTAGGTACATCGATACCATCGACGGGGCCGTCGATAGTATCGACTCAGTGCGATTTTTGCAGCTGTCAATCTGAACCCATGTCGATACCATCGACCAGTGTGTCGATGGTATCGACCCTGCCTGTGCCTGCACATTAAACAAACGGATCAAGGTATCTTCTTTAAACTAAAATTTAAACGAAATAAAAGCAATCTATTACTAAAATTAACCTATCCCAATGTACCAATGGTTGGGTTGCCTCCCAACAAGCGCCCTTGTTTAGCGTCTTAGGCTAGACGTCTTCCCATTATCTCATTCATGCACAAGTGAAATGAGTTTGACCTCATCCACTTTCCTCTTGTAGTTATCACCAAAATACAACTTCAAGCGTTGCCCGTTCACCAAGAACGTGACATCTCCATCACGCACAAGAATCGCTCCATGCGGTTTCACCTCCTCCACTATGAAGGGTCCACTCCACCGGGATTTCAGCTTCCCGGGATGCAATTTAAGACAGGAGTTGAACAATAGAACGCTGTCTCCCTTCTTGAACGTGCACATCTCAATATGGCGATCGTGGATCAACTTTGTGCGCTCCTTGTAGATGCGAGCATTCTCATATGCCGTCATATGTAGCTCATCCAATTCATTAAATTCAAACATCCTTTTTTCTCCCGGCCTCATTATAGCGCAAGTTCAGCCTTCTTAGCGCCCAATGGGCCTTGTTCTCCAGCTCAACCGGAAGGTGGCAAGCCCGGCCATACGCCAACCTAAAAGGCGTGGTGCCTATGGGTGTTTTGTACGCCGTTCTATACGCCCAAAGTGCGTCCGGTAGCAATGCACTCCAATTTTTCCTTGTGGATGCTACGGTCCTTTCTAATATCTTCTTGATTTCCCTATTTGATACCTCCACTTGTCCTTACGTCTGTGGATGATATGGGGTGCCGATGTTGTGCTTGACCCCATATTTCTTCAAAAGTGTCACAAATTTTTGATTTCGGAAGTGTGTGCCTCCATCACTTATGATCATTCGGGGTATCCCGAACCTGCAGAAAATGTTCTCTTTGACAAACCTGCACACTACATTCGAATCATTAGTCCTTGTGGGGATTGCCTCCACCCACTTCGACACATAATCAACAGCAAGTAAGATATACAGATTTGAATTTGAGGACACAAAGGGTCCCATGAAGTCAATGCCCCATAAGTCAAATACCTCAACTTCCTGAAATACATTCAGGGGCATTTCTTGTCTCCTTGAGATGTTACCTGCGCGCTGGCACGGGTCACATTGCCTAACAAAATCATAGGCATCCCGGAACAAAGTGGGCCAATAAAGGCCGCTCTCCAACACCTTGGCTGCTGTCCGTGAGCTAGCATGGTGTCCTCCCGTAGGCGACGCATGGCAATGGTGGAGAACACTCTCGTACTCCACCTCCGGCACACACCTGCGAAGAATACCATCCCTGCACTGCTTCAACAGAATTGGGTCATCCCAAAAATAATATCTCAAAGAATAAAAGAATTTCTTCTTCTCTTGATAAGACCAATCATCCGGGATGATCCCGCAAGCCAAATAGTTAACGATTTCCGCAAACCACGGTTCTTTCGAATCAATTTTTAAAAGTTGTTCATCGGGAAAGGTCTCGGTAATGGGTATGTGCAACCCTTGTTCATCAACCCTCTCTAACCTAGACAAGTGGTCAGCCACCACATTTTCAATTCCCGACTTGTCCTTGATTTCAATATCAAATTCTTGTAGGAGTAAAATCCACCTAATTAGTCTAGGCTTTGCATCTTTCTTCTCCATCAAATATTTTATTGCAGCGTGATCGGTCCACACAACTACCTTAGAACCCACTAAGTACTGCCGAAATTTTTCAAAAGCAAACACAACGGCAAGTAACTCTTTTTCTGTAGTTGTGTAGTTCAATTGAGCATCATTAAGTGTTTTGGAGGCGTAGAAAATCACAGCAGGCTTATTATCTACCCTTTGCCCCAAAACGGCTCCCACTGCATAATCGGAAGCATCACACATCAACTCGAATGGCTTTGTCCAATCCGGCGTTTGGACAACCGGAGCCGAAATCAACTTTTCTTTCAAAACCTCGAATGTGTGAAGACATTTCTCATTGACATCAAAAACTGCATCTTTTTCTAACAATTCCGATAAAGGTTTTGCAATTTTTGAAAAATCCTTGATGAATCGCCGATAAAACCCGGCGTGTCCTAAAAAGCTTCTCACCCCTTTTACAGAATTTGGTGGGGGTAGCTTAGAAATCACCTCAATTTTTACGGGGTCTACCTCAAGACCCTTGCTAGACACCTTGTGTCCTAGCACAATTCCTTCCGTCACCATCATGTGACATTTCTCCCAATTGAGGACCAAATGTGTGTCCTCGCATCGCTGCAATACCTTATCTAAGTTATAAAGGCATTCATCAAAAGACGCTCCATACACTGAGAAGTCATCCATGAAAAATTCAAGACACCGCTCTACCATGTCAGAGAATATGGCGATCATGCAGCGTTGAAAAGTCACCGGCACATTGCATAAACCAAACGGCATACGACGGTAGGCAAAAGTCCCATAGGGACATGTGAACGTAGACTTCTCTTGATCCAAAGGATCAATAGAAATCTGGTTGTACCCCGAATAGCCATCTAGAAAACAAAAATGCGACCGACCGGCTAGACGTTCCAAAATCTGATCGATAAATGGCAATGGAAAATGATCTTTAAGAGTTGCGGCATTCAATCGGCGGTAGTCAATGCAAACACGCCACCCGGTTACCAATCGGGTGGTGACAGGTTCATTCAAAAGATTTGTAGTGACAGTGATTCCCCCCTTTTTAGGGACTACCTGTGTGGGACTCACCCACGTTGAATCTGATATGGCATATATGATCCCTGCAGCAATAAGTTTTATGACTTCCTTCTTGACAACCTCCATCATGCTTGGATTTAGACGTCTTTGAGGCTGTATGACTGGCTTGGCTCCCTCCTCGAGCCGAATCTTGTGTTGGCAAAGTGTAGGGGAAATCCCCTTGATGTCCGCGACTGACCACCCAAAGGCTCCACGGTGGTTCTTGAGCACTATCAGTAGTTGCTCCTCCTCATCCGCACTCAAGTATGCAGATACAATCACTGGTAACTTGTCCTTATCAGCTAGAAAGACGTACTTCAGATGCGGGGGCAATGGCTTCAATTCCAGATCAGGCGGGCAAATGAGAGATGATTGCAGCGGTGGGGGAAGTGTACCTAAGTCTTCATAGTGCCTCGTATAGCAACATGGAAGCATATGAAGCATTTTGGCACACTCCTTGAGTGAAGTACTCCGCATCCAATCATAAGTGACATTTAGCAAACACGCCTCCAAAGGCAATTCCGGATATGCATCAAAAACTGAAGTAATAATCGCATCATCCTCCCACGAAGGTGGAATGTCCTCATTCTCATCATTTGGAAACCCAACAGCTTTGCATAAAGAGACAATTTTAGTTTGCTCCATAACGTCCACAGCTAAGGTCCCATTATCTATCTTGCTCATCACATGAGCCATATCCAAGAATGGCTTCCCAAGACAAAGTGAGATATTGTGTTCACCATGCTTCACCATGTTGCACTGTGCCTTTGCTTTAGTAGATGCATTGCTATTGGGCATGACCATCTCAAAGCGATCATCCGCAATGCCCAAGGTCAAGCGACCTCTCCCCATTTCCAAGATCATATCAGCTGTAGCTTGGAATGGGCGACCAAGTAGCAACTCATTTCCATGCTCGTCCTGCATTTCCATAACAACGAAATCAGCCGGAAAAACAAAGCGGTCTACCTTTACCAAGACATCCTCACAGATTCCATACGGTTTCACCACAGAATTATCGGCCAATTGGATGGTCATGTTGCTTGGCCTTGACTCCTTCAATCCAAGCTTCTTAAATGTAGAAAGGGGCATCAGATTGATGCTTGCCCCAGAATCACAAAGTGTCTCTCCAAATTTGAACTTCCCGATAAAGCAAGAAATATTGAAACAACCGGGATCCTGTCTCTTTGGCGGCAAAGTGCCCATAATGAAAGCACTTACTTGCTCCTTCAGCACCACGACCTCAGTGTCGGGTATTTTCCTCTTCTTGTTGATTACATCTTTAAGAAACTTCCCATATGATGGGATTTGCTCAATTGCCTCTAGCAAAGGAATATTCACTGATAACTTCCTAAAGCTGTCCAGAAATTTCTTAAACTGTGCATCCACCTTTCTTGCCTTTGCACTATTGGGATATGGGACCGGAACGGTATGTGCCCTTTGATGAGGTGGCACATAGGGAGTTAATTTCTGTGGTTCCTCTTCAGTGGCTTGTTCTCCCTTACCATCTTCAGCTATGTCCTCAGTTTGCTCTGTGACACGTGCGGGCTGCTCTTTGATGGTTGCTTCTTCAACTGTGCCCTGCGGTGTGCTTGTGTCATCCGCCCTTGGATTCAACACTTTCTTACCGCTCCTCAATAAGATGGCCTTGGCTTGTTGGTTTCCCCCGGGAACATTGGTGTTCCCCGGAAAACCCGGATGTGCCGGCTTCTTCAAGCTTGCAATCTCGGCTGCCATTTGCGCCATGGAAGTCTCTATAGTTCTCATTTGAGCCCCGTGGCTCTGCAAAGTCTGCCCAAACTGGTTCATAAATTCACCCTGTTGCTTGATTTGTTGCCCAAAAGTGTTCATCAACTCTTGATTTTGCTTGATGACTTGATTGAGCAACTCTGTGCTCTTGTCCTATGTGACCGGTGCAGGCTTGGCGTCCGGATCCTGCAGAAAGTTGTTTGGATCCTTCCATGAAAATTTCTTGTCCTTCCGCCATGAATAATCGTTGTTCCTGTACCCCTGCTGTTGCCTAATGTACTTGACCTGAGCCTCATCCTCGGACTCATTGTCTTCCTTCTGCAACAACTTCTTTGCGAGAAGATCCATCTTCTCATTCAGCTCTCTCATTGCCTTTGACTCACTGGTAACTCTTGCTTGCTCAGCTGGGCCTCTTTCTCTTTCTCCCCAAGATTGCTTTCATGCCATGTTCTTCAGTATTTCCCAGCATCTTGTATCAGTGTTATTTAAGAAGAATCCGAAACCAGCCGAGTCCAAGTTTCTTCTATCATGCTCGGAGAGAGAAAAGTAGAAGATCTTAACCTGTGTCTCCTTGTCCAGTCCATGTTGTGGACATCTCCTCAACATGACTTGGAATCACTCCCAAGTCTCAGAATAAGTTTCACCCGCATGTTGGGTGAAATTGTGGATCTTCCGGATCATATCATTGGTCTTCTCAGGAGGGAAGAACCTCTCGAAGAAAACCTCCACCATATGATTCCATGATTCGACAAACTCATCATCGAGGTTATGTAGCCACTCACGCGCTGCTCCTGCCAGTGAACTTGGGAACAACTTAAGATACAACACATCTTGTGGAAATCGGTCTATCTTCACCATATCACAGTTCTCCATGAACTGGCTGATGTGGGCAACTGGATCTTCATTTTTCAGCCCGTGAAATGCGTTGGATTTGACCAAATTAATCAGAGTCGGGTTGATCTTGTATGTCGGTATGTTGATCGCCTGCTTCTTTATGGGCCCCTTTAATGCTGAGGAAGAAGACGCCTTGATCTTCTCCCATATTGTCTGTGCTTTAGCCATTTCTTCTGCTTGTTCTTGCTCTGATTCAGAATTTATATCACTTTGGTACTCCTGCTCGTGGTAGTCCTCGTCCTCTGGTCCCGGATGTGGGACCTCAGGTGTGCGATTCGCGTAGTCGGTACTACGCGTATGCACCATGCAAAGTACCTGAAATATGAAAATCGGGGTTCAGTACAATGCTTTGAACGAGTAAACACAATTATAGAGAAATATAGGAATTTTAAAAATTGTTTTAAAATAATAAAAAAAATGTGGCCTAGAGTGACCGCTCTTAGCACTCAAAGTGCCAATAATTCGCCGTATCCCCAGCAACGGCGCCAAAAACTTGACGTGTATTTTACTACGTGCTTAAACGCAAGTATACGCGTCGAGTAATATAGGCCTTGTGAGGCCCGAGTCGAACTCAGGGATACGTGAATTATTGGAGACTTCTACTAACTAATCGCAATCAGCTAGGCCGATTAACAAAGTAGGGTTTTGTTGTTGAAATTAAAAGAAAATAAAAATCAAACAAAGAAAACAATCGATTAAAGGTTAATTTAATCAATTCAAAGGGATATCTTTAGGATGGCGGTTTCACTGCGGGTCAACATTATATTAGGTTTCATATAATTCCTCACACTTCTCTCTCTATCCGAGTAGTGGCCTGAATACAGAATTACCCACTGTCATGGTGTAAGTCACTACTTAGGTTTAGGTTGATTCCACCGTCGTAGTAATCATTCCCCTAAACTAAGTGCATTATAAACGGTCCCTCAGTTCCCACCATTAATTTTACAACTCCTTTGTCAAGGGTTTTATTAATTAATGTAGATTTCGTCTCTTTTCAACCGTTAATCCTTCTTTCGAAGTGATTAAGGGCATTAAATTATTATTATGGTGATCAAGCATAACAATAGAAATGGAGAAAACGAATCTATACCACGGATTTGAGAGAGAAAATATGAATTATCAATATAAAAATGTCATACAATGTATTCCCGGGCTACTCCCGGTCCTAAAGATTGAGGGTTTTAGCCTCTCATGTTCATCTCACACGAATACATGGTAGAAATGGGGGATTTCATAAGAAAAACGTGAAACAAGTGGGAAAACCCCTGAACGGAGAAGAACCGGTAGATCCTGGGCATGGAACACGAGCTTCCCCGCCTGTCGGTGGTGGAAATCGTCTTCGGCAGCGTCCGAATCACCCGGGATGATCTTCTGGCCTCCGTTCTCCTTTCTCTCCTTCCTCGGCACTCGTGCAATCCAAAAATGAGATATCTCCTCGTCTGGGCGGCCGTCATTAGGTATAAGTCCCTAATTAGGTCGTCAAATAACAACAGTCGTCCGATCGAGATCAAAACAGATCCAACGCATATCTTCCGGTGTCGATACCATCGACGCGGGTCGATGGTATCGACCCAGCGGATTAGCGGCAGCTTCCCTTTCTTTTAGTCTGAGCGCCTGTGGTCATCTCGATACCATCGACTTGGGTTGATGGTATCGACTCTCTTTAGCATCGGTTGTTGTCATTTAGCGACGCTGTAGATCTCCATGTGTCGATGGCATCGACTTGGGTCGATGATATCGACAGTTTCCTCGCCAGCAATCTGAAGGAATCTCGATACCATCGACTTGGGTGTCGATGGTATCGACTCTGTGCTGCTCCTCTCGTCTGGAAATCTGTGGCTTGGTCGATGGTATCGACGGAAGCAAATACTTGTTTTTCCTGAAATTTCACAACAAGACCAAGTAAATCCACACATATAATAATATTATGATAAATAATGCTCAAAATAGTAAAACAAAGGGGATTTGACATAATATGAAGGCAAAGACCGAAATGAGTGAATTATGCAATATTATCCATAAAAATGAGTAATTAGAGCACAAAACACATATGAAAAAGGTCTATAAATGCGACTCAAAATCATCGCATCAGGGAGACAATGTTGGTCCGGATTACCAAAGTAGTGGCACAAAATGTAGCTTCTAATCGAAGGCGTAGAAAGTGAGGAACACTTACACCCGAATGGTCTGTTATGTCAAATGGTGTGGTAAGTGAATTTACCAATGTGTTTGCAAAGCTGCATGAACTAGGCAATGGTGTGGCCAACCGCTCTGTGGAAAATGGAAAGTACGCCCAATTTTTATAACATTTCAACAACACATTTTGACATGCCATCGGGCATTTTTAATTACTACCATGAATGACATGAAGGAGGCCACCAATCACACAATATACCTTAGCCTATGGTAGAACCTTAAAAAAATTAGGATGGTTCCAGGGCCTTTGTTTTAGGTATTATAGAGGTTTCCCCTGGATGGTTTGTGACTTATTTTCCACTTCAGGCCTTCAATTTCAGCAAATATTTGCAAAAGAAGCAACACCAACGGTGCCGCCAACATATGTGCTGCAACATCCTGGAGGTCGTTCACAACCCGAATATTCATCATTCAACACCCCTTCTAGTATGTCACCCATGTGGAAACATTTTGTGGTGATGCATGAATTAGTGTGCCTCCTTATCCTATGTCCAGAGCAAGCACTTCTTCTGAGTGGAAGTAGTCAAGGGGGCGGCAAAAGTGGCCACATTAGAGGCCATGCACCTTCATAGGAATCTATGGAAGTTGTGATTTTTCTATCTTTCATGGAGTAAAATACCTCCCATGTAGTATTATTTTAATTCATGTAATTTAATTTAATGGAATGTAATATTGACTATGTTTGCGAACATTTGCATGATGCTTTGTTATTAAATTCTATTACTGTTTCACTTTCTATGTTTAATATCTACACGATATTGCTTTTCCACATTTAGTTTGTAGATACACCTTTGAGAGTACCTTCAACATCCCTACTTACTATTTTTTTACACTTCCATAAGTGGTTTCTTATCTCTTTAATTGTAGGCACCACATATGGTAACAATCAAAGAGAAACACTAGGCTTGTTTGGAAAATATGTTGAATATTGTTTCATGACCAACAAACTGAATTGTTGAATCAATTGCAAAATCCATCATGTATAACAACAATGTATTTGATGAAGAGTCAAGTACTCCAATACCTATTATTAGGAATGTTTGCTGAAAGGTTTATAAAACCATCATGGTATATATAATGAGGGCATATGACCTTTACATAATGGAAACTTAGACTATATTAGCCCTGATTGATAAGCTTGAGATCACTCACTGATTGTTTAAAAGTATTAGGGGTGTATCAGTAGTAGAGCATCTTTGCTACTTCCTCTAGATAGTTTTCCATGGGAATACCACTCATTCTTTAAGAGAGGGCTACATACACTTTAGTGAGAATATAAGAAGAAAATTCAACAAGGCTTTGGACATGATTTGTGAGTTACACCATGAGCATGTCTTGATGCCTACCACATCCAAAATGAAACACAATTGGATTAGGGGCAACTCAAGGTTCTAGTCGTACTTCAAGGTACCAATTAACATGGTGTCACTGCATTTCTTACCATACAAATATTTTCTAATGGAATTTGGTACTACCTTGTTTTAGGATATTATTGGGGCACTTGAAGGGACACACATTCTTGTGTTGATCAAAAGAGAAAAGTAGAATCGTTATCTCAATAGAAAAGGTTTTTATCAGTGAATGTCATGAGTGTTGTAAAGTTTGACATGGAGTTTACGTTCATTCTGACAGGGTGGGAGGGTTTCACAACAGACATGATGGTCCTCCAATCAAGGATGATGATTGGGGGTTTCAAAGTCCCGCCTAGTAAGTATTACCTAGTGGATGCAGGATATGACAATACCCCTCAATTTACTATCCCATTGTGCAACACACCTTATCATTTAGGTGAGCCCAGAGGTAGCTACCGACAAGCACATAACAACAAGGAGTTGTTCAACCATTGACATGCACAATAAATGAATGTTGTTGAGAGAGCATTTGGTGTGTTCAAGAAGAGGTTTGCTTATCTCAAAAGAAGACACAACATACCCCATCCATAAACAATGTCATATAATGGTTGCATGATGTATCCTCCACAAACTTGTACAACATTAGTGGGATGGTAACATTATTGTGACGCCCTTCACCACATAAAGTGGTATTAGTCAAAACAAAGCACAAAATAATCATTAATAACAATATTACCACAAAACAAGGTAAATTTAAACCATTTGCAATTCAATATCTCAAGTGGAAGTATTTTATAAACAAGCCTTCAACTCAGGCCATCTGTATTCCATATAAGCCAAAAGATGTTACACATCATATTCAAAGATTCTTAAGCCATAACCCTTATATTTTACTACCTATTTATATGTACATGCCATTTCTATACACTCATGACACAAAGCCAAAATCTATGCGTTGATATTCAAAACAACACAATCTCCCCAAAGAACTGAGAGTAAAGGGATGACACATAGGATTCTACTACAAGACTTTGATAGCATATCAAACCTCTAACAATTATTGCTCTCCTTATTGCTCAACACCTGCACCACAACTTCTACCCTCATCCACGACCACCTAAAAAGTTGTGGAACCCATGGGATGAGACCAAAGGTCTAAGTGAGAGATATAACTCTTTGCCGACAACTATTATAAGCACAATAATATATAGAGTAGTTAAATAGAGCATGCATTACTATTTGAGCAGTTTAAGTAGTTACAACTGAGCAGTAGAATATATTATGCTTTTAAAAGGAATATGAAGAATATGTATAATTGTTATAAACTAAACAATCCAAGAAATAAGGCATGGGGTCATCCAATCTGATTCATATTTGACCCTAAGAAAATATACTACACGGCTGTATTATCACTTTTATTATTATGCCCTAAGGATTTGAGGCGTACCACTCAAATCTACCTGACCACTACTAAGTCAAAATCAGTACCATACAAGATATACGGAAGAGTCAGACACCATGATCATTACTAGCACTACTCGGTCAGTTCGAGTCTTCAATGCAGTGACATAACAATCAAACTACGAAACAACATATAGTTGAAACTATAGTCATGTAGACAACAACTCATAGTTAAAGCTATTGTCTTGTAGAACAATTAGCCTACCTTGGTACATGGCACAACACTAGAGAATAGGATCCCGCATGGCCTTCCCATAATAAAGCATTATACCTCTATATCAACAATTTAAGGATGCATGGAGATATCTCCACCTGCACCCCACATATTCAATAATATGTGCTCAAAGTTTCCCGTAGAAGTTACTTGTTTCACCATCCAGCTAAATACTGATACTGAAGATGGATCTATGGTACATGGCACCTACATGATTAGGGTTTCACTTGATTAGATATTCCAATAGGGTATCTTTCAATGCATCAATCAAGTTACAACATATAAACCCAAAACAAACTCTACAAAATTAAGGATAAGATACAAATTCAGAAGCTACAAAATGTACAAAGTGAGAACTTGTCTCATCATTACATGACACTTGTATCACAACCATTAAAGGTCATCAACAATATCACTTCACTATGGGATATCAATCCCTCAATTTATGCATAAGGAACTTTCTAGATCATTAGACCAATTCATATAACTCTTAAACATTTTCTACCACCTTATGCCTCAACAATACTCATAATCACAACCCTGTATTACATAGAGATCAAGATAACATTCTCATAGATATGACATTAATCTCACCTGCAAGTTAGAGTTACACAAGTGGGAAAGAGAAAGCACAATCACATAATAATTACATCAAGTAGTATGAGCACATACATCATGTTATCATAAGATTAGGGTTAGGGTTCATATGTATCTAATTAGGGTTTTTCAACATCATGCTACCACTAAACCCTATTTCCACCACCTCCCACATGTTTGGAAAATAATAGGGTTAAAACTACTGTTGATGACTAAGCATTCATAACTGCATCACCAGGTGTAGACCATTATCATGGGTTGCAAGCAATAGAAGAGTATGTGTAGTGACATGCAGTATATATCAACCATATACATGCATAAGAGTGTCAACCATATTCAACAATGAGCTATCGTGACCGAAATGCAGGGTAACACTCAATAAAGCCTCTCGACCCACCACCCATACATGGGTCACGATCGAAGCCTAACATCATGGTCATGACCGAGACATGTCATGACAATCATGACTGAGATACAACAACATGATGTTTCGACTGTGACACTAGGTACACCCAAACGAGATGTCACAACCGTGATGCATCAAGATGTAATGACCATATACATGCATATGTATAGATGTTTCAACCCCAAACACCAACCATAGTGCCATATCTGAAACTAGCTCCACCTTAACTGATTATGACTATAACGCAACCTGAACATACGTCTCAACCATCATACTTAGCCCTTTTTAGCACAATGTCAACCAACAAGTTAAGTGACCATGCAACAATGCTGCGTCAAACCAGCTAGTATAGCGACCACCCTTAGGATTCAGGGTGTCGCAGTCGAAACCACCACTTGCAAGGGTGTCGACCGTTATAGAAGACTAAGGGGTGATACAGCCTTGAGCCAGTCATGTGCCCATAATAGGTTCAAACTTGGTTGAAATAGAAGATTGGAAATCAGGAATACTAAACGTCAATAGGGTGCATAACACCCTATACCATGGTGTTCATCAAACCCTAGAACATGGGCCATAGAAGGTCACTTTGAAGATCATGATTAAGGGAATAGAAATCAGATTTCTTGTGTGTGAAAACATTAAAAAATATTCTATTAATAAAAAAACAAATCATAAATAAGATATTATAGTTTCAAAGATAGGTCTCCAAATATACTCACCCATCTCCCATTCAACACAAAATCGGGTACTATGATTTTAGGGTTTATAACAAGAATAATCTTATCATTAATCCTTCAAAGTCTAAACCCTAAAACATACTATTTATTCTATCATAAAGAACATGTTTTTAATATATAGAACAACAACTTATAATTAGGTTTAAGATGCACATAATAGATGCAGGAAAAAGTTATATAACCCGCCTGATTTGGAGAGAACCAATCTCCCAAGATCACAAGCTCCAAGAACTCCAATCAAGCTTCAAAACTTCAGCCAAAGGATCACCTCAAAAATAGAAAGAGATGCCATGGTCCAAGGAGAGATTAAGGAAATAGATTGTTCAAACCCTAGTTCAAACCAAAGGAGAAGAAAGAAGAGGTCTTCTTCTCACTCAGGTACCATCATGTCAAAACATGATCTGTAACCCCTATGAAGAAGAGATTTCCAAGAAAATCCACCGTGTATGATCCACAATCTCATGGCCATAAAGGAGGAAGAATAAAGAGATTTCAAAAGAAGAGAAATGTGATCAAGAGTTAAGATCATTTACCAAGAGAAGAAATATCCAAAAATCACCACCAGAGGTTGCTTCTAGCACAAGATCTTCAACATGCAAGATGGATCTCCCACCCAAGCTTCAAAAACAGATCTTCCTTGATCCTAAAGCTTCCAAGGTTAGTCACAAGGAAGGAGAAAGAGAGTAGGGCTGAAAAGGTTGCTCTCATGTGAAGAGAAGGGGTTATATACCCAAAGGAGGAGGGAAGTAAAGGTTTATGAGGTGTCAACATAAGAGACTATCAAAGGACACATGCCCTCCAAGTAAACAACCTTATCTCCACTCACATGCATAAATCAAAATGTTTATGTTTATGCAGCAAAAGTGTAGAAACTTTCAAGGTCAGCTACCACCTGGACTCAGTTGAGACACATCCCATGCACACTTGGTATCGACCAAAACCCTAAGCATCCTATACATGGTCGAGACACTCCACTAAAGGTCAAGTGTTTCAACCATCCTCACCTCTAGGTCATATAGATCGAGACTAAATTGCCCAAGGCATGTGTTGCAGTTGCTACACTCACCCAAAAGTGGTGAAGTGGTCGCAACACTCAAACCCTAGCATAGTCACCATATCAACTAAACAAACCCTAGAAACCTTGGAACACCATGAGATGTCACATAACCAACCATAATTCAAACAAGGTGCCCCATTGAATCATCTTCTCTCTCATTATGCTAAAGCATAAGAAGCATTGTCAACATGTGACAATTTGCAAGATAACCCTCACTTATGCGTAAATTGCAACTTGGTCCAAAATAAACACATATATAGAAAAGATAGCTTAAATTATAATCAAATTGGACCAAAATGAAAATTTAAACATGTCACATGATATTAGAACACCAAAAGAGATTAGATTAAGGTTTAAGCATCTCATATACAAGGTAAACTCAATTAAATAAAAATCTAGGTCAGGGGTCTTACAACCATAAACCCCTAATAGGGATTTCACCCCCAAAATGCTACACAAAAAGAGACATATACTTCTTCAGCATCCCGTACTCAAGATCCCATGTGGATTCCTCTATGCCACAATGATGCCACAAACCTTGACTAATACAATGTCCTTCTTCAACTTCTTGATCCTTCTACCTAGGATTAGAACAAGACCTTCTACATAAGACATGTCATTATGTAGATCCACCTCAACAGGTTGAATAGTCAACTATGTATCAAGGTGACACTTTCTCAACATAGTGATATGAAACAATGGATGTAGCTTATGCAACTCAGGTGGTAACTCTAGCTTATAAGCCACCTTTTCAATATGTGCAACCACAGGATAAGGTCACATATGCCCGAGAGCTAACTTACCCTTCTTCCCAAACCTTAGAACACCTTTCCAAGGAGAAACTTTGAGGTACACCTTGTCTTCCATTTGGAACTCTATAGGTCTATGATGGTTATTAGCGTAAGACTTCCATCTGTCTTGTGCTGCCTTCAGGTATTGCTGAATGATTTTGATCTTTTTTGTAGTTTGTTGCACTAGCTTAGGACCTAGAAGCTGATAATCTCCTATCTTGTACCAACAAAAAGGAGATCTGCAATGTCTCCCATACAATGCTTCATATGGTGACACGTCGATGCTTCTTTGATAGCTATTTTTGTAGGCAAACTCTATCAGGATAAAGTGTATACCCCAACTGCCCATGAACTACAACACATAGGCTCTCAATAGATCCTCCAAGGTCTATATTGTCCTCTCAGTCTGTCCATCTATCTATGGATGGAATGCAGTGTTGAACTTCAACTATGTACCCATTGTTGTATGTGAACATTCCCAGAAGTGACTAGTGAACTGAGGACCTTTGTATGACACTATAGTAACTAGGATACCATGTAAACATAGTTTCTCATCGAAATACACATGTGCAAGTTTCTCAGCTGTATACATTGTCTTTATTGGCAGAAAGTATGTTGAATTAGTCAACCTGTCCACTATTACCCAGATGGAATCATGACCTTTGGATGTCCTTGGGAGTCCAACCACAAAGTCCATCATGATATTATCCACTTACATTGTGGTATAGGAAATGGTTGCAAAGTTTTTGCAGGCTTATGATGCTTTGCTTTAACCTGCTGACACACTGCACACTTAGCCACGAACTCGGCAACATCATGTTTTAATCCGATCCACCAGTATAGATCTTTCAGATTCTAATACATCTTGGTGCTACCTAGATGCATAGCGTACATAGAAGAGTGAGACTCTTCTAGAACTAATGTTTCTCAGATTATTTACATCTGGAACAATTGTCCTACCATGATAACACATTGTCCCATCATCAGATTCATGGAAGCCATCATGCTTCTCACTGCCCAAATCTTCCTGAATCTATTGTACTGTAGTATAATTCTACCGAGCATCTCTAATCTAATGACTCAATGTTGGCTTTACTTGTAACTGTGCCACTAGACCCACTAAGATGGACACCTTTAATTGAACATTCATCTATCACATGGTGACTAAAATGTCTCTCTTATAACATAGTAATGCATTCAATTGTGCTTTCTCAATGGACGACGACAAAGAAGACTTCCCACTCAAGGCATCTGCTACTACATTTGCCTTCCCTGGATGGTAATCTATAATCGTAGTCCTTGATTAATTCCATCCAACACCATTATCGCATGCTCAACTCCTACTTTTTAAAGATATATTGCAAGTTCTTATGGTTGGTGAATATTTGACACTTCTCACCATACAAGTAGTGTCTCCATATCTTCAAAGCATGGACCACAACTGCCAACTCTAAATCATGTGTCAGGTAGTTCTCCTTGTGTTTCTTAATCTATCACGAAGCAAAAGAAATCACATTCTTATCTTGCATCAACACATAACCTAGACCATTCTTGGATGCATTACAGAAGACAATATAAACCTTTCCCTACTCTGGCAGCAGTAGAACTGGTGTACTAGTCAACTTCTCCTTCAAAAGTAGAAAGGAACACTAAAATCTGTTATCCCATACAAATGGCACATCCTTCCTTGTAAGCTTTATCAGGGGTAACATCTTTGCACTGAAGTTCTTAATGAACCTCATGTAATATCCTGCCAAACCTACAAAGTTGCGAACCCCTGTAGGTGTCTTTGCCTGATCCCTTTTCGGCATTGACTCCACTTTCTTTGGGTCTGCACAGACTCCTTTACCAGATATTACATGCCCTAGGCAAGCCACTTCCTTTAACCAGAACTCACACTTAGTGAACTTCACATACAACTGGTACTGCCTCAACAGAGTCAAAGCCTGACGTAGATGTTTCCATCTCTAGAGTAGAGCAAGACATCATCTATAAACACTACCACAAATTGGTCTAGATAAGGCCTGAACACCTTATTCATCAGGTTAACAACCTATTCATCAGGTTAACAACCTATTCATCAGGTCCATAAATGTTGTTGGTGCATTGGTTAGCCCAAACAACATAATCACAAACTCATAATGACCATACCTTGTCCTAAAGACTGACTTTGGTACGTCATCTGCCTTAAATCACAATTGGTGATAACCCAACCTTAGGTCTATGTTAAGTTGACTGTGGAACCTCATAGTTGATCAAACAAATTTTCTATACATGGCAACGAATACTCGTTCTTAATCGTCATCTTGTTCAATTATCAGTATTGAGTGCACAGTCTCATTGATCCATCCTTCTTTTCACAAACAGAATGGGAACACCCCAAGGAGATGTGCTCGGTCTAATGAAACCTTTCTCAAGCAGTTCTTGCAACTGTTTCTTCAATTCCTACATCTCATCTGCTACCATCCTATACGGTGTATGTACTATAGGTTGGGTACCTAGAACTAGATTGATCTCAAAATCAATCTCTATGGGAGGGGATACACCTAGAAATTCATCGGGAAACACATTATCAAATTCCTATAAAATTGGAACTTCCTAAATACTAGGACTCCTTAACTTGGTATCCACCATATGTGCCAAAAATGCATCACAACCCTATCTCATTAGTCTCTATTCTATCATAGCTGAAACTAGACATGTCAGAAGAATCTTCCCATCACCTTGGAAGACCCATGAAACATCACCATCCACAAACGTTACCACCTTGGCACTATAGTCCAAGATCACCCGATATTTTCCCATAGTATCCATCCCAAGGATCATATTGAATCTTTGCATATCAAGTGGTAGGAGATCCAATTGAATGCTACATCCTGAAAAGGAAAGAATGTAGGATGGACAAGCTTCTCGTAGCTATACATAACCAACTAAAGGAGTTTCTAGATGAAGACTATCTTGTCTACGACTAATAGGTAAGGAACACCTAGCAATCACTTATCTAGTGATAAAAGAGTGCATAATACCCGGGTCAATCAAAATAGATATGAAACATGAAGAAGACAAATCAGACCGAAATAATTCCATATGACCTATCATGACCTGAGGGTTAATGACTCCTTCCGACTGACTCATCACATAGAATTGAACCGTTGCTTGTTGTTTCCCTCTTCCTCTACCAGCATTGACTGAAGAACTAGCTTGTAATGCTTATCCACATCCTCTACCACTGTGTTGTTGTCACTGATGTGACCTTTGCTGACTCTACCTTGACTATTGAGTCACCTCTTCATCCTTCATAGGGAAGTACCACTTAGTATACCCCACTTGTCCACACTTAAAATGGGTTTTGCTCTTGTACCACGACCTAGATGGCTCTATCAAGACATTGATGTTGCACTGTGAGCCCCCGTAGGCGGAAAAGTATGGCATCTGCCTCTGATCCATGTACACTGTGATTGAGTCACTGACCTCTATTGAGACTGAGGTGCTGAGGACCTAGGCTTCTTAAATTCTTTAGAATATTGTCCTTGGTACTGTGCATGCCTCTTCTTGTCCTTCATCTCACACTTCTCTATCACAGACCTCTCCACTCTCCTAACTAATTCCAAAAAAGTGGCAAAACTCTCTCTATTTTCTAAAGATGACATTGGAGTTGTCCGCTCAGTACTCATGCCCTTCTCAAAGTGCCTGATCCTCTCCTTGTCCGTTGCAGCCATATGCAGACAAAACCTTAGAAGCTCCATGAATTTAGCTTCATAAGCACTAATCGACATATATCCCTGCTGGATATTTTCAAACCATACAATATTCTCATCCAAGTAAGTCTCTAAAAAGTACCAACTTACAAACTCCCGTTCAAATTCTTCCCAAGTAATCACAACACCCGACCTTTTCTCCTCTTCTATGGCCCACCAGTGGCCACCACTTCCCTTTAACAAGTATACAACATGTTTAACCTTAATCTCTTCAAGGATATTGATGATCTTAAAGGCCTTTTCCAATTCAATCAACCACATGTCTGCATCAACTGGATCATATGTTCCCACTTACTCCAATGCTCCTACATGTCGAATTATTTCAAAAGTCTTCCCATATCCATGAGTATCAGTACCAGGAATAGTTGCCCTAGGTTTAGTTGCAGGAATCCTATCAACCATGTGTGTCATTGTAGCCATGAACTTTCCAAACATGGACTGGAATGCATGGTTGTCTACATTGGTTGGGTCAACTTGAGGCATCTCAGGTACAACATCAACCCTATCTTGCCTCCTAGCACCACCTCCTGGTGCAGCAACATTTCTTTCAGCAACATGTTCCTCATGTTCTCCAAACATCTTTTCTTCTCTTCTTCTTCTGCATAAGCATAAGTGACCATAAGATATACTAGAGGACACTAAAATAGACTCAAATAGTAGTCCTATGTCCCTATAGACTTAACAAACCTATAGCTCTAATACCAACCAAATCGTGACACCCTTCACCACACAAAGTGAAATTACTCAAAACATTGCGCATAATTATCACTAATAACAATATTACCATAAAATAGGGTAAATTTAAACCATTTTCAATTCAATATATCAATAAAAAGTATTTCATAAACAAGCCTTCAACTCAGGCCATATGTATTCCATATATGCCAAAAGATGTTACACATCATGTTCAAAGGTTGTTAAGCCACACCTATTACATTTTACAACCTCTTTATATGTACATGCCATTCCTACACACTCATGGCACAAAGACAAAATCTATGTGTCAATATTCAAAACATCAAAATCTCCCTAAAGACCTGAGAGTCCATGGATGACACATAGGACTCTAGTGCATAACTTTGGCAGCATATCCGACCTCTATTAGTTAATGCTCTCATTGTTGCTCAACACCTATACCACGTCCTCTACCTCCTCATCCATGACCACCTAAAATTTGTGGA
This sequence comes from Alisma plantago-aquatica, assembly GCA_963693085.1. NCBI lineage: Eukaryota > Viridiplantae > Streptophyta > Magnoliopsida > Alismatales > Alismataceae > Alisma > Alisma plantago-aquatica. Next base: position 57,823,230 of record OY856409.1, read on the forward strand.
ACCCGCGAGGTGAGACCAAATGTCCCAGCGAGATATATAACTCTTCGCCAACAACTATTATAAGCACAATAATATATAGAGAAGTTAAATAGATCATGTATTACTATTTGAGATGTTTAAGCAGTTACAACTGAGTAGTAGAACATCTTATGCTTTTAAAAGGAATATGAAGAACATGTATAACTGTTATAAACTAAACAATACAAGAAATAAGGCATGGGGTCATCTGATGTGATTTGTATTTGACCCTAAGCAAATATACCACATGGTTGTATTATCATTTTTATTATTATGCCCTGACAATTTGAGGCGTACCACTCAAATCCAATTGGCCACTGCTACGTCAAAATTAGTACCAGACAAGATCTATGGAAGAGCTGGACTCCATGATCATCACCAATGCTACTGGATCAGTTCGAGTCTGCAATGCAATGACATAACAGTCGAATTGCTAACAATAACTTATAGTCAAAGCAGTAGTCATGTAGACAACAACTCATAGTCAAAGATATGGTCCAATACAACAACTAGCCTACCTTGGTACATGACACAACACTAGAGAACAGGTTCACGCATGGTTGTTCCATAATAAATCATTATACCACTATATCAACAATTTAAGGGTACAAGGAGATATCTCCACTTGCACCCCTCATATTCAATAATATGTGCTTCGAATTTCCCATAGGAGTTACTCATTTCACCATCCAGTAGATATTGATGTTGAATATGGATCTATGGTACATGGCAACTACATGATTAGGGTTTCACTTGATTGGATATTCCAATTGGGTATCTTTTAATGCATCAATCAAGTTACAACGTATAAACCCTAAACAAACTCTACAAAATTAAGGATAAGATACAACTTCAGAAGATATAAAATGTACAAAGTGAGAACTTGTCTCATCATCACATGACACATGTATTATAACCATTACAAGGTCATCAACAATATCACATCACTATGGGATATCAATACCTCAATTTATGCACAAGGCACTTGCTAGATCATTATACCAATTCATATAACTCTTGCACATTTACTATCACCTTATGCCTCAACAATACTCATAATCACCACCCAGTATTACATAGGGATCAACATAGCATTGTCATAGCTATGACATTCATCTCACCTACAAGTTAGAGTTACACAAGTGGGAGAGAGAAAGCAAAATCACATAATAATTACTTCGAGTAGTATGAGCGCAAACATCATGTTATCACAAGATTAGGGTTAGGGTTCATATGTATCTGATTAGGGTTTCATAGCATCATGCTACCACTAAAACCTATTTCCACCACCTCCCACATGTTTGGAGAATTCTAGGGTTAAACAGTACTGCTGATGACTAAGCATTCATAACTACATCTCCAAGTGTAGACTGTTATCATGGGTTGCAAGCAACAAAAGAGTATGTGTAGTGACATATGCTATGTATCAACCATATGCATACATAAGAGTCTCGACCATATTCAACAATGATGTGTCGCGACCAAAATGTAGGGTAACACTCAATAAAACCTCTTGACCCACCACCCATACATGGGTCATGATCGAAGCCTAACATCATGGTTACGACCGAGACATGTCATGATAGTCATGACTGAGATAGAACAACATGGTGTTACAACTGTGACACTAGGTACACCCAAATGAGATGTCACAACTATGATGCATCAAGGTGTAACTACTACATACATGCGTATGTATAGATGTTTCAACCCCAAACACCCACCATAGTGCCACATCTGAAACCAGCTCCACCTTAACCGGTTATGACCATAACACAACTTGAACATACATCTCAACCATCATAATTATCCCTTTTTACCACAACGTCAACCAACAAGTTAAGTGACCATGCAGCAACGCGGCGTCAAACCAGCTAGTATAGCGACCACCCTCAGGATTCAGGGTGTCATGGTCAAAACCACCACTTGCAAGGGTGTCGACCGTGATAGAAGACCAAGGGGTGATACAACCTTGAGCCAACCATGTGCCCATAATAGGTTCAAACTTGGTTGAAATAGAAGATTGGAAAGTAGGAACACTAAATGTCAATAGGGTGCACAACACCCTATACCATGGTGTTCATCAAACCCTAGAACATGGGTCATAGAAGGTCACTTTGAAGATCATGATTAAGGGAATAGAAATCAGATTTCTTGTGTGTGAAAACATCAAAAAAGATTCTATTAATCAATAGAAATGAATTATAAATAAGATATTATAGTCTCATAGACAAGTCTCCAAATAAACACACCCATCTCCCATTCAACACAAAATCGAGTACCATGATTTTAGGGTTTATAACAAGAATAATCTTGTCAATAATGCTTCAAAGTCTAAACCCTGAAACATACTATTTATTCCATCATAAAGAACATGCTTTTTATAGATAGAACAACAACTTATGATTAGGTTTAAGATTCACTTAATAGATGTAGGAAAAAGTTATATAAGCCACCTAATTTGGAGAGAACCAATCTCCCAAGATCACAAGCTCAAAGAACACCAACCAAGCTTCAAAACTTTGGCTAAAGGATCACCTCAAAAATAGAAAGAGATTCCATGATCCAAGGAGAGATTAAGGAAATAGATTGCTCAAACACTAGGTTGAACCAAAGAAGAAGAAAGAAGTGGTTTTCTTCTCACTCGGGTACCATCATGTCAAAACATGATCTATAACCCTTATAAAGAAGAGATCTTCAAGAAAATCCACCATGGATGATCCACAGTGTCATGGCCGTAAAGGAGGAAGAAGAAAGAGATTTTAGAAGAAGGGAAACATGATCAAGAGTTAAGATCACTTACCAAGAGAAGAAATGTCCAAGAATCACCACCAGAGGCTGATTCTAGGACAAGATCTTCAACAGGCAAGATGGATCAACCACCCAAGCTTCAAGAACAGATCTTCCTTGATCCCAAAGCTTCCAAGGTCGGTCACAAGGAAGGAGAAAGTGAGTAGGTCTGAAAAGGTTGCTCACATGTGAAGAGAAGGGGTTATATACCCAAAGGAGGAGGTAAGTAAAGGTTTATGAGGTATCAACTTAAGAGACTATAAAAGGACACATGTCGTCCAAGTAAACAACCTTATCTCCACTCACATGCATAAATCAAAATGTTTATGTTTATGCAGCAAAAGCGTAGCGACCTCTAAAGTCGTCTACCACTTTGACTTGGTTGTGGCACATCCCATGCACACTTGGTATCGATCAAAACCCTAAGCATCATATACATGGTCGATACACTTTACTAGAGGTCAAGTGTTTCAACCATCGTCACCTCTAGGTCATCTCTGTCGAGACAACACTACCCAAGGCATGTGTTACAGTTGTTACACTCACCCAAAAGTGGTGTAGGGGTCATAACACTCAAACCCTATCATAGTCACCATATCAACTAAGCAAACCCTAGAAACCCTAGGCACCATGAGATGTCACATCATCAACCATGATTCAAACAAGGTGCCCCATTACATCATATTCTATTTCATGATGCTAAAGCAGAAGAAACATTCTCAACATGTGACAATTTGCAAGATAACCCTCACTTATGGTAAGTTGCAACCTGGTCCAAAATAAACACATATATAGAAAAGTTAGCTCAAACATTAATCAAATTGGACCAAAATGAAAATATAAGCATGTCACATGATATTAGAACATCCAAAGAGATTAGATTAAGGTTTAAGCATCTCATATAAAAGGTAAACACAACTAGGCATAAATCTAGGCAAGGGGTCTTACAATTATTATGGATGACGACAAAGGGGACAATTCTACTTTTATAGGCCCTAACAATGAAGTGGAGTTGAACTCCATCCACCAAACTACCCAAGATGATGTCTGGTGGGTGATATAATACGTCAGTGAATATATGATTTTCTTTAGGAAACATGTTGACTTGGGATTTTTACTTTGACTATATATGCACTAGAGATCGGTACAAGTCACTTGGTAAATTCCTATGCTTTACGAGCTATGGAAGAACATAACATTTTCTCCATTGATTGATCACTTTTGACTAACACTTTTAAAGGAATGTTTCTATGTTAGTCATATATGTGGTTCAAGAAAATGTATGATATGATTTGTGTTATACTTAAATTTTCTTGTAACAAATAATCAAATGCCCTCATGTTCTTGTGGCCTCCCCAGTAATGTGTGAGTTTGCATGGATGCCACATATGTGGCTAGTGGATGACATGAGTACAACAACCCCCACATGATGTATTACACAATGAGAGGGGTTTGGTTCAGACCTGATGTTGTATGATGCTACCTACACACCAAGTTCAACAAACTCTAAGCACTATTCTACAATTAGGAATGCAATAGTAAAATGGCTTGCATTGTACGTAATAGATGCAAGCAATAGTACTATACTTCCTGTGACTTTGTATGTTCCCAAATACCAGACACCAATAGGCTAATAGTAGAAATAAGTACCCTTAGGAGGAGAAAAACTATATTCATAAATGACTACATGTCTCGACAAATAGTGGTTCCTTGATAGATGAGATAGGAAAACTCAACCGATACCATACTCTGTAGAACTCAAACATCATAAAAAATTATGAAAATATAATAGAATCTCTATATTTTAGTTTTCAAGATTCACTAAAATTTTAGATCAATTTGACGTATGAATAAAAAGATAAAATTAAAATACTAGAATGCTATATTTCAATGTGAATACATTTGACGTATGAATAAAAAGATAAAATTCAAATACCAGACTGCTATATTTCAATGTGAATACATCATTGGCTGAGTTTGTCCTGGGGAAACTCATACAACAAATAGGTCATAAAATTATTCAAAAATTGTGATATTTTACAAAAACACTAATAATGGAGTCATCCAAACTATATCCAAAATTCAAGTAAATCAGAGTTATACATAAAATATTAAAAATCATTTACTATACCATTATATTTATCAATTATGTATGCATATGCCATACAAATCCTAATTTTAGCCGATTAGGGTTTTCAATTCTCAAAACTTAATTTTTTGAAATAAAAGCATATTTGGAGTTTTTGATTAGGTTAAAATAATCATGATTATATCATCATTAATAAATCTTTAAACAATGATCAATCTGGTTAAGCATGCAATCATCCAAGTAAACCCTATTTAGATTATTAATTTGAAAGTGGGTCATTACAAATTATCCCCTCCTTATAGGTTTTCATCCCAAAATCCAATAAAAGATATGCAAGAATATCATAGAATCTAATCATTCATCTATCTCAACATCAAGTTATACAAACTTCCATTTTACCTATCCTGGAGGGTGGCACTATCCATGGTTTTTCAGACAAGGATCTATACATGATGGGCCATCCACACTAATTTTCCCATATGGTGGGTGGAGTTCCCACCCATCTCATCTTGAAGAATCCCATCTAGGGATCTATTAGGGTCTACCATTTGGAAATATTGGGCCAGTCACTATATCTCAGGGGTAGAGATGTCCTTCTTATATCCTAAAGAAGAAATTAAAGGAAAGAAGAAAGAAGAAGAAGTTGCAACCACACAGGGAAAATCCCAAGGGGATGAGAAAACCTACACACGAAGAAGGCTCCCACACTATATCTAAATGGTTGAGGACCCATCCACAACCTACATTCTATGTATCCACCACCCCACTCCTGGTACAACTTGTGCATAGGGGGGTAAGGATTCCCACCACATGTATATATGACAATCAAATTGCCAATTATATCCATGGTGGCAGCACATGAGGAAGTTGTTTCATAGGAACCCACTACTATAGGTTCCCTATTGCTCGAGATCATGCAAAAGATCAAACTACTATAGGGGAAGAAAGACAATGCAAAAGTGTCTAGTGATTTCTAACATTTCCTAGATGTGAAGCTGCCTGACAACTTCAACATGCCAAAATTTTATGAGTGCTCTAGAAAGGGGGATCCCATGGCTCATGTCAAGGCTTATTGGTCAGATATGATGGAACTCTAGAATGACCACATGTTACTTATACTCTATTATGCACATACCTTGACTAGTCCCACATTGTCTTGGTACAACAAACATGACAAGACCATCATCACCACATGGGCCAATATGGCTGAAAGGTTTATCAATCAATATGCCTAGAATCTAGACCAAATTTCGACCAAGGAGGACATGGAAGCACTACAAATAGAAAATGGACAAAAGCTTTTCCAAGTTCATTGCATTGGGAAGGGAGCTTGGTGCACAAATAGAATTCAAGCCTACAAATAAGGAGGCCTTGGACTTGGTGATTAGAGCACCCACGCCATCTCTTACTACCCTCTTATCTAAAAAAAGGTATAATACATTCTAGAGCTCATACAAGTGGGTGTGGGGTTTGAAAATATGATGAAGAGGATGGTCTATCAAAACATAGACCTCACTTTCCAGCCATCACCTGCCTCCTCAACAACTAATCAGAAGTCCAAATGGGAAAAAGCGAAGACATCATATGCTACGATGGGTGCAATACTTGTCCCCGCTGAAATAGGTAAGTGACAACTGCCAGCCATACATGTCTCTTTAGCATAGACATCAGCTACATAGGAAGTCCAGGACTCAACACCTCAAAAACCACAAGCTCATGTGATACCACCCAAATTTTAGCCCCTCGACAACAACAAGCGCCTCCACAGTATGTGTGGTCACCAAATAACTACTATGGATACACACCACCACCTTTCTAGAAAACAATGTAGTAGATAGATGCAAAATAGTCCTCTGACAACAAGTAATCTGACATCTTATGTCGAGCCAACAACTACCACTCCGTCATTAGAGAAGCCTTCCTAACTGAAGAGGAAGTTCAACTCCTTGGGATCTTCTCTCGACACTATACTACCTGGTATCAAGCATCTACTCAAGTATCCATCCATCTGCATGGGATCCACTGAATCCCTTTCCAAAGAACTACAATGCCAACACCTTTTATGACTTCCATCATACAAAGGGTCACAATACAAACACTTGCATCACACTCAAACACGCCTTACAAGATATGATAGATATTGAGGATGTCCACATTGTTGCCTCAGAAGAAGTACCTTCATCCTCCAATATGGTGCCATGATCTTCACCAGAAGATCTGACCTGTGGGCTCATCCTTCCAATAGAACAAGAATGAGTCTCGAAATACGTAGATTGTTTCCTCAGTCTGGGAAAAAAATAGTAATTCCAACAAGTATCCAAAAGTCAAATGATACATTGAGTGCCTGCCAGGGAAGAGAATGAGGCTGATCATCATACCAGGGGTCCTCCAGGGGCAAAAGGCATAACCACTTAATGTACCAAAGGCAAATCCTAAGCCAAAAGTGCAGAAGGAATGGGTCCCAAAATCACCAGTCCCTCCAATCTCCCATCCTAAAGTTGTGATATCAGTCACAATTGCTTCACCTGTCCAACAAAGGGTGACCAACTCTATACCTTGACAGAGGTACCGCTACCCCATGATAATGGTAAAGAGAAGGTGACTACCTACATAGGAGTCCCTATCAACATTACAGAAGAGGAGGCCAACAATGTCTTCATTCCATCCACTGATTCCAAGAAGGTACCACCAACACTTGAGCTTTGTAAGGAGACATATCATGAAGGCTTTTACATGATCCAGTTCCTCAATAAACCATAAGGGGAGTGTCACTGGAAGAATTGATGCAAAACTCCCCAACACATTGAAATGCAATCATGAAGATTCTAGAAGGGGCATACATGTCTAGAAATGTACAACCTAAGACTCTTGTCACCACTATTGGGTTTATCACTACTCTATACTTGATCTTATTCTATGAGGATGAGATCCCAATACGTGGGAATCACAACAAGCCCTTACTAATCACAACAATACACAACAACCTTAACATACCATGTTAAGACACTAATCAACCTGGGGAAGTATCCTTTTGACCTCCAATAAACGATACAGAAAGCAACCTCCTTTGATGGAGTAATTAAGGATGCTCTGAAGAAATCACAGTAGAGCTTCAAATTGGACATTAGACATTCACGGTCTCATTCTTCATCATGGAGTTGAGTCCCTCCTTCAACCTCTTTCTTGGGAGGCCATGGATTCATCAAATTGGGTAGTTTTGTCATTGCTACATCATAAGCTAAAATACTGGCTAGGCCATGCCATTGTCACTATTCAAGTTGAAAATCCTAGTGCCATTGTGTGCATGGAAGAAGACAGCCTCCTACTTTGCTTCGAGATGATTCACATCACCAACATTAGATGGGTTCCCACACTCAGGAGGAGATTTAATCTTCCCTAAAACCCCATATTGTTCACACAATGGTTACATGAGATGAATATCCATCCAAACAGAGGACTGGGAGCCTGATGACACAAATTCACGTAGATCATCTAGGTCCCTATCAAATAGAAAGAAGTGGGTGTAGGGTTCTATGGACCATCCTACATATGACCTTAGGTCAATAGGCGGATGCCAAATTAGAAGCCCACATCATTGTGGCCCACTATAAGGGATTTAACATGAAGAGGTTACCTTAACAACCTACCAGTGACCTGAAATCTAAGCCATAAATATAGACACATTCGGCTAGAGGAAAAGATTCAACTCATGGTGTTATATTCCTAGTATCTCATACTTGAGTGTAAGGGCCCCCACCCATAGTTTCTGTGTAAGCAATCATAAAAGATCATTCAAATACAACTAAGGCAATTTTTCCAATGATGTTTCCTTGCTTAGTGTAAGAGTTTGATGACGACGACCGAGAGGATGATGGCTACTAGCATTGGGGAGATTGCCCTCATCACAAAGGAAGACTAGGGTGTCTAAACTTCCCAGAACAATCAACTATCTAAGAACAAATTTATCCCTCCAAACAATGATGTAGTTAACAAAATGTTGACTCCCATTGTCATTAAGGTGTGCCATGAGCATTCAGACATTGATGAAATCATCACACATTTTCAAGATGATCATGTTGTCTGGACAAATATCATTGACTCGACACCAGAAAGGGTGGAAACTCTACCCAAAGAAGACTACTACAATCCTCTTTGGGTTTACCACAGTTGGCCCAGTCATGATGATGTTGAGACTACATATGTTGAAGTCACATAAGAGAATTATGGCATCACATGAAATGACTACAACAATGCCTACGACATGATAAAAGTATGGGTGTCAATGGTATCTTTGATTCAAATGCTATGGAACACCCACAAACTCTCATTCATCCTATCCAGTAAGGGGTAGAACTTCAAAACTGGTGTGTGGGTGATCATAATGTCCTAAGGACCAAGTCTCCCCTCACACCCCAAAGAAAAAGCTTGTTAGAGGAATAACACCCTGATGTGGTAGAAATCCTAGAGTGGTTGTTTACTTATGCTCTTCCATAACCCAACTCATCCCCGCAAAATCTATCTTTTTTGCAATATTCACAAAAATCCAAAAGATAAAAAAAAATCTAGAAAACCTTAAGAATTTGAAGATGAGTAGGCTCTCTGAGAGTTTGCTAGATACTTCATCAAGGTGGCACATATCTATAATGATGAAGATGCAAATTTCAAAGATGTCCCCATTCTAGAGTATATGACAAAGGAGCATCAACCTATAATCAATCTCATCTCAGGCCCCTACGAAACACAAAGTCAAAGTTGGGGCGCTTCTACCACAAAACATAAAAGACCAACTAACAGAGCTTCTACACCACTACATCAACGTGTTTACTTGGAGATATGTTGACATGCCTGAGTTGGATGAAGCAACCACTATCTATCGATTACCCATCATCCATGGTGTTCACTCAATCAAATGGAAGGCTAAATGACTGCGTCCACAATGGAGTCTCAAGATCATGGAGGAAGTTCAAAAGAAATAAACTACTATTTTCTTAAATCCGGTCAGCTATCCTACACAACTTGCCAACATTTTACCATTTCCTAAGAAAGATGGCAAAGTATGGATGTGTTTGGACTATCATGACCTCAATAAGGCATCTTCAAAAGATGACTTTCTACTTCCACAGACATATGTACTCATTGACAACACAGTCAACCATGTGCTACTCATCTTCGTGGATGGATTCATCTACTACACTAAAATAAAAATGGCAAAGGAAGACAAGGAGAAGACTGCGTCCATCATAGAATTGGGAGTCTTCTATTATGGAGTCATGCCTTTTGGTCTGAGTAACTCCAGAGCTACATACTAAAGGGCAATGGTTTCCCTCTTTCATGACATGATGCACAAAGAGGTGCAGGTCTATGTGGATGTCATGATTGCTAAATCTATAAATCTTAAGGACCACATCACCAACCTCGAGAAGTTGTTTTAGTGACTATGATAGTTCTCCCTATGCCTAAATCTTATCAAGTACACCTTTGGGGTTACATCTAATAACCTATTGGGATACATCGTCAGTCAGAGAGGGATCAAAGTGGATCTTGGAAAAGACCAGATAGTCTGGGAAATGCCCTCCCCCTAGAACTGAGAAGGAGATTTGATATGTGCTTGGGCATCTCCAATACATCACCCACTTCATCGCCAAACTCACACCTATATGTGAGCCAATCTTCAAGCTGCTAGAACTTTAACACTGGGTGGAACAAACAATGTGAGGCCGTGCTCCAAAATATCAAAGATTACCTTGCCAATCCCCCAATACTAAGGCCAGTTGTGCTTGGATATCCTCTCATCCTATGCCTATATGTCTATGAGACATCAATTGGTGGAGTCAAGTCAATTAACGACTGACTACAAGAATGATATATACTACTTGTCCAAGAAGTTAAACAACACGGAGGCTTGCTACACTACTACTGATAAATATCGCCTAGATTTGATCCAAGCAATGAGAATGTTGTTACACTATCTAATGATGTATCCTCTATAACAAGCATGCCCACTCTGCTATTTATGCGATCACCCAACTCTAACCAGACCATGCTCTAAATGGTAGTGATGTTGTTAGAATTTGGCATTACCTATCTCCCAATGAAGTTAGTCAAAGCACAAGCCCTCACAAATCAACTAGCAAATTCCCCATTGATAGAAGAAGCTAACATGAGTATAAGTTCTCAAATAAAGATATAGGAATGATCAACCCACTAGATATGGGGATTCCCCCAGATAGTGGTACGTGAATAGTCTTCTTTGATGGAGCTGTAAACATAAAAGGAGTTGGAATAGGCATCATCCTTCAGAATCCCCATGGAGATAAGCTACATATAGCAAGATGGCTAGCATTCACACCACTAATAATGTGGTTGAATACGAAGTCTGCATTTTAGAATTCCAACTGACTAGACAGCAAGGGGCATGATGCCTCTAGATCTAGGGTGACTCCTTCCTTATCATCTCTCAAGTCTGGAACATCTGGAGAACACGCCATTAGAATTTGGTACCCTATCAGGAGCACATGTGTTCTCTGGCTTGAGGCTTTGAGCATATATCCTTCCACTTCATCAGAAGAAACAACAATGCCTTTGTTGAAGCTCTAGCGACCCTTGCTTCATGGATCAACATCTAGGAGGGTCAAACCTTCTCTCTCGAAGTTGAGGCACTTACTCAACCTACTTACTAGATGGTCATCGACAATGCACCCAATGGCAAAGAAAGGGGCTGGTTTAATGATATCAAGATGTATATATCAAACCAGATAATTCTTGAGAACCTCTCCTAGAGAGAGAAATTGGCACTCAAATGACAAGACACATAATATTTTCTAGGGGCATAACAACTATAGTGCATATCTTACAGCTAGACTCTTCTTTGATGTGTGAACAAGACAAAAATTGAAGCTCTAATGAAGGTGGTACATGTAGGATCATGTGACATGCACATGAATGGAGTCATTCTAGCCAAGAAATATAGCTCTTGGGGTAATACTAGAACACCACAGAAACTTGATGTTGTCAAAGAGTCAATAACTAATAAGGATCCATATGCCCAAGGATAATCTTCCTATATAAGATAACCAAGGAACATCTTAAAAAGAGATATGAGAATTTTATCATATCCATGAAGAAGATACAACTTGATATCCTGTTCCTCGATGCCATTGAAAAAGTGCCAACTTATCCAAAGTTATTTAAGGACCATATTACCGAGAGAAGATGTGGGGACGAGCTTGAAACTATGAAGCTCACCAAAATCTCTAGCCCTTTCATACAAAAAATGATGCCAATCAAACAGAAGGACCTTGGAGCCTTCACCATCCCATTCAACATGGGAGATGATGAGGAAAGAAAGGGATTAGCAAATCTTGGAGTAGGCATCAACTGATGCCGCTCACACTAGCCCAAAGGTTGGGTCTAACTTACATGGTGAAGATTGGGTTGTGTATTTATCCAGCAGATGACACTTTCACTAAGCATGCTAGAATCATAAAGGATGTTCCCAATTATGTAGGATGATTCTTCATTCCTTGTGATATAGTTGTTATTGACACAGTTGAAGATATGACCTACCCTATGATCTTCGGATGACCCTTCTGTTCTACAGGAAGAGACTTAATCAATGTGGAATCTGGGGTCATAACTACAAGAGGTGAAAATGATCACATTGACTTCATGGTCCAAGATTTTGAGGGAACCATCTCTCTTTGAATCTATTTATTTCACAAATATCTATAACCAATTCTCTAAGGAAATACTAGAGCAGAATGCTATAATGGATCCTTTGATGAGAGAATTCACTGACCCTAGTCCTAATGTAGAAGATGATGAAGTAGTTGAACTACTCAATTATTTGGACATAGAAGAAAGAAATAATAGTGATGAAGAAGATTTTGTGATAGAAATAGTGAATTATGCTTCCCTTGAGAGAAATCTTGATGATGAAGAGGAACCAAAGACTAAGCCTAAATTGAAGTAGCCTCCTTAAGGTTTGAAGTACAAACTCCTAGATTATGAAGAATGAAATCTAGTGATTATAAACTCTACTCTATCTAATGAGCAACAAGAGAAACTTCTAAATGAGTTCAAGCTAAGAAGAAAAGATATCAGTTACTCTATCAGTGATATTCAAGGTTCGAATCATGCCAATTGTATGCATAAATTTCATGTAGCATCAGGTGCAAAGCCTTTAGATCAAGGGAAGGGGAGATTAAACCAAAACCTATGAGAAGTGGTGATGAAGGAAACACTAAAACTCTATGACGCATGCATTATATACCTCATAAGTGATAGCAAATGGGTAAGTCATGTCCATGTAGTACCAAATAAAGGGGGATAATAACAGTTAAGGGTTACAATGGAAATGAAATTGCAACCAAGATAGTGACATGATGGATAATGTGTAGTGATTATAGGAATCTCAATGATGTGACTAAGAAAGATCACTTTCCTTTACATTCATTGACCAAGTGCTTGAGTGTCTGGCTCATCAATCATTTTTCTATTACCTTAACAATTACTCAGGATTTTTCCAAGTCCCTATACATCCTTACGATCAAGAGAAGACAACCTTATGTGCTTCTATGGTACTTACACCTTGAGGCTTATACTGTTTGGATTATGCAATGCACCAACAATGTTTCAAAGGTGTATGATATTATTATTCTCTGGTTTATTAGAAGACATTATGGAGGTCTTCATGGATGATTTTTTAGTCTACGACACTTCATTTGACATCCACTTAAAAAATCTTTCTATGGTCTTGAAACATCAAGGAAAAGCAACTAGTTCTAAATTGGAAAATTGTCACTTTATGGTGCAGGAAGGGATTGTCTTGGGGAACAATGTTTTTGATAAAGATATAGAAGTTTATCTGAGAAAGGTCGAGGCCATAACCAAATTGCTACCTACAAAGTCCTTCATAGAGGTGAGGAGTTTCCTAGGGCATGTTGGTTATTAAAAATGCTTAATTAAAGATTTTACTAAAATTTCTAAGCCTTTGTCAAGCCTCTTGGTAAATGATGATGTATTTGACTAAAATGATAGTTGCTTGAAAGCTTTCAACACTCCATAAGTGCTCTCACTACCTCACCCATTGTCTAAGATCCAGATTGAAGTTTCTCATCTTGGCTTTTGTGCGAGGCAAGTGACTACATTGTGGGGGACAATTCTCAGACAAAAGAAGGACAAAAAACATCATGTTATCTACTATGCAAAGACTCTTGATGAAGCTCAGATCAACTACACAGCTACTAAGAATGAAATTCTGGTAGTTGTTTTTTCTTTCGACAAGTTCAAGTCTTATATAAATGGATCTAAGTTCATAGTGTCCATTGATCATGGTGCAACTAAATACTTTATGACAAAGAAGGATACCAAGCCAAGGATACTAAGATGGGCACTACTCTTGCTGGTGTTTGATCATGAAATCATTGATGAAAGGGGATGGAAAATGTGATAGCTGACCACATGTTGAGGGCAACCCTAGAAGAGGATAAATCCCTCCTGATCAATTATAATTATCATGACAAATATTTAATGATAGGCAAGGCAATGAATCCCATTGTGTGATGGTACACCGGCACTTTGTAACTAGTTGTCATGTAAGAAACTATACCTAATATAACATACAACAATAAGAAGAAGTTGTTATCGGATATTAAGAACTATTATTGGGATGATCTCCTATTGTTCAAGAAGTGTGTTGACAACTTGCATAGGTGTATACCAAAAAAAGAAGTACCTCAGATCTTGTATGAATGCCACTCCACACCTTACAATGGGCACCTAGGAGGAGACATGACCGCTTCCAATATTTACAATCTCAGTTCTATTGGCCCATCCTATTCAAGGATGCCCATACATAGGCTAAGGCCAATGATAAGTGCAATGTACTGGCAACATTTTAAAAAGAAATGAAATGTCTCTTTACAATTGGATTGAGGTTGAAATATTTGATGTCTGGGGGATAGATTATATGGGGTGGTTCCCCTCATCATGCAACAACTAGTAAATTTTGGTTGCAGTTGACTATGTTTCCAAGTGGTGGAATTCGTGGCTATCCCCACTTGCAATTTAAAAGTCGTGATGAGGCTATTTGGAAAATGATCTTTCTAAGATATGGGGTACCACACACTGTCATTAGAATGAGGAATCCCATTTTGGAAAAATATAGTTCAAGGATCTTCTGAGGAAGTATGTAGTGAAGCACAAAGTTGCTACACGATATCTCCCCCCAGACAATTGGTCAAGTCAAAGCATCTTATAGGCATATAAAGTAAATTTGAAAAAGATAGTGGGAAAGACTAGGAATGATTGGGCTTTGAAACTAGACGATGTCCTATGGGATTACCACATTTCCTATAAGACTACTATAGGGACCACACCCTATAGAATAGTTTATGGAAAATCATGCCATATCCTAGTAGAGCTAGAGCACAAGGCTTTCTGGGAAATTAAATTCCTCAACACAGATCCTGAGCTAAATGGCAAGAAAATAGTTTTACAACTATAAGAGCTTGAGGAAATGAGCCTCCATGTTTATGAGAATGCCCCTATATATAAACATAGTATTAAGGTGTGTCATGATGCCCACCTAATAAGAAAAGATGTAAGTGATGGGGATAAGGTTCTCGTGTTCAATTCAACTATAAGATTGTTCCCTGGAAAACTCAGGTCAAGGTGTTCTAGTCCATTTGAAGCAACCAAGATTTACCCTTCTGGCATGATGGAACTTTACATTGAGAAGTCAAGAACTTTCCCAATAAATGGACACATGGTGAAAAGATACAACAAGGATGAAGCATTCAGTAGGAGAGCTAAGATTCAGCTAGAAGAATTGCCACCACCACCACCACCACCACCAGAACATGACTAGAGAAGACCATAAAGAAAGTCAATATAACCACTAAAAGTTAGTGCTTCTTGGGAGGCAACCCAAGGTTTTTTAACTCTTCTATGCAATTTTAAATTTCATTCTTTATAACTTCTTTTTTATTTCTAATCTAGTTATGATTTAATATTTTACTTTTCCTTTTTGTCATTTGTTTGTTTCCTTGAAGCAATTTTGGTTCTCATAATTTCTAGTGTATATAGAATAAAGGGAATTACTAATTTGTCATCCTTTAATGAAAAAGAAACTAATTCAAGATGAGGTAAAAATCTACAAGTCCTTCATATATCATCTATTCTCTATAAGTCAATATGTGCCAACTGGACGAACCCATAATTGTCATTGGATAGAAGTTGTTGGGGGCTCCTCACATGTACCAACCAATGAAGGATTAAAGTTAGCTAGCAAACTCTTTGGTCTGAAAATACCAATAAGACCTATCTGGCATGCTACTAAAACCCCATCGGTCTCTGAGTCATGAGTAACGTTAGGGGACTTAGCAGGAAACCCGTCAGGATACTTGTGTATGCAGTAAAACTTTTGTCAGTCGAAAAATACCTAATTGATCATTTGAGACAACTACACTGACAATAGATCAATGGGAATAAAGACACACCGAGACCCTAAGAGAAAGAAATTTCTTCAACTCTTACCTGAATCAACCATCAACTTGATGATACACTGGTAGACTTGTCCGGGGGATGAGCATTGAAATTCCATCGACCATCGACCGACAGACTCCAGGGCAACTGAAGAGCCATGGCTATATATACCCAATTCAGTAGGACCGACGATGTCCCATGCCCTAATATCTACAGATTATGCAAATGGATTCAACACTAGTTGTCGTGCTGCTCAACCAACTATGACCCTCCATGATAGAGCAGATGTGACCTCTATGAGATTGTCATGGATCCTCATTAATCACTCTTTCCACCATCGTCATTGATGAATGCTACCACCTTGCTCAATTGCCTATATTACCTATTCTAATATATTGCCACCTGAAACCCACTACAGTTAGGGAAGATGAATGAGTGATGTTGAGCTTCTTCCCAAGCTATTAATAGAACCACAATATGAGGAGCAGGTCATGGTTGAGGACAAGATACTCTCATTGACCATATGCCAATTATACCATGGAGATCGATGGAAACTCCCTCGTCGGTCCAAGACCACAAGGAGTATGTTCCTTATCCCCTTTCTAATCACACTTGCTCTTGTTGTTTTCTATTTATTTTGTTTTTACTCATCGATGAATGCTCACTTCCTATCTCTTTATTCATAATCATCAAAGGTCTTTTGTTGGCCACATTTTTGTTATACTAGTAGTTTGACTCTCTATACTTCCATCAAATCCTCTATTAACCCTATAGCCACCTTATCGATGACCTTGATATTCACAAAACACTGACAATATTGTTCATTGGTTCCTTATTACTTTCATTGGAGCTCTTGGTTCTTTTTCCTCATGCTAAACCCTATCCATCAACCATATATGTCATTAACCTTCTCGTTGGACCAAAGAAATCACGTCAACCTACCCCCATTAGTCTCCATCATCTTTCTCTATCAACCTATCCCCAATGGATGCCCTATCAACCCCTTTGAAAGAACCCGTCGAGCTTTGACTGACGAGACTTTTGATAGCCTGTAGTCTCTAAACATTGATTGAGACCCTATTGCCAATGCTAAATCGATTGCGTTCAACCAATTTTTTTATTGATCTTTCTACACGTTGATCTTAGTAACATGATGTCTTCCTCAAAGTCTGACTCCAAAAAATGGTAGGTTGCATCAAACAAAGAGAGTAAGTAGTTGTTGCTCAAAATTAACAAGTACCTAGATACTAATAAGAGGATGACCTCTGGAGTGTGTTAAGATGCAGTTGGAAAGAGAGCGCCTAATGACTCTCCTAGGACCCATGCCTGATGAATCATAAAAAGACATGGAACCAACCCCAACCTCCTCTAAATATGTGCCATCAGAGGAAGAGGGCAACAAGAAGGAGAGGAAAGCAACAAGAGGAACTGATAAAAGCCAGTGAAGAAGACAACCAGGGTAGGGAAGAAAGTTGAATCATAGGCAAAAGTCCAAAGAAGAGAAAGAATCACCAACCATAACTAAGGTCGCGATCACATCTTCTATTCCTCCTAAGATGCCCTCAAAACCTTCAACTTCCACAAACAATGTCCACCTAGAAGCCAAAAAAACAAACTTATTCCTAGAGACATAGAGCATTAGGAAAAATATGATTTTTTCATGAAGCGAAAAACCTATAGAGTGACCAGGTATCTCTATGAAAAAACCTTAAAGAAGTTAGGGATATGCGACAGGGTTAGGAAAATGCATAGAGATGTAAACCTTTTTTAGCCCTATGTATATCACCTACAATCATACATGAACCTTACAATTGAATTCTTATCATTGCTGAAGACGATCCCAATGGAGGAGGATGAGAAGGAATTCACTAGAAGAACCCACAAACTATTTTCCCATGTGTATGGAAAAGAAGTCATCTTCAGCGATTATATATTGAACAAGATTTTTTGTGATACACTGAGAAGACAACCACCTCTAATAAGGAAGATAATGATAAGGAGGTGCAAGAATTTAGGAGAAATAATATGTTGGAGAGGTTGACATGCAAGTCTAAGTAGAAATTGAGGTCTACAAAATATTCTCAAATACAATTTGGTATTCTACGGGTCATCCAAAAAAATATTTGCATGTGCCATCTTCACCAAATCTAATACAAGTAATATGACCATAGCAGATTTATTCATTTTTTGGAGCTTATTAGAAAAGAAACCTATAAATATTGGTTGATTGTTAGTTGAGAAACTATTTTTTGCCATTACCCCAGACGATACAGAAGAATTATGTATGGGAGGCTTGATAATAGTGATAAGCTTCAACCTCAAGAATCCCTGTCTATTAAAGAATTTCATAAAGAGAAGGGGAAGAAAATTTGTCGACTTAATATACCTGGTCACCGCCGGCATGATAGTAATGAAGGGAGAGAAGTAATTCTATAAATTCTATAAGACAAATAATTTACTATGTCTACCATAGATGAGCAACTATGCTTTTGAAAATCTCACCTTCTCCCAAGAGGATATCTTGAAGATGAAATACATTATTAATGTACAACCAGCCGAGACAAGTATGACAACCAGGAGATGTGAAGAACCTAAGGTGGAGTAGATGGAAGAACTGACACTGAAGAAGAAACTTACATTTAAAATCCACAAAGTTGTCCTAAATGGTCTGAAGGTTACAAACAAAACTATTGCAGATCAACATAAGGAAACATGAACAACAGACACTAAGAGGCAAGAAGATAAGGCAGTTGAAGAGGAAGACCACAATACCGACAAGGCTGAAGCCACAAATGATCATCAATCAAGAAGGAGATGTAGGAATCCAAGACCTTGATGTTGAACATCCTTTAATAAACAACCAGCTAAAAGCCTTGGATGAGAATCAAGGCATCCAACCTGACGCAGTCGAGCCAAGCAGTGTGGGGGCTATTCCAATGGGGGAATAAGCCAAACAAGTTGTCCATGCTCACCTTAGGTTGAACCTGAATCCTTACTATAGCAAAAAGATGTGGCTACAATTGAAACTAAATTACCACAAAAGTAGACACATCTACCAACTCTTAGTGAGGATCTATGACGTCAATCTAATGTTATGTATGAGCAAATTCTTAACTCCTCCTCTAATTCTTCTTATATATCTTCTACCTTACATACACTAACATTGCAAGCGCAAGGATTAGAGAGAGAACTACAACTCTCTCATAGTTTATGAAACATATGGTGGAGTGATAGCACAAAATGATGCAGAACATGGCCACTATGGTGACTGAACTGGCAGAGTTGCAATGAAAATGCGACGAGATGCATCAGGAATGAGATGAGTTCCTAAAGGAAATGGAGGACGAGCAGCTACAACAAGAAGAAAATCATGCAAAGAAGAGATTGAAGAGTGGTCTAGGCCCATCATAGTTTTCATCCTCCTCTATTTCATCCAACCCAACACTCCCAGAGAAGTGTAGCAAGCACCTTTGGTTGTAAAAGAAGAGCACAACCTTCAAAATTCCCCGAGAGGCCTCACCGAGAAAACACAATAGTCCAGCCACACAGATAGATTTGAATCTCTTTCCAGTGGATGATGAGCATGCCGAAGAAGTGCAACAAGAAGAGGATGTATCCATAAAAATGGAGGAGAATCACCCTCATCCAAGAAATGAGCCACCACAAGCTAAAGACACTATGCCTAAACACCTTACTTCCAATGCCAAGGCTGACATAGATGTTGCACAAGAGAAGGTACAAGAAGATGAAAATCTAACTACAAAATAATTTTTTGTAGAAGTACGAAGGCTAATGGAATTAGATGTCGATGTCTATGACATGTTCCTTTAGTTCAATGAGTCCGAAGATGCCACCTCAATCGAGAATGCAAAACTCGATGGGGAAATATCAAATAAAACTACAAAATTAGGAACCATGATTATTGAGACCATAGAAACAAAGGTCCTAATAGTCAAACAGACCTCCGCTAAAGATGAGGATGGGATGAACTCTTTATTCAATGATGCAACCAAAGACCCCCATCCCTTTACCCAAGAAACTTAGCCACAAGCTCCCGTGCCTACACCTCTCCCTTGCAAAATGGCATGAATGGTATTTCCGTGTTGAAGATTTCATGTAGGGATGTCCATATCTTTGTAGAGATCCTAAACAAAAATCTTCATGGGATAGACATTTTATACAACAATAATGGGAGAATCCTAACGTGAGAGCACTTTAGGGGGATCTTCAGGAGAAGGCCAAAGTGCACACATGCCTATTCAAAGTTCTACACACAACTACACTTGAAGTATTTCTGCACCTCAAAAAGATCCAACCAGTTTTTAACAACACTTCTCTCATGTCAAAGTGCCTATTTGAAAAGAAATATGAGTTTCCACTAGATAGAGAGCTCTAAAAAGCAGTAAATAGACAACAAAAAAGGTTCTTCACATTGCCTTACAAAAAAAAAAGAAACACTAGCTTCTAACAGTAGCAGACCTTTACAAGAGGCACATTGTTATATAAAATTATTTTGCTCAGGAGATAAAGTATAATGCTATGGTCTTCCGTGGCATAGAAGAAAATAAAGTCCAAAAGATCCCCACAAGACCCCAACATGCTATATAAATGATATGATTCAGGCATAAAACTAATTGGAAAAACTTTGTAATCAACATAAAATTTCACTAAAAATAACATGATTGTGGGGATTATGCTTTTATCTTGCTAAGGCTGATGGGGGTTGTTAATAAACATATTCCATTAGAAGATCTGTTTGTGGAAGATTTTAATGGATTATTTGGCATATACACGATGTAGGTAATCGATGATCGATGTTTCTTCAATTATCATATGATGCCTCCAGATGTAGTGCCACATATACTGTAAACATGCATGACTCTCCTGAAAAGAAAACTAGGTGATAGATTAGGAAAGAATTGTGGCTAGGCCCTACCAAGAAGGAGAGGGCATTAGCTTGGAAAAAAGGTTAGGTTACCACTGATAAACATAACATGCATGATTAGAAACCTAAGGAAACTGTAGTATAGGAACAAACAAAAGAGACACCCATCCAACAATTCCTTCTGATAACTAGTGGTAGTGACTATAGAGGGAGTACAACCCATTATTGCAAACCATCCAGGAGAAGGGGAGATAGATGATGAAGTCCTCCCAAATAAAATCGAGGACAACACTTTTGTAGAAGCTAGGCCTGAGGGACCTACTAGGATTGTTGTAGAAACTTTGTCAAAGATCTATATGCGGGTATGTGAAAGTCTATCTAAATAATACTTGAACTTCCTTTAAAGACAAATTATAGGACACACTAAAGGTAGATGGCTTCCTATTAGTGAGTGTGATGACAACCTACCAATACCTACTAGGAGATGGTGCACATAACACACACATGACATACTATATTCTATAGGATGGCATCCTTAACAACAAGAGATCAAGAGAGAAGGAACAACTAATAAAATGACTATGAACTCTCTCCCAGATTTGTTCTTCCTCCTTCTCTTGCACAACAATCACTGGAGACTCATGGCGGTCAATATCAAGGTAAAGGCAACAATCCTATATAATAGTTCCACTGGTGATTGTGTACAAAACAAATAGACAGACATGATGAAGCCACATAGATTCATAGAGTCCTAGGGAAATACTTTAAAAACCCCCACTTCTATCATCAAAGAAACTTCATTAGTGCAATGATTGTGGCTTTCACTGACTGGGCTGGATGCAAGCACTAGCCTTGAGAGGGGTTAGAGTCAAAACTCTGAAACATGAAAGATACCATATTCTTTGCATGCTCTATGTTTCTTAGCTATTTCATTCTCATAAGGAAAATGAGACACTCAAAGAAAATAGGTAAACCTCGCTCCTTTACATTCAACCTCATTCTTTGACACTCTAGGACATAGTGCATGATAAGTTTGGGGTGTAAATAGGAGAGGGAGGTACTACCCTTGTCCCCCTACCTTATATCTTTCATGTTGCTCTATCATTCACATCACTATCTTATCTTGTGCACAATAATTTTACGTACATGTTTTCTCTTCAAATTTTCAAAAAATTTGAATAGTTATTACGAATTTCTACTAGAATGAAGGGTAAAATTTTGATATAGAGAAATTTTGAATCCAATTTTCCTGGATGTTGTTCTCACTCCCATCTTAGACCTTCTTGTCTTCAATCTACTTCTTACATAATCATTTCAAGAGTGACAGAATTGGGCTATACATTTATTTAAAAATCGCATATGATTATGTCTTTATGCTATTTCTATCCTGAAAACCCTATCACCCAAAGCCTTGTGAGAAATAATAAACTTTGAGCATGAATAAAATCATGAAATTTGCTCAAAAATATACCAAAGGGTTCTCCAAGGTCAGTGTATAGCTGCACTCAAGAATTTAGATATGTCGTGTCTGATAGTAGAAACTAGAGGTAAAAAATATTACCCTCTTGAATTCCAACCGAGATCTCACAAAACCACCTAAAACTACATCAAAATTAATAGTTGGGTAATTTTGTATTTATGATAGTACTCATTGTTAGTGACCCTAAGTAAGGTAGGCTTCACCGCAACCTTAACCCTTCACACACACATCTAGATGGGCTACCCCAAAAAAGTTGGGTGTGAAAGTGTAACATATTGAATCTTGGATTCAATTGAAATTTTTTTGGCTAAATTGGACATTATTTTAATCCCTTTGTTTTGATGATGACAAACATTTCTTTCTTGTGGTTTTAACTTTCTATTTGAGTGTTTAAGAGACAAGCATATAAGGTGGTGGATAGCAAAGGCTTGGAAGATCAATTTGCTAAAATCGCTTTATTTTCATGATTGTAATCAAATGTAAAAACTTGTACAAGTACTTAGATATCATGTAAATCAAGCGTTTAGATCTTTCCTATCCACACACAACACTTAGATAGGTCATCTCCTAAGTTAGCGTCACAATTACACATTGATACACTCAGTAGATGACTCAATACATTGAATCAGGGATATTCTCGATCGACAAAAACTTCGACCGAGACACTCTCAGTCGACAAAATTCTTGATCGAGAATAGACCCTCCTAGTCATTAGACTGAGTTAGAAAAAGTAGTTGGGAGTTGAATTGAACGGTGCAATACACTTACGCTAGACTTACCTTCAGTCAACAAATTCCTCGATCGAGAGACTCTCTGTCGACAAACTTCTCGACTAAGAATGGTTCTGTTTGCACTTTTCAGAATTAATCAACTAGCCATTACAAATGCAATTAATGAATATCTAACAGCTAGTTGGTCACCAAGAACACCCTAGAAGGTGTCTAGAATGTCCCCAAGCATTAGAAAACCACTCCTATAAATAGGACAAGCTATAGGACACCCAAAACATCACTTATGCATACAATTACACTTGAGATTCATTCTTTGGGAGCAACAAGCTTGAGCTACACTTGCAATCTATTTTACATTAGTGTCTTATAGCTTAGTATCTCCTAGCCACCACACTACCACGTTCATCCACAGTGGATAGGAGATCAATACGCTTGATATAGGATCAAAGTTTTGTACTTAATTGGTAACTTTGTTTCTTTCTTCCAATCTTGTTCCTTCTATTGTATTTCGTTCTCCTTTGCTACTCCTAGGTTGGAGGCTGCGGAAAGGAGGTTGTTGGAGCTTCTTCAGGTGGAGAAGGTAGCTCGGCGGACTTTGGACTACTTCTATAAGGTCTCAATGAGAAGCTACTTCAAGGAGGAAGGCTACTTCAAGCGGGAGGTTGAAGTTACTTCAAGTGAAGGCTGCTTCAAGGTTGGTGAGATGACTTCGGGGTGAAGGTTATCCAAAGGGTTGTGAAGGTAGTTGTATCTTATGTAACATCCTTGCGAGGTAATAAAATACAATTGCTTTCAAAATCCCAGTTGGGAACAACTGGGTAGTGGATTGACTCCCTTAATATTTGCTAAGGGTGGAACCACTCTAAACGCCTTGTCTCCTTCTCCAACATTTTTATGGTTTCTTGGTTAAATAATTTTTAAAATTATTATAAAACCATATCCATCCCCCCTCTAGTGTTTTTCAATTGGTGTCATAGTAAGATTCAAGGAACTTTAACAAAGTCTTGAAGAAAATGGGTGATGGGGTACTAAACAACCTCAACTTGCATGGAACACTTGTAGCTCGACCTCCACCATTTGATGGAACCAACTACAACTACTGGAAGAGGAGGAAGCAATTATACTTTCAAGGGATAAGTTGGGATCTATGGATAATGGTATCAAATGCCTATACTCTTCCTCAAACAGAGTATGCTACATGGGATGCTAATACGGTAAAGCTAGCCCAATTAAATGCAAAATCTATAAGTATCCTTTATTGTTCAATCTCCGTAGGTGAGTTTAATAGAATATCAGATTGTGAAACTGCATATGAAATATGACATAGACTCTCTATTACTTATGAAGGAACTGTTCAAGTAAAGAATTCCAAAATTTGTATGCTTAAACAAAAGTTTGAACAATTTTGTATGGAACCAAATGAGTCTATTAGTGAAATGTATGCAAAGTTTTCTTCTATTGTTAATGGTTTGAATGCCTTAGGTAAAGAAATTAGTGAAGAGGATCAAGTGTCAAAAATTCTTAGGTCTCTTCCTC
Source organism: Alisma plantago-aquatica (assembly GCA_963693085.1). Classification (NCBI taxonomy): domain Eukaryota; kingdom Viridiplantae; phylum Streptophyta; class Magnoliopsida; order Alismatales; family Alismataceae; genus Alisma; species Alisma plantago-aquatica. The sequence goes on from OY856409.1 coordinate 57,848,246, forward strand.
TGAAGTATAAGCCTAAAGTGATGGCAATTGAAGAGGCCAATGAACTCACCCATCTAAGGATGGAACAACTCATTGGCAACTTAGAAGCACATGAGGCAACCTTGGAGGAGGAAGAAAGACGAGAGTGTGAACTTCAACAAGGGAGAAAGAAGGACATTGCATTAAAAGCATCAACCAAGATTAGTCATGACACAAGTAAAGAAGATAGTGAAGAAGAAACTCTCATTGTAAACGATAAGCAATATAGAAGTTTTAAAACTAACAAAACTTCTAGTGTTTCTTCCTCTAGGTGCTTTGAATGTGGCAAAAAGGGACACTTAAAAGGTGATTGTCCTAAACTTAAGAAGGGAAAGAAATTATCTCACAAGAAGAAGGAAAAAGCCTACCAAGCTGCATGGGATGATTCAAGTGAAGATAATGAACGTGGAGAAGAAGAAGTGGAGTGCCTTATTGCTACAACAAATGAAGAAGAAGAGGTAAGTCTTTTTGATTTATCTAAAGAAGAGTTAGTTGCTAGCATTGATGAATTGCATGATAAATATATTGATTGTAAAAAGAAACTAAAAATAGTTACTAAAACCAATGAGGATTTGTATGCTCAATTAAATGATCTTGCTTATGAAAAAGAAAGTATTATTTCTGAAAATTGTACCTTGAAATCATCTCTTAATGACTGCAATATGAAGTTGCTTACTCTAGAAATGAATTATGGTTTTATTTCTCAAGAAAAGGTTGAACTACTTGCAAAATTGAATGATCTTCAAACTCAACCTATTTTGTGTACTCATTTAGATTATGATGTTGTTATCAAAGAAAGAGATAGTTTGTTATCTAATATAGAGCAAGCAAAGTTAGATGTTAAACGGAGAATGGATGAAATTTCTAATTTACAAAAGGAAATTAGTAGCTTAAAAAACAATGATATTCATGATAAGATCCTAAAAGATTCTTCTGGTCATATTGGAAGAAGATGACTAGGTTATAAGCCCAAAGGTAAATCCTATCAAAAACCTAGAGTGAAAAGGACACAAGTGCCCAAGAATATATTTATGTATGTGCCTAAAGACAATCTAGCCAAGAAGAGAAATGAGATTGATTCAATCTGTTGTAACTATTGCTTAAGGCTTGGACATTATTCCTTTTCATGTCCCTATAAGAAAAAGGATGTTGAGTTGGTATGGGTTCCAAGAACCCCAAACTAAATAAATATGAATACAATTAAGTTGAGATATGACCAAAGACTTTAATTTGACTATCTTCATGTCCTATCTCAACTTAACATAAAGGTACAACAAATGAACCAAAGTGATTTAATCCATAACTTGAATAAACATATTTCTGAAAGAATTTACAGACATTCTCTCAGTCGACAAATAATTCAACCGAAAGTAAGTCGGTCGAAACACTATTCGACCGACAAAGGCTCTATATTGGACCTGAAATAACTGGAAAATTAGTAAAACACTCGGTCAAAATATAGTTCGACCGAGAGATTAGTCGGTCAAAAATTTGTGGACCGAATCTAAAGCTGGAACAACCTGTAAACAACCTGTAAGAATTTGTAAAAATAGTAACTTATTCGGTCGAAATAAACTTCGACCGAGATAAATTCAATCAAAAAATTATTGGACCAAATTTTAACTGATAAAATTGGAGATACAACAACATTCTCGGTCGAAAAATACCTCGACCAAAAATAAATCAGTCGAGAAAGAATTCGATCGATCAAGGCTCTAGAAAACCTATATAACTGTTTGCTATCAATTCAGCAACAATGACAAATTGATATTGGACATGCTTTCTTAAAATTACTGATTGAAAATTCATATTTTTGAAAAAGTCTATTAAAGCATGGTTTGCTTTAGATTTGAGAATTAATGAACCATGATTTCTTTGATTCTCTACTTTGCCTATCTTAAATCCAAAAAGCATGTTGATTTGAGAAAACCTAATCAAAAAAATAATGTATATGCTTTAATAGTGTTTTATATTTCACATGGTTTGTTTAAAATAATCCCTAGTCTATGTCTATAAATAAACCATGTGCTTTGGAATTCTATTGAAACTTATGAAATTGAATGAATAGCTCTTATCATCAAAATGATTATAGTGATTCAACTCATTGCATATATAGATGATGCTATAATTGAAAATTCCATTATTGCATTAAGAAAAATCTCTATGGCACAAATGCATCTTGACATATTAGTTAATGATTATCTTGTGCTTAACTTATGGAAAAGGATATCATCTTTTTGATGCATGAATATCTTCACTATGGACTTCAAGTTTTATGTTTTTCATATAAAATCTTCTATGAAGAAAAAGGCAAGCAAAATTGTTTGACTTTAATATCTTTCTTAGAACAAGAATATTAATGTTTTGTCAAATTATTTAAGAGTAAAAATGTTACAACTCATATGAATTAAAGATCTTGCTTTAAGATATTAAATACTATAAGAATCACACATGTTTTTAAGGTAAATTTTTTTAAATTGATATCCACCTATTTAAGATACATAAAGGCTTTATATTCAATCAAGTGGATCATTGTGAATGCTTAAACTGGAAATCTACAGAAATTGCCTCTTGGTCAAAATCAAGTTTGACTGAGGGGCACCCATGTCAAAGTCAAGGTCAACCTAAAATAAGCTTGACAAAATGCTTAATTGTAAATCATTTCTTAGTATATTGGTTCTAAACTTGTCCATCATGTTGGAAATAAGATTTTAATGGAAATATCTCATAAAAGGTTTGACTTATTGTAATCAAACTTTAATGCTTAATTATAAGATTAAAGGGGAGCTCACAAACTTTGTAAAAATTATGATAAATCTTGATCAAATAAAACTTTAAAAACTAGCTATGACCTTAGGATTATTGAATTATCTTGATCTAAAATGGACTCTCTATATCAATATGGGCTTATCATCCATCATTATTGATTAGAGATATATTTCTTGATCCTACTATACCACAAGGAAAATCTCATATCATTTTCAGAGCATAACATCCCTTGTAAAATGGATGAGAAATAAATACATGTATCCATCATGAGCCTAAATGGATATCATATCATTTTCAGGGCTTAACATCCCTTGTAAAATGGATAAGAAATCAAAACACACATGCCATGAATTTAAAAGGATCTCATATCATTTCAAGGCTTAACATCCTTTGCAAATGATTGAGAAATAAATTGTGGCTAAATTTGACATAAAAATAAGTGGTTTGCATTAAATTGTGTTGATTACCCTTGTTTTAAAAATTGAGCATCAAATTATCAAATTAAGGGGGAGTAATAAAAGTCATGATTATCTTGGTTATCTTTTTGAAATGACAAAGGGGGAGAAACAATATAAAATCAATAACATAAAGTAAAATGAGTTTCATAATCTCTCGGCCAGTACACACTTGCACACAATTCATAAACAAGAGAATGGTTGTAAAAGGTAAACTTCAGGTATGAAACTCATATGATTTATATTTCCTTGATTTATATTTTGGAAATGTTTGTCATCTTAAAAAAGTGGGAGATTGTTGTCTAAATTGGATAATATTATAATACCTTTGTTTTGATGATGACAAACATTTCTTTCTTGTGGTTTTAACTTGATATTTGAGTGTTTTAGAGACAAGCATATAAGGTGGTGGATAGCAAAGACTTGTAAGATCAATTTGCTAAAATTTCTTTATTTTCATGATTGTAATCAAATGTAAAAACTTGTACAAGTATATAATGTACAAGTACTTAGACATCATGTAAATAAAGCATTTAGATCTTTCCTATCCACACAAAATACTTAGATAGGTCATCTCCTAAGTTAGCATCACAATTACATGTTGATACACTGAGTAGATGACTCAATACATTGAATCAGGGATATTCTCAGTCGGAAAAAACTTCGACCGAGACACTCTCAGTCGACAAAATTCTCGACTGAGAATAGACCCTCCTAGCCGTTAAAATGAGTTAGAAAAAGTAGTTGGGAGTTGAGTTGAACGTTGCAATACACTTACTCTAGACTTACCCTCGGTCGACAAATTCCTCGACCGAGAGACTCTCGATCGACAAACTTCTCGACCGAGAATGGTTCTGTCTGCACTTTTTAGAATTAATCAACTAGCCATTACAAATGAAATTAGTGGATATCTAGCGGCTAGTTGAGCACCACGAACACCCTAGAAGGTGTCTAGAACATCACCAAGCATTAGAAAACCACTCCTATAAATAGGACAAGCTATAGGACACCCAAAGCATCACTTATGCATACAATTACACTTGAGATTCATTCTTTGTGAGCAACAAGCTTGAGCTACATTTGCAATCTATTTTACATTAGTGTCCTATAGCTTAGTATCTCCTAGACACCACACTACCACGTGAATCCACAGTAGATACGAGATCAATACGCTTGATATAGGATCAAAGCACTGTACTTAATTGGTAACTTTGTTTTTTTCTTCCAATCTTGTTCCTTCTATTGTATTTCGTTCTCCTTTGCTACTCCTAGGTTGGAGGCTGCAGAAAGGAGGTTGTTGGAGCTTCTTCAGGTGGAAAAGGTAGCTTGGCGGACTTTGGACTACTTTTAGAAGGTATCAACGGGAAGCTACTTCAAGGAGGAAGGCTACTTCAAGGGGGAGCTTGAAGTTACTTCAAATGAAGGCTGCTTCAAGGTTGGTGAGATGACTTTAGGGTGAAGGTTGTCCAAAGGGTTGTGAAGGTAGTTGTATCTTATGTAACATCTTTGTGAGTTAATAAAATACAATTGCTTTCAAAATCTTGGTTGGGAACAACTGGGCAGTGGGCTGACTCCCTTAGTATTTACTAAGGGTGGAACCACTCTAAACGCCTTGTCTCCTTATCTAACATTTTTGTGGTTGCTTGGTTAAATAATTTTTAAAATTATTATAAAACCCTATTCATCCCCCCTCTAGTGTTTTTAAAATTTAACCTATTTTCAAGATTTTATTTCCTTCATATTATTTTTTTCCTTTTTCCTAAATTTCCTATCTTTTCTATCCTCTTTGGCCTCAATGTTGAAATTGAGCAATACTCAAAATGGATGGGTTTTTGCACAGATATCTCTACTAGTGTGCTAATTGGAGTCTAATAATGCAAAATGACCATTAATGAGAGATAATCAATAGATTATGTTAATTTAGATATTTATGGCTTTTTGGGATAAGAACTAAGAATTAATATGGAATTGAGTTAGTTAATGGGATAATAAACCTATTTTGTTTTCTCTCTCCTCCTAAGTGGCAATAAAATATTAAAAGAGAGTAATATGGTGAGATATGACTCTATAAATTAATATATGTTGTATATCTCGAATTTCCACCCAAAGAGTTAATTAGAAAACATTTTCAAGTTAATTCACCATTTAAATGCATATATATATGGACAATATGGTGATTTAGGGCCAAATCTTTTGTAAAACGAAAATATACTTACATAGAATTAATCTAGGCATTAATATTATCCTATGGTCCAAATTTGAGGCCATTTAACCCATGTTTGACCCTCCAAATTGATTTTACAAGAATTGATTATAGTTTGACTATGGCTTGATTTTTTCTGTTGTTGTAATGGCTTGATTATTATTTCATTGATGCGTCACATTGCAACTATAGTCTTGGTTATTTGTTTGGTCACACATTACATTCATTAATTAGCTATGTGCACACCTTTTGGACCGTCTGATCTGTGATCTAACTGTCACCATGTCATCAACTACCTTCGTCGGTCGAGAGCCAGTAACGATTTACAGTGGTTAATTTGTCGATCGGTTTCTCGATCAATGTCCATCATTTTGATTGATTTCTTCACCTTTAGATCCATCGTTCCAAGCTATTTCATGTAATCCATTACTCGCACATTGAGGCACACCATATGCAAAATGCCCAAGTTGTCGGTCGAAGCTCTCTCACGGCCAACTTGTCTAGACCAAGGGTCACCACCCCACCTATAAATATCAGTTCCAATGGCATCGCCAAAGCACAAGCAATCGAACCCTACCCTCAATTTGGCCAGAGCTTCTCCCTACTTCCACCAACATAGTGATCTCCTCCCTGACCTAGCGGTGGCTCTCGTGGTCTCTCGGCGGTGCCAGCGTGCGAATTGGAGACTCATGTGAGTTCGCCAGACCAATTTCCCATGACTCCGTTTTGATTTGCAAAAATGCCCTAACCAGCTGAGTTGCTTCACATCCATGGTGGGGCAAAGGTGGGGGAAGAATCCCAACCATGATTTTACAACCCTACCCTCTCCCTCACTCGTTATCAGTTGTTTTCCTCCTAGGGGCATTTTGGACATTTTGCCGCCGTTGGTTTCTCACTTGACCAAGGCCCACGAGCGTTGACTTGATACCTAGCCACTCATGATTGGGCCAGGTCACGTGGGCCCGCGTCCTTTACTTTCTTTTCTTTTGTGAGTTCATTTGCCTACATGGCATTTTCCTATTTTCTAATTCGTTGATTTTAGAAAATTCACAACTAATTACTCGATTATCAGATAAATATGAATAAATATGCTATGGATTGAAAAAAATAAACCCTATCCAATAAAAATGTTTCCTGAGCCTATTTTCCAAGTTTTCAAGGAAGGATTTTCAATAAACCAAAATGACTAATTAGAAAGCCCAAAAATGTATAAATAATTCATTTTAACCTCAAATTGACTCAACAATATGTTTTCCTAATTAGAAAAATATACCAAATCGTTTGGCCTAGTTTTCAAGTCCAAAATTGAGGATTTATCTAGAAGATCTAAAATTAGGGTTTCTACCCTTAACTTATTACAAAACCCAAATCCATGTGTATAAACTTGTATCTAGGGTAAAAATGACATTGGACACAATTAATTGGTGAAAATATCTTCTCTAGGAATCTCAATTATGTGTATGTGCAACCCTATTATTTATGTGCATTCTAAACCCTAAGTTGGGTATTTTTTTATCTAAATCTAATTTTCCAATGAGGCATTGCCTAACCTTCATTCTCTTTGTTGCCTTCTTGTGGAACATTTACTTCAATTATCCTAGTGTCTTGGACCCCACTTGCAAAGTTTTCAATTTATTAAATCTATCATTAAATTATTCTAGCATGACGAGGTAAATGATTAATTAACTAATGTAGTGTACATGAGTACAAACCACCCATAATTTGGGCATGAGCCTTGGGGAATGTGACCACTCTCCTCACTTTTATATATATTTTGGTAATGTGACCACTCTCCCTCACCTATTTGTTTTAGTTAAGGTTAGGCAGGTGCCTCATCCCTATATTAGATTAATGTAGTCATATTAAATCATGCATGCAACTTTATTATTACTTGACTTGGCATAATTCTTATTTATTTGCTTGCCTCATATTCTTGACCCTCTTAGCATAGTAAATCTTTATCATTTCATGCTTTAGTTTTTAATTGTCCTTATTCCTTTAATTGACACATACATTTTCTCTCCTCTGGGTGATCCCAACCACCCAGGTTTAGGATTTGAGTGCACAATAGGAGCATGGTGGATCGGGCTAAGACTAGGAGAAGGAGTTCATCCTTCCATCACAGACCATATGTTAAGTTCTTTTATTGGAGACACATTGATGTAGTTGAGTTTCCCTCTACTTAGATCCTTTATTTGTATAAAGAATGTACACTCTTATTGGGAAAATTTTGATGTACTCTTTATGAAATTGAATATAGTCAAAATTTCAACTTCCGCTGCTATTCATTGGATTTTGTGTAATTAGTAGAGAGGTGATCTCACTTCTTTACAGAAAGTTACCTCTAGTGAGAACCTTACAAAAGTACAGCTAGGAAACAAGTCTTTGAGTGAATTGTGAAGGAGAAACCCTTCCTCCTAGTAGGTTGTATCAGATGCAAAAGGTCATGTAACTCTATATCTATGAGAATGAAGTTGGGGATACATAAGCAAAACAATCACTCAAATGAATATCTTGACCCAGAGATGGCATAAGGATATGACCAATGCACGAAAACACTAAACTAATATAGCATAATGATGCCACTTGATGATTTGAATCTATTTATTATCTTGAGGACAAACTAGACTCTAAGTTTTTTGGGATTCATAAACATCCAATTTGTGGATGTTACATGGCTGTTTTACTCTCATGTCACTTAACTTTTCATGTTTTATCTTTATGAATCCCCCTTGTTCAGACATTTCATATAGAACCATCTCTCTACTTACACTCCATGTCTTTTGTAGGAAAAGAACCTAACCCAACATTGTCATCAGTCGTAGCCTACCAGAACCCTATAGGGGAACTGTTGGTTTCCAACTGATGGAGTTCTTCACAAAGGCTCAACATCGACACAACTAGGGCTCAACTCAACTATCAGTCCCAAACCAACAACAAAGCAAACCACAACCCTTAAGGTGATTTACACTCAAGATAAAGTGACAGAATCTCCCACTCACCAATGGGTGCAGTGCCTGACAACTTTGCAACCCACAACCCCACGGTCCAACGATACCACAAGTAATTAACTCATGAGAGTAGATAGTCAACCAAGATCATCGGTTGAAAATATAGTAGCCCAATGGTCTACCCTCATAAATTCATAAATTGATGGGAGCTTATGCAATTAGCTATCGACTGATAGCACCACTAACCAATAATGATGCAGGTCTGTTGACTGACAAGACCTTTGCAAAAAGGACATCCTGATGTATGATTGGTTGAAGTACGTGCCCCTAAAGCACGTTCTTTTAGGCCAGTGGCACAAGTAAATACCCTACACTTAGGTGCCTTAGGTACAAGGGAAACACCTATAAATAGAAGATCAAAGGATCCATTTTGGGGGACATTGTGTTTCACCACAAAGTGTTGCTCTTCCAATTCAGAGCCATTACCTTGCGAAGATGAGATTCAATGCTTCTTTGATCTTCTACTCCTTCCCAAAGTATTGAAGCATCTCCTTTGAAGGAAGGAGTTCTTCTAGACCTCACCATTTTCACATCATCACCATATCCAGTGAAGGAGGATGTCTTCACCAACATATAGTTCCATACCAGTTCATGTTTGTTGTATCTTCATCCTTCTTCCCTGATCAATCCATCTCTCTTCGTCCATCCCTCTAACATATCTTCATTAGATGTAAATCCACAATGTCACTCATCACCATGAGTTGCTAGTCCATTTTCTTTGGTTTGGAGTAGCCAGTAAGACTCTCCCAACATGTAAATACTTATAGCCATTGAATATGTACTCTTAGCGATGGTTATCTCCATATTATTGATATTTTTTTCTTCACTTGCATGATTAGCTACCATCTTGTGTTGTTTGATTGCTAATGCCTATAAAGAGTAGTACTAGACTATATATAAGAGTTATGGAGTAGTATGAATGCATGACAATGATGGAAAGATAAAAATAATGATCACATACTTGTATATTTATGTGTTTGTTTGTCATATCAAGGGAGATATACTCTTATGATCTAGATCTATCCTAAGCTCAAGAGAGGAGGGAATAGAAACTTAGGATGATTGCTTGTAAACTATGCTAAGAGTATGCAATGGGTGTGAGTTTTGCATGTTGGTGAGGGTTCTTAGAAGGTGAACCCAATCCAAATTTTTATCAATATATCTAAGACACACACATAAAGGTTCTTGTTTCCATTTCTATCTTGTTCATATAGTTTTTATTTACTTTCCTAGTTACCTTCTTGTTTGGGTACCATTGTTCCATAAGGAACTCTTATCTTGCTTTTGGTGAGGCATAACTAAGCTAACAACCTATTTGGTAGGGCTGCATGCAAATTCATGGAACTTAATGGACAAATATTTTGATAAAATGGCATTCGGTACGGTGAAGTTAGGTGTAGTAGATGGAATTTTATTTCCCAGTTTATGACCTGGAAGGCCCAAAAGTAAGGAAAATGTACCTCACTAAAAAACTGAGTGGTCGGGTGTAGTTACCATTTTGCATAGTTCTGACCTATACACATTTGATTCCGGAAGCTACTTTGCACACCAATTATGCATGAACCCAACCTACTACCAGTCTCTTCTGCATCTCATCAACCGGGAAGATAGTATAGAAAAGGACGGTTGTCAGTCTAGCGGTATCCCCTATGCAAATGACAACACATGTAGGTGGGATACTGTATAATGTTTTTTTCTCTACCAAATAAATGCAAACAAAAATAATGATCTTATACTACCTTCTACCAAATAAATCTGGAGCAATACAAAAGACATGATTATACTTGTTAGGTTTTTGTTTTCAACAAATTACACCCTATAACACCCAACCAAAAAGGCCCTAAGTCTTAGTATTCTTTACACCTACCACCCTTGTCCCTAAGATCAAACTTGTTTACTACACAAGGCCCCATTGTTATTGCTATGTGCACCTAAGTATCATGTTACAAATTTTAAGTTCAATTACTTTAGATATGCTCCTTTTTGGATGCACGATTAACACAATTAGCAACATTGCTCACTTCACAAGTTGTAGTTGTTGTCCAACTCATTCTTTTTACTTGGTTGGCAATGATGTGTCATTGGACACTAATCTTTGCTTGTGTTGCTTTGAACATCACTACCAACATGATTAGGAACCTACAAAGTCACGTGCATAAGGATGCATAAGGGATTTTAAGTTTGCAATCAAACATATGATTAGAATGGTTCCATTTCATAAACATGTTTATTTGCCCCATGACTGCATGACCAAAGTGTCTTTTTGGTCGGTCATATTGATTGGGTTAGTAGATCAAATAATTTTCAACTGATTCGTTGATATTTTCCATGTAACATTGTGATGACTAGACCAGATATCACTACCAATGTGATAGGAACCTACCGGGTCACATGCATAAGGATGCATAAGGGAATTGAAGTTTGCAATAAAAAATATGATTTGAATGGTTCTTTATCATAAACATGTTGATTTACCCTATGATTGGCTGGTCAAAATGTATGATCGCTTGATCATATTGATTGGACTAATAGATCAAATGATTTTCAGCTGATCAAATGAGATTTTTAGTGGACATAAGTGATCAAACCATTAGGACGCTTGATATGCTGATACCAATGTAATAGGTAAAGTTTGAAATTGGAAAGCAAGTCAGATTTAGATCAAGATTGTTGTGATTGTCTAATCATGAAATATGATTAGCAATCACAAATCTAATTTGAGTTTTCAGCACTAAACTATTTTTGGGATTGTGGTTAGGAAAGTGACTGGAATTAGTTTTTTTCAAGCCCATGACTCTACTATATAAAGAGGACATGTCTTAAAGGGTGATGCATATCTTTTGAGACAACTTGTGAGACAAGTTGGTCGTCAAACTTCCATCTTGGAGAGAGGAAGTACCCTAAATATTATTGCCCAATATAGGAGAAGAGAGGGAGTTTGGGAACACCTAGCACGTAGAAAACTCATATTCCTCTTAACTTGGTGGAAAAGGTGGTGCACCATATTCTCCCTTTTCTTGGTAGATAAAGTGGATCTAGATCTATGTGTTCAAGTTCTTCACTGAAATAAGATATGTATACTTGTTGTACAAGTAGTATGTCCAAGGGTATTAAATTGATCTCCTTTTATGTCTTTTATTCATAGATGTTTTATAACTACAAAGGACCCAACGTGTTGGGTAGTAAGGGAAGAACTTTTTGTTATTTTGTTGCTTCCCCTTCCCGAAAACCCTACAATATTTGCATGTACATTTTAAACATGTTATCTTTTGGCACCATTTCTAGGGAGATGGTGAATGACATAAGTAGCACTAAAAAGCTAGAACTAGACACTATATCCCATTATACTTCAATCCTCAATTCTTATTGTTTTATCATTGTATAGACATTTTGTTAATTTAGGCATTGCAATTCCATCTAGTTATTGTTTTATTGCTAAATTGTTTCATTTAAGAAATACGCAAATGGATTTCTGGTGGTTGTGATTGTATAAATGCACATGTATGCATTAGATGCATGAATCTACACACTCATATTTTGCAAGAGACACTTTCCATGCACCACTATAAGAAAACCCCTAAGGAAATTCATTGTGAGCATAATATAGTAATAATTTAATCCAATTTAACTTACATAAGTGAAGTTTATTTTGGGGTAAAAGTGGAGGAAGCTATGTAATTTGAGGCTAAGGACAAGAAATTAATAAATGATGAGAGCACAATGAAGGATATTTGAGAACCATTTTATTGTGAGGTGGAACAATATGTTGAATAGGAGAATATCATAGAGCATGAAGCACAACCCAAACCCTTCTAGTATTAATTAATGATGAGAGCACAATGGAGGATATTTGAGAACCATTTTATTGTGAGGAGGAATAATATATTGAAGAGGATAATATGATAGAGCATGAAGCACAATCCAAACCCTTCTACTAACACTCTCACCTACCGCAATTTGTTTTTAATATAAATGAGAACCTAATAGGAACGATGAATGAGTGAGGAAGAAATCAAGGTGAAATTCAAATTGATACATGTGTTTAGGAAACAAGTGAAGTATATGATGATCAACAATGAGATTTATTTGATATATATTACAAAGAGGAGGAGCAATTGAAGTGGAGGATATTCAAATTGACAAGGTGGAGCTATTTCACTTTAATCAACAGAACATTCCTCCATCATTATATCCATATGTTCACTTCATTAAGGAAGAGCATGTATGGGATAGTATCCTAATGGTGACTTTGAGGATTTATGTGAAGTTGAATATGTTGAGATGAAACCATTATAAGAGGAGGAGGTACATGATTTCTCCTATATTAAATTCATCCATTACGTGTAGATGGGAGCAATCTATTCGGGGTGGACATAGAAATTAAGAAAAAAATTGTCACATGTTAATTATCTCAAGGTCACTTATTTCCATGAATGTTTCCACAACAAGACTTAGGTGCCATCCATTTTCATGATTACAATAACAATTGACATATAAGATGTCATCTTTATGATAAACTCTTGCTTCCTTACTGCTATTTATTTTTTATTCATGTTGACAAGAACCAAATATTCTAAGTGGAGAGATGGATACATTTCCATACTCCTCCATCACCTCTTGATTTTTGGTGATTCACATGCGTTGAGTCTAAGTTGGTAAGAATAATGCTTGTGGGAGGTGATCCACACGTCAGCTAATTTTCTTTGTCTTTTAATTATGTTTCATTTTGCTTTGTTTGTTTAAATATGGTTATGAATTTCTTAGAATTATGTATAAGCTTTTATGCATTTAAGAACTCATTTAGTATGAAAACTATCATGAGTTTTATGCATCAACCTCAAGGTCAGTATCCAACCAAAACATCCAAGAGTAGTAATATTTCTAGAATCAGGGTTGATGCTTCAACATTGGAATCGATAACATCAACCACACTAGTTGTATGTAGCCAATTTGGAGCACTCAGACCCTAATTGTGACAATTTATGTTCACCACACAATATCATGTACACTTTTTTCATGTTATCCAAATTCTTACTGACATCAAGGACAATGACAATGACAAGATATACGGAGTATGGAACATCATTCTATCTTGTGTCTTCTATCAATTTCATCTTAGTATATTTCATTTCATTGGATTGTTTTTATATTTTTATTTTAATAAAATCTAGTGTCATGGTCATATCCTAAAATTAGTTAGCCTTCTCTCAGAAAAATTGTTTATCTTATGTTATTTGTTTATGAGCATGAAAACTTTTATAATAATCCCGACTTAGTTTGACTTCATACAATTTGATGTATTTTTGACATTTCAATTGAAGTGTAACATTTTGAGGAAAGAAATGGGTCTCGATTCCATCCATCAAACATTTGTGTTGATCTTTTGTTTTTTCCTCAAGGATATATTCTAATACCACCATGATTCATGAGTTGACAGTGAGATAGATTTATCATGGTTGGATAGGATGATCTCTAATAGATACGGTGATATCCATCCACTTTCATCAACCATACACCATTGCCAGACTTGTGAACTAACTCAAATATTTACATCATAGGATTTCATAAATAGGAGGTCATGATAATTTTGCACTAGCATATAAATAAAAAATAATAATGAATTTTATCACCTAACATTTAGATTGCATAAATCTTAAGATTGTGTATTGGTATATATTACGCATGGTGCCCGTGCTAGTGCTAGTGCTAGATAATTTCTTGCACAATCTAAAATGAGACAATCATTCTCACTCACACCTCTTATTCAACAAATCATAGCATAAAGAAATTATTACTAGAAGGTAATATTTGAAAGGCTTGTAGAAAAGGAATAATAAAAAAGTGATGAAGAGAACAAGAAAGAAAAGGGAGGGAGGGAGAGTGTTTGTCATCGTGATTTGTTAAATGTTAATAAAATCATAAATAAAAGTGTGCATCTCTATTGACATGATAAACACCTACCAAAACATTCTTGTCAATAGGATGAGGCATCCATTAGATGCATCATACATCCTTACATTTTCATTATAATAATTACAAACATCTCACACAACACACAAGCAAGCATCATTTTCCATTGCATGATTGATTTGAACTAGTTTCCAAGTCTGACTTGATCCACATATTCTATTCACTTATTTCCCTATTGGTAGGATACTGCTACTATATACTCATCATTCATTATCAGAAGGGCATTTCTTATAATGTAGAATTTAATATTATTAGGTAAATGTTGTATAGGGAGTTGTTGATGTGGTCAAAACGTTCTATAATTTATTATGATAATTAGTCTACTCCAAAGCAACTTGTTTTGATCTTTCAATTATATTTTCTTATCTCTGTGAATTTGTGATTGTTTTCTTTGAACAAATACACATTCAATGATTAGTAGGATTGAATTGAGACCCATTTGGTGGAGAGTTTCATTTGAGTGGATTCTTCTTTGAACATGATATATCATTGACTTTGTAGTTGACAAAAACATCCAAGGAGCTCCTGAGATAGACCTTTAAAAACCCATGATCAATGCATCAACCTCAGTAGTAGCAAGTCAGACATTATCAACCTCATACATTGATGTATCGAGTCTTTGCAGCAAAGTTGGCTGAAATCAAGCTAATTACATCCAACAATTGTAATATGAAGTTGAAAAAAAATCCCACATAAGACCTAATGATGGGTACAAATTGAGGCATAAGTCATGTTGGAGGATGACTAGGATCAAAGGAGATAAGGAGAGAAGAGACTTTGGCATCCATGTGACATCTAGGCAGACTCAACTAGTGGAAGCAAATTGAAGATGACTAGACCATGCTGCTTTGTGTTGAACACCAAGACTATTCTCTTTTCTCAGTCTTTCACCATAGATTTCATTACCTATGTTATGGATTGTATGGTGCATAATCAATTCATGAGAAACCTATCCTCTTTCACTAGGAAATCCTATCATGAAATTGTTGTTAGTGGATTAATTTTGTTTCATATATTGTTTATTGCTTACAATTTCATGACTGGAAGGAGTCTCTTCACTGGGTATGATTGGACATTCTATTTCATGTGTAATATTGGACCTATAGTTAGTAAACATGTATTTTATTGGACTTCCTTTATGATCATATGTTACTAAGAACAGACAAGTAGCCATATGTGTGTGAGGCTTTTATCATTGTAAAGACCCATGTGTAATTGATTTGGTTGTGCTTGAATGTCATAGAAGTAGGTTCATTGCTTATAGACACACTATCTTGATCTAGGATGACATAATATTATCATGCTATTCCTATTAAAATAAGCAATATTGATTAATAACCAATTTAGTTCATCAACAGTAGTGGATTGTTGCGGTGAATCAAGCATTCCAGAGATTCCTAGCCCCAAATATTAATCCAACATAATCCCTTGATCAAGTTTATTTCTTTTGTGTTATCTAGTAATTAAATAATTTTTCTCAACAAACTAGCTAATTAGTACTAGTAGAGAAATATTTTAGGGCCCAATTCCTCATGGGATTGACAACTCAAGGCTCAGAAGGTCCTATATTACTTTACCATGGATTTATGCATGTACACATAATTTAAGTGTGCCATTCCCCCCTATAGTGCTTTCAATTGGTATCATATAATGTCTTCAAGGAGCTTCCACAAGTCCTAAAAGGGGGGAGAATATGCTTGCTAGCTCAACCACAAAGGAGTTAACAACTACAACCTAAGTCTCACTGATGGTTCTAACTACATGTACTAGAATCAACGAATGCAATTCTTCCTCTATTAGATCAACTTTTATTTATGGTATATGATAGTCCATCCATATAAGATTTCAATGATGGATATTAAGGTTTGGGATGTGTACATTTATATATACTACTCTCAATGCTAAAACCATTAGTTATCTTACAATTTTCTTTCTCATAGTGAATTTAATAAAGTTTCCTTGTGTTAAACTTCTAATGATATTTGGATAAATATCTATTACTCGTGAAGGGAATAAACAAGTTCTACGATAATAAAATAAACATAATTTCTCATAAACTATAAAAATTTTAGAAGGGAAATGAATCTTTATCTGAAATTTATTATGTAGTTTCTTTGTTTGTTAATAGCTTGAAGTCCCTGAGCAAGGATATTAAATAAAAATCATGAGCTAGTAAGATTTTCTGTTCTCTAACCCCTAAGTATGAAAAGAAATATATTTCTATATAACAAACATTGGATCTTTCTACTTTGTATATGAGGAACTTATAAGGAACTTAGACACAACATTGGTAGAAAACCTAGAATGTGACGAGAAAGCATTTTTGTAAAAAAAAGTGCTTTGCACTCAGATTAAGAACTTAAAAAAATTGCCCTCTTATTCTAGTGGAAAATGTGTAGTAAGGAAGAAATACTCTCAAAATATAAATGTTACAAAACCATTTTTATCTGAACCCTCACTCCTCATAACTATAAAGTCAGTGGTGACAAGACCCAAGTGCATGTCCCTAAAGTTGAGCACATTCATAACATATGTATGAACTAAAAAAACATTAACACCAATCATAATTAATGAATCACAAGGTGTTAACTAACATAGAGAGGTACATGCCTAAAGTAAACTAACATAGTATATGAACATGAAGAGCACAATCCCTCTTAAATTTTAAACCATAATGACGTCAAATATACATTTTAGGATGAATCCAACAAAGATATCCACAATGGATATCATATAATAAAAACATGATGTTGTTAATGTTGGAAATGGGGGAACATATAAGGCAATTGAAACAAAATTTTAATGCCACATTCTCTAATTAACAAGATCTCATCAACAATGATGTATCTAGGAAGAAAGGTAGCAAAATATATACCTAGTCTTGGAGCAAGTCAAACTACAACTCTTGCAGTTGTGTGCTTCTTTCTCAAGTCACACTTGGACGGCTATCGGCAGAAGCCTCCTGATTGATCATCATGGGCAATGGTTGTCTACGTCTTCCTAGCACGGACCTCCAGGAACTCCATGCTACTCTACTAGAGCTAATGGGAAGGAGTTGTCCCTTCGAACGTCAGCGTGCTAGCACTGATTTGCTCTCCCAGTTGTCTCTCCCTTGCTATCCCTCCCTTTGATGGGTAGAAGTTGCAATGGGCTCTCTGATTACCATAACCAGAGAGGAAACAATTTTAAGAGCTTATTGTTGTATCTGAAAAGCCCTCAATACCCCTATATTTATAGGAGAGGCCAAGGTTAGGGTTTCTAGTTGATCTGGGAGTTGAAGAGACAAATTTTACTATTTTTTTGGAAACTATGAACGATGAGCCATTCGATTCACTCTACAACTGGTCGGTTGAGAGGTGAACTATTTAGTTCACTTCTTGAACTGATCAGTTCATGTACTTTCCTGTTTAGAATCAAATTGGCATTTAATATTCGATTAATGCAAAATCATGACATCAGCATCAATCCTTGATCCAATCAAATTGATCATTGAACCGGACAACCCAGTTGATGAACCAGTCAGTTGACATCATGAAATGTTCATTTCATATCATGAGTCATTTCATATGTGAAATTATCATTTCATATGTGAAAATGGTCATTTCATATGTCCATCTCAGGCAAATATTTAGCCAATTGTTATTTTCAATTGACCTAACACTCCTATCGATCCGTTTAACACTTGAACTCGTCGGTTCAGAGTCCTCAGTCAGTCAATTTTGAAACTCAATTGTTTAAATTTAATGCCTAAACACTTTAGTAATCAAGTAAAACATCATTTATGAATAAACTTCTATTCCAAGTATAACCTACGTGTGTGACCGTATATGTTCCAAATTACATTGGCAGTGAATATCCATAATCAACTTATGACATCACAAACAATGAGCGGTATCTAGCAACACATCATTGATAACCAAGTAATTTTCAAAATTGGAGAATAACTTCAACCTACAATGTGTGATTAGTGTTACCATGATCATATAGTTCCTTCATATCTGATATCTAGATTGCACTCGAGACATGGAATCATCATCCTCTCAATGTTAAATCCATATTCCTTGAATTAGGGTAGATTATCTGAGATGCATGTGAGCTCACATATCACATATTGAGTCACATGAGTATGTACATATATTTCTCAGTCTCACTTCTCAAGTGGTTAGGATATCAATATCCTGTAGGAGGGACAAATCCCATCTACATCACTCACATTCAAACCCCACATGTTACAATGTACCCAATCATCACCTTTATGGCAACCCTTATTGTAAGGATAGGGACCTAGAGGGGATCCACTCCCTACTAAAATTTGAAGAATAAAGCATCCATTTTAAATACACTCAAAAGGTATTTTGCTACATGTGTAAAATTTTCAAATCTCAATAATGAAATTCAAAACAACCAAAGTGTAGTAGCAGAATAAAAGTATGGACTATATTAAATTTATTAAAAGATTACAAAAGTACATCATAATCTACCATTAAGGGTTTACATGGATATTACAACATAAGGATCTAGTAGAGGGAAGTCTAAATCATATCAAGTTTCTCTCCAAGCTTTAACTCCTTAAGTTATATTCATGTTGAAGCCCATGTTCTCCTTTACCTACACATGGAGTTGGAAGCATTCCCCAGTAAGAAGGAAAAGAGAAGATGACATCAGTAAAATGATGGTATGTACATACTAAAATAGAATTGAGCAATATATGGAGCAAAGGGACATCAATTAGAGGATGTTTCCCATAGAAAAAGAAAAGGATTATCCAATTGGGCATAAAAGAGGAAAATTATAAATGATGAATAAAAAGGAGAATACTTGCCATAAAAAAATCATAAAAATGGTACCACAAAAGCACACATAATCTTTTGGGAACAAGTCCCATAATTATAATAACAAACTACATCTATGTGAGATACTTGAAACTTGACAGAGATTGACACCTAACCAAACTCCCCAATATATAAAAATGTGGGCCAAGCCTCATAAACTTGAAACCCAGGTATGGGGCACATAACCTCCATCCAAAAAATATAACAAGGGCAAATAACCCAAAAACCAATGCAATTACACTACTCTAGGGTTGTTGAGTCACAAAACATTCTTAATAAAGAGGCAAGTAAAATGTATAGTCAGATTTTACAAAGTAGCCACCAAAAAATGACCAACATATACATCCACCTCACAAGTGGTAAAAATACATCACATGTCATCATACAAACTTCCATCATGAACAAAGCATAAGAAAGAGACCAAGAGAATGTCCAAATATGATTACAAGATCAGTACCAAATAAAGTAGTTCACACGAACCATAATTTTCAAAAGAAAGAATATTGTGTAGGTTATTGTCCATAGGACCAAGAGAAATATAAAATAGGTGAATTGCTCAAAGTGAATAATAGGATATGCAAATATAACTTAAACTAGAGTCCTATAAGAACTCTTCACCAATCTAGGTGTTTTCAAGATCACTTTTACCTGAGGTTCAATTAGGCTTCGAAGAAGCAAGACATTGAGGAGAGTTTCTGCAAACTCAAAGCAAGAACCACGTTTGGCAGTGGATGAAATGATGATGCAAGGAGAAATTAAAACCAGATAAGAGACTTTAGGTGTGCATTTCATATGAAGATAGCATCCTACGTATATGAATTTGAGTTTCAAGTAGTGTGTGAGAAGTTGCTTCGAAAGACTTGAAGAACAAGTTTAGGCATTTCTAGAATTCTCCATTATAGGTCTCGAGTAGGGGATGAATGCAAATATAAATTTTCAATTCAATGCAACTCATTTTGCAAAGTTTCATTGGGAAATGAGAGAGTTATGCCCAAAATATCAGATCTTGGTCCGTGGTTAGTGTTCATGTGGGCTGTAATGAATGTCATTTAATACAACTTTCCAACTTTGTTCTTTTAATGCATTTAACATACAAAATTCTCTATAATTATTTGAGGGTGCAAAAAACATTCAAATAAATCCAAATTTGGTAAGTTAGCTAATTTTGGGATGAAAAATTAGATTTTGACATTATTTTATTTTTGAAGACTTTTAATATTTTATTCAATACATTTAAATATTATCACTTAATTTATCCCTTTAATGAGTTAGTGGCATCTACAAACTTTCTAAAAATATGAAGCTTGGAATATAAGCAACAATAAATGTGAGGAAGATGATTTTTCTAATAATTAAGTTTTTAACATATTATTTAATATTTTTGTTCTTTAAATTATATTCTCTCTCCTAAATTAACTAAAATATTTAAGACTGTTCAAATTAGTTGAAAATTTACCTATGTGCTAATTTTAGCATGTAAATTTCGAATTTGAGATTTATTTTCTCTTTTAGAGTCATTTAATAAATTATGTAATATATTTGACTCGTATTCTTATTTTCTTACCCAGTTAAAATAAAAATAGTTATTATTATGCAAATAATGTGAAACGTCACCCTTAAGCAAATTAAAACATATGAAACACGAATTGGCCATTAATTTTATATATTTGTATTATTTAGTACATTATTCAATATTTTGGATTTTTACATACTTTATCTCTCCTAATCTACACATGTATATTAAAGATTATCCAAATTATATGAAAATTCATCCAAAGGCTATTTTAATGTGTAGATTACAAGTCTAAGATTATTTTCCACTTTTTGAGTCATTAAATGATTTATCTCATATTTTTAAGAAACTCACCTTTTTTTTTCTAAATAAAATTGACATAATTATTAATATCCCAAATTTGTGAAACTTGACCTCCAAGCCATATCATATCCAAAGAAAATGAATATGAAGTTATTCTTATCCAATTCATCTTTTTTTATCAATTTTAGCCCATTATTCATTATGACCTCTATTTATCATATTAAATAATTCAATATCACATTATCTTGTTTAGGGAGTAATTATTTATTTCTTTTTCTCATTTATTGTTCCAAAATATCATCTAAAATTCTAGATCTATATTATTTTATCATTATTATTATCATTCTTCCAATTATGTCCCATATCTACACATTATAACCAAAAGGATTACATATTATATATTTTTTTAGCAATCCGAGCATCTTCATATCTGAAAAGCCATACGCCATCTACACATGGGGAAAGTGATACTGTAAGTACATACAACCACCAAGAGCAGGGCTATCAGATCACCAAAACTCATATTGGAATGATAATAAAATGCTTCTGCATTGATCTCTTTTCCACGAGGCTGACATAGGCAACTTTTCATAAGAGATTCCTTCAAACTGAGCATAGATCGGTGGTGATAAACCTTTAAATGAAAAATATGCAGACTAGTGTTTTCTGCCACAAGCAGAGCCATAGACCCAATAGTGAATCCGAACAGAACAAAATCAATGCCAGCAAGAGCAAATACTCATAGCTCCCAAACTGAGAGAGCAACAACACCGAAAAGAAGCGAAAACAACGCCGACGAGTGGCGAGAAATGGGCAGAAGAACCTTCCGCAAAGTAAAACAAGAAAAAGACTAAAAAGAAGAAAACATAGAAACTGTAACGAAAGGAAGAGAGAAGAAGAAAGTAGCCCGACATCGTGGAGATCAAGAATGGAGGTTTCCACATGATTATATGAAGGGCTCCAGAACCACAAGATAGTGCTAACACTAGCCCTGCCCCTTCGTCATGGTCACCACGCCGGTCCACCACCGAAAGCCCTAAACCCAGACTCAAAATCTGGAAACAAGACCTTCAATGTAGAAGGGTCCGCAGAGAGAACAGCGTCAAAGCACCACCACAACTAGATCTCATTGGCACCTGACGATTAAGAACCCATGGGGAGCGGGCCAACGCACATTAGTGGCAAGTGCCCCTCCCCCAAGATGCCGGTGTGCTCCTGAGCCCTAGTCACCTATCGGTATGGCTGCGCTCCCATCCACATATATATTTTTTGTCTGCACCACTAAAGATTAACTAAATTATCATTTATCTCATGTGACATATTTTCTGTATCCATTATTGGTCTTATTATTAATACAAGGGTATTATGTCATATTTGTTTTCATGGATATATGTTAGGGTGATTTATTCACACATTACATATTATGGCTACCATTAACTACCATTAACTACCATTAGGTATATCCTCAGCCTTGTTTGTCTAAAACCAAAGAACTAAGGTCTCTAACCTCTTAACCTTGGAATAGGATAAGGTTCTAGATTTTGGTACGTTACATCATACCACCCCTTAAAAAGATTTCATCCTCAAAATATAAAGGTAAACTATTTACCACCCCTTAAAAAATTCAACCTAAGAAGTCAAACTAAATATCACCAAGGTACTATGGTCACTTTGCATCTTTTAATTGTGAATATTTTAGGGGTTTCAGTTGTTCATGTATCCAACTAAAAGGTCGTAACCAACTAGGGTTGAGCTTTAGGTCCTTGTGTATCTAACCTAACAACCCTAAGGTTCACATAAAAACCGAAGCTCAAAGAGGATGTGTCAATTACAACTTTATATTATTCCACATTATCATAGTCACCTCTTCATAGAAAAATCTAGGGTTACGATTCTATTTTAACTAATTCTAGGGTTTCTCTAACTAGGCTTCATAAATATCTTCATTGTGGCTCCATTCATGAAAACATCGGCAAAATCTAAAAACATTATTTTTGTGTATATAGTATTATAAGGAAAATAATTTGATGCAAAAACATTTGTGATAGAAAAATGAAATTAAGGCCCAAAATCAAATCGAGAACCAAGTCACAATATTTCCATGATATAATCTCCTTATCCTACTAGTGCCTCATCCTCATCATCTAATTCCATCCTCAAGTCAAACCTTATAACATCCAAATATATATATATATATATATATATATATATATATATATATATATATATATATATATATATATATATATATATATATAGGGCGTTCATTCGTTTACCGCACGGGTAGCCTGGATTTTCGCTACCCGACAGCCAAAAAAGTAACTCTCCTGGCCAAAAAAGTAACTCTGATGTCAAAAAAGTAACTCTGCTGGCCAAAAAAGTAACTCTGTACAAAATATACAACAAATATATATAAGGACGGGTTTTTTTATTTTGGAGGGGAAAATGATATTATTTTTGGCTAAAATTTTTTGGAGAGCTAGAAAAAATAGTCCTCTACAATTATGAATTTTTTTTTGAAAAAAAGTGGTCGGAAGGGTTGGTGGGTAGCTACCCGCGCGGACAATATATATATATATATATGGCTATTTATACACTGCTCGCACAGGTAGACTGACGAAGTTACCCGGTCCCTTTTAATCACAGCGCCTGGTCTCACTTTATTCCCATACCCAGCGGCAGACTTGTGATATCATCCCGATCGAAGAGAAGACACGGCAGCAGGCTGGTAACTTCCCCTTGTGTTGGCGACCTAGGCTAGATTGACGAAGTAGCTTGCAGCCTTACAGTAGTTATCGGAGACTGCCAAAACCTTCAGAGGGTTTCGAGCGACTTTTCAGTCCTTTAATCGCATCGAGAAAATGGTTTCCCCTTTGCTGGTCATGTCATCTGGGCGTTTGGCAGGAAGTTTGGTGGGCATGTCTGCGCATCTGATGAGAGGGCTATACCTCAATATTGTGCCATGGAAAGCTTAGGGGAGCTCGTCGAAAAACCTACTCAAGGCGGCACCCTATTTCTGGCACAAGAGCAGTGCCCCATACAGACAGGGATCACAACTGTTCTTAGTTTTATCACTTTCTTAACCCGCGACGAACTGATTAGAAGCATCCCCGTACAATCTTGGCATCAGGCAACCGCCGTCATTATCATGGAGTCATCCTCTGCCTTACTTGGACTCACCTACCTACCTGAGTACAAGCAGAAAACATTGGGGTGGAAGAGACGGATGCAGATAGGCTGTCAATTTTGGAGATGCACTGTATACAAGGGCTGAGGAGTAAGAGATGGCAGCAAAGGTGAAAGCTAAAAGCCAGGAAGAAGGGTCATATCCAGAAACATCTGATGGAGCACGGTTGAGCTGGGTGTTAGAGGAAGTGTTTGTTTTATTGCGGAAGATACGATCCATCATGAGAGAATCTATGAAGTGATCAGTGGGATGAAGCTAGATTGCGTGATTGATTTCTCAATCAATTCATTGGTATGAGAGAATGTTCATTGAGTTGAATTTTCTACCCAAAAAGCTGCAGAAGATATTATATTTTTCACTGAATGCAAAAGTTGCTTCTTCGGATATTGATTTTATAACCCAATTATTTTACATATATATTATATGATTCCTTCCCCTCGTTCTTAAGCCTATTTAAGAACACCATTATTCCTTTTCATTTCAGTGCATAAATAATGCCTAGTAGGTGTTCGATAAAGTGCTAAACAAAGTGGCTAAAACATCGTGAAGTTACTATTTTTATTTTATGTGGCAGGTCATGATTTTCATTTCTAGTTACAATTGACAAATGGTACGATTTCTATAATCTCAACGTTGTGATGTTGTTTGTAGGGACAAACATGAAGTATCCTTAAACCTGATGCCAATGAACACCTTGGGGCTGCGTTTGGCATTCGTAGTGGAGTGGATTTGGAATCCTTTGGCGCTTGGCAAAAACTGGTATAGATACAAGACTATGGCCCCATTGAGCTGTGAGATTATCCCAATAGTACTTACACCGGAGTTGGAGTTTGGATCCAGATTCAGTTTGGTCTGTGGCAAAGGTGTGGGATCAGAATGGAAAGGATGATAGAATAGTGGGCGTTGAGGGCATGGCCAAGGAATTAAGAGACTGTTTTATAGAACACTCTACAAAGAAAGCTGCTATATTGTAACGAGCCAGTAAAAATTGTAATAAGAAGGAATAAAGAACAATCAAGATGGACATTTTGTGAGAGAATGAACCCCAGTACTAAATACATTGTAATAAAAGAAAAATTATGTAATTAGAACAAAAAAATTGTAATGAAAAAGAGAAAATTGTAACCAAAGATTATGTTTTGTAATACAACGTGGATATATGACATTCTACTCTATTAGAGAATGAATCTCAGTACTGAATACATTGTAATAAAAAGAAAATTTATATAATTAGAAGAGAAAAATGTCACATGTGCAATGGATACTCTTAGTGTTGTCACATTTACTCTTACAAAGTATAAGAGTAACTGAGTTTGAATCATAGTGTTTCTTTTCTAGGCTATCACAATTACTCTTATTGCTGTTAGAGTTACTCGTGGTGCTCGTTCAGTTACTCGCAGGGTTGTCACAGTTACTCATAGTGCTTTTTCAGTTACTCATATTGTTTTCACAGTTACTCTAACTGCTATTTCAATTACTCGTAGTGCTCGTTCAGTTACTCACATTGTTGTCATAGTGTTTCACAGTTACTCGCATACTTTTTTTAGTTACTCGCAGGGTTTTTTCAGTTACTTGCCGGCTTGTTTCAGTTACTCGCAGGCTTGTTTCAGTTACTCACAGGCTTTTTTCAGTTACTCACAATGTTTGTTCAGTTACTCGCAGGGTCGTGACAGTTACTCGTAGTATTTTTTCAGTTACTCACAGTATTTTCGCAGTTACTCTAACTGCTATTACAGTTACTTGTAGGTTTTTTTTAGTTACTCGTATTATTGTCACAATTACTCGTAGTATTGTCATAGTTACTCGCAGTGTTTTTTCAGTTACTTGTAGTCCTTTTTCAGTTACTCGCAGTGTTTTTTCAGTTACTCCAGGGTTGTGACAGTTACTCGTAGGGTTTTTTCAGTTCCTCAACCATTACTCTAAGTTACTCGAGCATTACTCTCAGTTACTCAAGAATTAATTTCAATTACTCAAGAATTAATTTCAGTTACTCAAGCATTACTTTTCAGTTACTCAAGCACTCTATTACTTTCAGTTCAGTTACTCACATGGTTGTATTAGTTACTCGTAGTGGTTTCAGAGTTACTCTTATGACATTCAAAGCATAAATGAAAAAACAATGCGAGTAACTGAAGGGTATAAATAGACATATAGGGCGTTCATTCGTTGCCCACACAGGTAGCCTTGATTTTCGCTACCCGGAAGCAAAAAAAGTAACTCTCATGGACAAAAAAGTAACTCCGCTGTCAAAAAAGTAACTATGGTGGCCAAAAAAGTAACTCTGCTGGCTAAAAAAGTAACCATGTATAAAATATACAACAGATATATATAAGGATGGGTTTTTTTTATTTTGGAGGGGCAAATGATATTATTTTTGGCTAAAATTTTTTGGAGAGCTAGACAAAACAGTCTTCTACAATTGTGAAATTGTTTTTTTGAAAAAAAGTGGTCGGAAGTGTTGGTGGGTAGCTACCTGCACGGTCTAAGTTACCCGGTCCCTTTTAATCACAATGCCTGTTCTCACTTTATTCCCATACCCGGCGGCAGACTTGTGATATCATCCCGATCGAAGAGAAGACACGATAGCAGGCTGGTAACTTCCCCTTGCGTTGGCGACCTAGGCTAGATTGACGAAGTAGCTTGCAGCCTTACAGTAGTTATCGGAGACTGCCAAAACCTTCAGAGGGTTTCGAGCGACTTTTCAGTCCTTTAATCGCATCGAGAAAATGGTTTCCCCTTCACTGGTCATGTCATCTGGGCGTTTGGCAGGAAGTTTGGTGGGCATGTCCGCGTATCTGATGAGAGGGTTATACCTCAATATTGTGCCAAGGCAAGCTTAGGGGAGCTCGTCAAAAAACCTACTCAAGGCAGCACCCTGTTTCTGGCACAAGAGCAGTGCCCCATACAGACAGGGATCACAACTTTTCTTAGTTTTATCACTTTCTTAACCCGCGGCGAACTGATTAGAAGCATCCCCGTACAACCTTGGCATCAGGCAACCACCGTCATTATCATGGAGTCATCCTCTGCCTTACTTGGACTCACCTACCTACCTGAGTACAAGCAGAAAACATTGGGGTGGAAGAGACGGATGCAGATAGGCTGTCAATTTTGGAGTTGCACTGTAGACAAGGGCCGAGGAGTAAGAGACGGTAGCAAAGGTGAAAGCTGAAAGCATGGAAGAAGGGTCAGATCCAGAAACATTTGATGGAGCACGGTTGAGCTGGGTGTTAGAGGAAGTGTTTGTTTTATTGCGGAAGATATGATCCATCATGAGAGAATCTATGAAGTGATCAGTGGGATGAAGCTAGATTGCGTGATTGATTTCTCAATCAATTCATTGGTATGAGAGAATGTTCATTGAGTTGAATTTTCTACCCAAAAAGCTGCAGAAGATATTATATTTTTCACTGAATGTAGAAATTACTTCTTCGGATATTGATTTTATAACCCAATTATTTTACATATATATTATATGATTCCTTCCCCTCGTTCTTAAGCCTATTTAAGAACACCATTCTTCCTTTTCATTTCAGTGCATAAATAATGCCTAGTAGGTGTTCGATAAAGTGCTAAACAAAGTGGCTAAAACATCGTGAAGTTACTATTTTTATTTTATGTGGCAGGTCATGATTTTCATTTCTAGTTACAATTGACAAATGGTACGATTTCTATAACCTCAACGTTGTGATGTTGTTTGTAGGGACAAACATGAAGTATCCTTAAACCTGATGCCAATGAACACCTTGGGGCTGCGTTTGGCATCCGTAGTGGAGTGGATTTGGGATCCTTTGGCGCTTGGCAAAAACCGGTATAGATACAAGACTATGGCCCCATTGAGCTTTGAGATTATCCCAATAGTACTTACACCGGAGTTGGGGTTTGGATCCAGATTCAGTTTGGTCCGTGGCAAAGGTGTGGGATCAGAATGGAAAGGATGATAGAACAGT
The DNA here is from genome assembly GCA_963693085.1 of Alisma plantago-aquatica. NCBI lineage: Eukaryota > Viridiplantae > Streptophyta > Magnoliopsida > Alismatales > Alismataceae > Alisma > Alisma plantago-aquatica. Next base: position 57,876,457 of record OY856409.1, read on the forward strand.
GGGCGTTGAGGGCATGGCCAAGGAATTAAGAGACTATTTTATAGAACACTCTACAAAGAAAGCTGCTATATTGTAACGAGCCAGCAAAAATTGTAATAAGAAGGAATAAAGAACAATCAAGGTGGACATTTTGTGAGAAAATGAACCCCATTAATGAATACATTGTAATAAAAGAAAAATTATGTAATTAGAACAGAAAATTTGTAATGAAAAAGAGAAAATTATAACCAAAGATTATGTTTTGTAATACAACCTAGATATATGACATTCTACTCTATTAGAGAATGAATCTCAATACTGAATACATTGTAATAAAAAGAAAATTTATGTAATTAGAAGAGAAAAATGTCACATGTGCAATGGATACTCTTAGTGTTGTCACATTTACTCTTACAAAGTATAAGAGTAACTGAGTTTGAATCATAGTGTTTCTTTTCTAGACTATCACAGTTACTCTTATTGCTGTTAGAGTTACTCGTGGTGCTCATTCAGTTACTCGCAGGGTTGTCACAGTTACTCGTAGTGCTTTTTTAGTTACTCATATTATTTTCACAGTTACTCTAACTGCTATTTGAGTTACTCGTAATGCTCGTTCAGTTACTCGCATTGTTGTCATAGTTACTCGTAGTGTTTCACAGTTACTCGCATACTTTTTTCAGTTACTCACAGGGTTTTTTCAGTTACTCGTAGGCTTGTTTCAGTTACTCGCAGGATTTTTTCAGTTACTCGCAGTGTTTGTTCAGTTACTCGCAGGGTTGTGACAGTTACTCGTAGTGTTTTTTCAGTTACTCATAGTATTTTCACAGTTACTCTAACTGTTATTACAGTTACTCGTAGGTTTTTTTTAATTACTCGCATTATTATCACAATTACTCGTAGTATTGTCATAGTTACTCGTAGTGTTTTTTCAGTTACTCGTAGTCCTTTTTCAGTTACTCGTAGTGTTTTTTCAGTTACTCCAGGGTTGTGACAGTTACTCGTAGGGTTTTTTCAGTTACTCAACCATTACTCTCAGTTACTCAAGCATTACTCTCAGTTACTCAAGAATTAATTTCAATTACTCAAGAATTAATTTCAGTTACTCAAGCATTACTTTTCAGTTACTCAAGCACTCTGTTACTTTCAGTTCAGTTACTCACATGGTTGTATTAGTTACTCGTAGTGGTTTCAGAGTTACTCTTACAACATTCAAAGCATAACTGAAAAAACAATGCGAGTAACTGAAGCATTAGTTTCAGTTACTCAACCATTACTCTCAGTTACTCAAGCATTACTCTCAGTTACTCAAGCATTACTTTTCAGTTACTTAAGCATTCTGATACTTTCAGTTCAGTTACTCACATGGTTGTATCAGTTACTCGTAGTGGTTTCAGAGTTACTCTTACAACATTCAAAGCATAAAGGTATTTAAAGCATTCAAGAACATAACATTCAAACTATAAATGTATTCGAAGCATTCAAGATCAGTTGTACATTCAGTCTTTTTACAGCACACTAATAAATAATCTATTTTAATCAGATGTACATTCAGCCAAAATATAAGGACAAAATCAATATTGTTCAAGATGAGCTGTACATCAAGATCAGTTGTACATTCAGATGATAGCATGTAAGAGTCGAGTCCCTATTGTCGTCTTACCATAATGTTGCTTCCTCCTTATTTTGTCCATCACTTGAAGATTCAACTCAAATTGTCCATTGTGTAACCCGTGAAAAAAAGTAGGGTACCTATAGAGGTATCACTATATTTATTTAACTTGTTGTGGAAAGTCAAACTTGTATGTACGCGGACAACTACCAATTTCATTACCCACACATCTGAAATCATTTTCATTAGTAATGATTTTTGTGGATGCGCCTTCATTTCTGTCTTACAATTTTCTTACATTGAGACAGTAAGCTGCTGCTCATCCTCACCCTTTGTTCGGATGATGGCTGCTGAGGAGAAATGGATGGTGATTCCCGAGAACCCATGTAGGAATAGAGGTGTACACACCCTTCAGGAAATAGCTGCATACGACAATAGGGACTCGACTCTGTGTTAACTACTGCGAGAAGAGGGTGGTGAAGGTGTCTCAATGCTTAAGAACAACCCTTGTTAGTGTAGGCTGCAAACTATCTGAACATATAAAATAACTTTTTTTATTTCGCATTGAAGAATATGGCAACAAGTGAATATAGAAACATATAAAAATATTCACCTTAGTATACACCGTCAAATTATTGTGCATATGGTCTCATTTGGTCAAACAGATTACATGCATTCCCATTGAATAAAAAAGACATAGTTTCCTCATGGTGAACCTACGCAATCAGTAAGGAAAAAGAGAATACAACGTCCCATTGAACTAGCTTCCTTCTCGGCGCAGCCAGCGCTGCCGCTGATGAAGACGACGAGGAGCTGCGGCAGTTGTAAGTGGAACTAGAATTCAAGCAAGTGTTTGACGATGACGATGACGACAAAAGAGACGACGCAGGTGTGGCCACAGCAAGGTCTCGGATGGTCTCAGCCACGAGATCTTTCAAAATCAGGCGCTCGATGTCCAACACTGCATCAGACATCTCCACGGACCGGTTCGCCCTCCCACCGGCCTCTCTGGAATCCATAGCCATATCCTTCTCCAACACGTCGCAGACTGCCTCGAAGAAATCCTCTGCTGCCACAGCGTCGCTGCACTCCCGGATCTACTTGATCTCCTCCCAGACCTCCCTTCCAGTAGACGACGACAAGGACGCGGCGATCGGGGACGACCGCTGTGACGTCGTGAACACCTCCCACTTCGAGAGGTGCCTCTTCTTGTCGACGATCTGGACCACGATATCGAACACGAGCCTGCGGTGGATGCTGCTGGCGCTCTTGTCCCACTCGGCTCCTTCGCAGTCTTGGTCCTGTCGCCGCTTCTCCAAGGTGTAGTAGACATCGTCGTCGGGCGTGCCGCTGGGTCCCGTAGGGGAGCAGAGCACGTCGGCGACATACAAGAAGTTGCCATCGCCAGCTTCGCAGTCATCCTCCGGTCACAGCTCAATCGGAATCCAACATTGTCGCAGCTCAATCGGAGCATGGCGAGATACTCCATCTACTTCCTCTGGTTGCGCTCCACGGTAATGTGGGTCATCCTCTGGTTCTCCACCTCCTCCTCATTCTTGCAAGCCTGAGCACGGCACCTCTTTCTTCTTCCTACTGCAACGGGCGCTACCGACGTCGTCATTTCCCCTCCAAAGCCACCTTCGTCGTCTGCGTCAGCCTCTAGGGACGCCGTCGGGGCCGTCAGTGATGGGTGCATTTCCAACATTCGTCGGGGCCGTCCGCGTCAACCTCTTCTACCAGTAGCCGATTGAAGTTGGGGTGCCGCACAGGAGAGGGATAATTGGAAGGCGGAGTGCCGAATCGAAATTCTAATTCATTGCGGAAACCAGTGATATGACGAAGCATTTAGCCGAATGCGGGACAAGTAAGTTAATATTTACAATCGATGCCACCGCTTTTGTATTGACGGGTAGCCAAACATTGTTACCCGTCGGGTATTAAAAACGTTCTCTAAACATTATTTTTGTGTATATAGTATTATAAGAAAAATAATTTGATGCAAAAACATTTGTGATAGAAAAATGAAATCAAGGCCCAAAATCAAACCGAGAACCAAGTCACAATATTTTCATGATATGATCTTCTTATCCTACTAGTGCCTCATCCTCATCATCTCTCTCTCTCTCTCTCTCTCTCTCTCTCTATATATATATATATATATATATATATATATATATGTCCACAATAACCTATATGGCGGTGTAAGATCACCTAAAACCTTGTCACATTAGGGTTTATGAATCATGAATCTAATGTGAAACTAATATCAATCTTTCACCATCTCATGAAAAACATAGATCAATTCTAGGATGAACATCTCACCTAAAGTGTAACTATCTAAGGCAAGGGTTCTAATTAGGGAGACAAAATTGAAATAATCAAATTCTGACTACCACAAATTCTGATACCATGCTGTAAGGAGTGGGACTCAGAGGGGATCCACTCCCTACTAAAATTTGAAGAATAAAACATCCATTCCAAACACACTCGAAAGGTATTTTGGTTCAGGTGTAAAATATTCAAAACAACCAAAGTGTAGCAGCGGAATAAAAGTATTAACTATATTCAATTTATCAAAAGATTACAAAAGTACATCATAATCTCCCATTAAGGGTTTACATGGATATTACAACATAAGGATCTAGTAGAGGGAAGTCTAAACCATATCAAGTTTGTCTCCAAGCTTTAACTCCTTAATTTATATTCATGTTGAATGCCATGTTCTCCTTTACCTACACTTGGGGTTGGAAGCATACCCCAGCAAGAAGGAAAAGAGAAGATGACATCAGCAAAAAGCTAGTATGTGCATACTAAAATAGAATTGATCAATATATGGAGTAAAGGGACATCAAGTAGAGGATGCTTCCCAAAGAAAAAGAAAATGAATACCCAATCAGGCATAAAGAGGAGAATTATAAATTATGAATAAAAAGGAGAATACTTGCCATAAAATAATCATAAAAGTGGTTCCACAAAAGCACACATAATCTTTTGGGCACAAAACTCATCATTATAATAACAACCTGCATGTATGTGAGATAAACATAGCATTAGAATAATATAAAGACAAAGGTGTCCAAGCCTCATAAACTTGAAACTTGATAGAGATTGACACATAACCAAAATCCCCAATATATAAAAATGTGGGCCAAGACTCATAAACTTAAAACCCAGGTATGGGACACATAACCTCAATCCAAAAAATATATCAAGGGCACATAACCCAAAAACCAATGCAATTACACTACTCTAGGTCTACTGAGTCACATAACATTCTTAATAGAGAAGCAAGTAAAAAGTATAGTTAGATTTTACAAAGTAGTCACCACAAACATGACCAACATATACATCCACCTCACAAGTGGGAAAAAGACATCACATGTCATAATATAGACTTCCATCATGAACAAAGCATAAGAAAGAGACCTAGAGAATGTCCAAATATGATCACAAGATCAGTACCAAATAAAGTAGTTTACATGAACCATAATTTTCAAAAGAAAGAATATTGTGTAGGCTATTGTCCATAGGACCAAGAGAAAGATAAAATAGGTGAATTGCTCAAAGTGAATAATATGATATGAAAACATACCTTCAACCAGAGTCCTATAAACAATCTTCACCAATCTAGGTGTTTCCAATATCACTTTTTCCTGAGGTCCAATTACGCTTCGAAGAAGCAAGACATCCGGGAGAGGTTCTACAAACTCAAAGCAAGAACCACATTCGGCAGTGGATGAAATGATGATGCAAAGAGAAATTAAAACTAGAGGAGAGTCTTTAGGTTTGTTTCATGTGAGGGTAGAGTCCTATTTATATGAATTTGAGTTTGAAGGAGTGTACAAGCAGTTGCTTCGGAATACTTGAAGAACAAGTTTAGGCATTTCTAGAATTCTCCATTATAGGTCTCGAGGAAGTGATGGATGCAAAATTAAATTTTCAATTCAATGAAACTCGTTTCGTAAATTTCTATTGAGAAATGAGGGAATTATGCTCAAAATATCGGACCTTGGTCTGCGGTTACTGTTCATGCGGGCTGCAATGAATGCCATTTAATGCAACTTTCCAACTTTGTTCTTTTAATGGATTTAACATACAAAACTTTCTATAATTATTTGAGGATGCAAATGATGTTCAAATAAATCAAAATTTATTAGGTTAGCAAATATTGGGATGAACAAATCGATTTTGGCATTATTCTATTTTTGAAGACTTTAATATTTTATTCAATATTTTTAAATATTATCATTTATTTTATCCATTTAATGAGTTAGTGGCATCTAGAAACTTTCTAAAAATATGAAACTTGGCCTATAAACAATACTAAATATGAGGAAGATGATTTTTCCATTAATTAATTTTTCCCAACATATTATTTAATCTTTTTGTTCTTTAAATTATATTCTCTCTCGTAAATTAACTAACATATTTAAACTTTTCCAAATCAGTTGAAAATTTACTTATATGCTAATTTTTGCATGTAGATTCAAATTTGAGAGTTATTTTCTCTTTTGGAGTCATTTAATAATTTATTTAATATATTTGACTCTTATTCTTATTTTCTTACCCATTTAATATAAAAAAATATTATTATGCAAATAATGTGAAACTTTACCCTCAAAGCAAACTAAAACATATGAAACATGAATTGACCATTAATTTTTACTCTTGGTATTATTTAATATATTAATTAATATTTTGGACTTTTACATACTTTCTCTCTACTAATCTACACATGTATATTAAAAATTATCCAAATTACATGAAAATTCATCCAAATGCTATTTTCAATATGTCGATTATGAATCTAAGATTATTTTATGCTTTTCGAGTCATTAAATTTTTTATCTCATATTTTGAAGGAAAATCACCTTTTCTTTTCTAAATAAAATTGATATAATTATTATCCCAAATTTGTGAAACTTGGCCTCTAAGCCATATCATATCCAAAGAAAAAGAATCTAAAGTTATTCTTATCCAATTAGTCTTTCTTTTATCAATTTTAGTGCATTATTCATTATTACCACTATTTCTCATATTAAATAATTCAATATCACATTATCTTATTTAGGGAGTAATTATTTATTTCTCTTTGTTATTTCTTATTACCACTATTAAAACCATAGAAAATTATAGATCTATGTTATTTTATCATTATTATTATCATTCTTCCAATTGTGTCCCACATCTACACATTACAACTAAAAGGATTACATATTATATTTATCATTTATCTCATGTGACATATTTTATGTATCCATTATTGGTCTTATGATTAATGTGAGGGTATTATGTCATATTTGTCTTCATGCATATATGTTAGGGTGATTTATTCACACATTACATATTATGGTTACCATTAACTACCATTTGGTATATCCTCAACCTTCTTTGTCTAAGCCCAAAGAACTCAGTTCTCTAACCTCTTAACCTTCGAATATGATAAGGTTCTAGATTTTGGTATGTTACACTTATTAAAGTTCATGTATGATTGTGTCAAATACATCAAACAACATGTGATGAGTGTAGCGACTTTAGGTTTAAGAACAACAATCACCACTATCACTATGAGATATGATTCTGACTACCATTCCATGGTCTCCATGTATCACTCTCAAGATGGGTTTGTCCAGTACATTGTTCTCCAACAAGTACCTATGTGTTTGACTAGATATCACATATCATTACTAATGAGACTCTATCATAAATCAACACACACTCTAGTCTTATGTATTAATCTTCTCTATTTTTCTTCCACAATAATATCTGACTAGGGACATAACAAGAATGTATGTATTGTTATCATACATATGATCTCATTGTTCTGGTCTTCAACCTAAAAATATATGTCATCAAGTCACATCATTCTTTAGACATCTACTATGTATAGTTCATCATCTCATGATTGAGACAAACATAATAGACAAAATTATCTTTATCATTATCAAATCAGATATCTAATTCCCCATTACAATCATTGTATCATTGGCTCTTTGGGCATACATGCCAATAGACTCTCACTTGCACTTAGATCAAATCACCCACAAATTTTATTCCAAGTGATCTTAACATGTCCATCATGTTTTATTGCACAAACACTATTATAGTGGGTTAGCAATGTTTGCTTTTAGACATTATTTTGCAAGTTTCACATCTCCTCATTGTACAACTTCTTGTATGAGATTGAAGTATCGTAGTATGCTATATGAGATTCCTTTGCCTAACCAGTAGATCCATTGTTGTCACAATATTTCTACTTTTGTCACTAATGGTTGTAACCTCCTACAAGTTGTTCTAAATGAACTTATTGACCCATACAATATCCTCTATTGTGTTCATAATACCAAGACACTCAACTTATATTGTAGATTTAGCAGTTGTCTCTTGCTTGGAACTTTTTCACCTTACAACTTTAGTTTAAGGTCAAACATAACTTTAGATTGTGATCATTAATTTTATCTATCATTTTGGAAGCATATATCGGTGTAAACCTTTACACTCAACTCTTCCTTATTACCATAACCATGGAATGGATCCTTTTAGTGCTTCTCAAGTTCTTAAGGATGTTCTTTATGGTGGTCCAATGACTCTCACTGGGATCTGATAGATATCCACTCGTTATGTACAATACATACGATATAACGAGATGATTACATAACATCACATACATGATAGATCCAATTGCATATGGCATATTATTCATGTTTTCCCATTCTTCACAAGAATTGGGACACTATACTCTTGAGAGACTAATCCCATATGTTGGACAAATTCTCTCTCATTGAGTCACACATGTTGAAATCTACATTTAGCCAATTATGTGCTATTACTCAGGTCAAGAAGCCTTCTAGATCTATGTTTATAGATCTTCATTCCTATCACATAGGATGCTCCGCCTAAACCCTTCTTAGAGAAGGTACTTTCTTGCTAGGTTTTACTATTTGCATGGTAAGGGCATTATTCCCCATCATTATGTGGAATATAAATATGCTCCCACTAAATTCTTATAGTCATAGTTTTCTTCTTTATTTTGACTAAAGTCAAACTCTTTGACTGTGTTGTAAAAATGGAAGAATCCATCTCTGAGATTCTTGCTTCAATCCCTAGATTGAGCTTTGTAGCTTATAGACGTTATTTCAATAATTGGATTTATAAAACCTTTTAGGTTGTTTCACGTACATATCTACTACAATATTCCTATTAAGGAATGTGGTTTTAACATCCATCTTGACAAATCGCATAGTCATATTAAACAGTAACAACAAGCATGCTCTGATGGACTTAACCATGGCAAATGGTAAAAAGATTTCTCCAAGTTCAACATCTTGAACTTGTGTGAAATATGTGCAACGAATTTGCTCATATTGGTTGTACACTACCAACCATATCAGTCTTTTCTCAAAGACCCAAATGCACACTATGGGTCTTACCCCTTCAGGTGGATTCGCCAAGGTCATACCTTGTTGGTTTACATGGACTCCATCTTGAATCTCATGGCCTCAAGCCATTTATTAGACTATGTACCCTCAATAGCTTCTACGTAGGTTGTTGACTCCAAACTAGGAGTAAATTAGTCCACTACCTAAAGAGGTCTAGATCTAGGATTTTTCAACCATTGAACCTTCCTTATATTCCATTATAAGAGATACAATACATGACCTTCCTTTTTTGGGCCAAGGATACCCAACCTTACCCTTAAGGAGAAGGGAGCCAATACCTACCAAAGGACTTACCTATGTAATACCAAGAGTCTTCAACCTCCCCAACGACTTACCCACTTTGCAATGAGTCTTCTTCCTTCACCAAGGACTTACCCACTCTTGCACAAGTCTTTTGCCTTGAAGGAATTACTCACTCTTCTTAGATCCTCTACCTTTGACTTCACCTTCACCAAGGAGAAGCTTTCACCAAGAGACTCCTTCCCTTCTTCTTCTTCACCTCTCTTATCCAAGAGAGATAATCTTCATCTTCATGGTAGAAATGAGAGATTGGGAGGTAGAGGAAGTGAGAGCCTCACAAGATATACATGTAGGACTAGCTCTCTTACAAATATCCTACTCACTGCAATGGATGTAGCAAGTGATTAAGCTTAAGAGTAAAAGGAGGTTATTGGAGGCACTCAACTATAATATATAGACCTTCATAGTGTTTGGATAACCATGGGATGAAACCCAAGGGGTCCTATGTATAGTTTGGAATGCCTCCTAGCCAGTAGAAACACTTTAGGATGAATATTAGTAGTTTGGGGTGTTGCAATGGATATTTTTTGAGTTTTGCAACACTCCAACGACTAGAAACACTTTTTCTGCACTTTTTGTACAGTGTGGTCAGTCGAGTTTGCTTTTGAAAAACTCGACCTATTTCACTATGTAACAAACAAAATTTGAAGCAACAGTCAAGTTTATAACTCGGACGATCACTTAAATTTAGTTTTTCCCAATGTAGGGATCAGTTGAGTTCTGTGTATAGGAAACTCGACCAAACCTAGACATTCTCAAAATGCATCAAGGGTGTCATTTGTGTTTGTCACGAGAGAAACTTGTCAGGGGTGAAGCTTCTTGGTGGTGCTGTTAGTAGAGATAAAAGTTTTATTGAGGATTTGGCTATGAAGCGGGCTGTCAAAGCTGTTGAATTGATGCATCTTATTCCTCAGTTGGGTGATCCACAGAGTGACCTCCTTCTGCTTCGTTCTTATATGGGTATCGCCAAGCTCTTGTTTGGATTGCGAACTTGCCAGCCCACACACATGAAGGAGGCAACCCTGTGTTTTGATAGAGGGTTACGAGAGTCTATTGAGGACATTGTTGTTTGTGGAGGTCCATTCTTTGGAGACCTCCAATGGAGAGTGGCTTCACTGCCCATTCGTCTTGGAGGTTTGGGATTATATTATGCAATTGAGCTTCTTCATACACTTTTTTGCATCTAGAATCCAATCTTGGAAGCTTCAGGATCATATTTTGTGAGACAGCGATATTTATGGTATGGACACTGACTTTGATTGCGCCTTAGATCATCTTCGTGTCATGATTCCATCTTTCGACTTTAATTGTTTTTCTAACAAAGACACCGTCCCCACAAAAGCCCAAAATGCTTTGGCGTGTGCTCTTTTTAGAAACATAATTGAGGACATGAAAGTTAAGTATGATATGACCGTTAGACAAAAGGATGTTTTTGGATGTTTACAAGCTGATCATGCTCAAGATTTTCTTCTTGCTACCCCTATTGATGGGCTTGGTTTGCACATGTCCCCAGTGGAATACCGTATAATACTCAAATATCATCTCATGATTCCTCTTTTTCCTACTGATGAGATATGTCCAGTTTGCCGAAAGGCTTGTTTAGACACTTTCGGGGAACACATTGTTCACTGCAGGGAGCTTCCTGGCTTCAAATATAGACATGACCTTGTTAGAGATGTTCTCTATGATGTCCTCAGGCAAGCAGGAGTTGCTGCTAAAAAAGAGACCCCTGTTAACTTTTTAACAGATCCACAAGAAGGGAGATCGACACTTAGACCTGCAGACGTTCTGATTTTTGGATGGGCTGGAGGAAAACATGCATGTGTAGATCTAACTCGAGTTTCTCTACTTGTGGCATTACGGAACGGTAATTTTATAGTTGGACATGCTGCTCTTAAAGCTGCCTCAGCAAAAGTTGCCAAACATGACAAAGCATGTACTGAAAATCAACATGTCTTTGTTCCTTTTGGGTTTGACACTTTTGGTTTCTTAGCACCAGACGATGTTGCTCTTTTGAAGAGGGTTCATAAAGTAATGAATAGTAATGTTATGTCCCCTAAGTGTATGAATTTAGTATTTTAGAGGATTGGCTTTGCCACACAAAAAGGACTAGCGGCGCAGCTTGTTGCCCGCCTGTCACATACTGTAATGTAAACCACTATTACATAATGAATAATAAAATCTTTATTACTGGTAAAAAAACTTGAATGAATAGGAACATTGTGATGTATTTCAAAAAATTTCATTAGAGTGCTTAAATATTCAATTTAAGTGCTCCTGATTTTTTTCTAAGCTTAATTACAAGCCATACAATCATTACAAGTGATTTACAACATGATTCTAATATAGATGCATCATATTCCATAAAATTGCACTTGCATTGATTTTGACTTGTCTTTTCTTCAAGTTAGGATGTGCAAGTTAGGGAATTTGGAGTGTGTCTATTCCTAATATGAAATGATTCAAGTAGAAGCATTAGACACAAATAAATGGAATGATTATTCATCATCAAAATAAGGGTTTAGTCAATTTAGACCTTTAGCCAACATTCTCCCCCTTTTTGAAGATGACAAACCATTCCATAAATGTATTGAAAGCATTTAAGTAAAACCATACCTTTGGAGAAACCTAGGAGTTTCAAAAGAATTGAGTTCATATGCTCCCCCTTAATTGATGCTCACAGAGTTCTCATACTCTCCATCAATTGATGCTATTTCTCCTGCATGGTTAGTTTCCATTACATTTATAAAATATATGTCTTCTACTCATATATGTTCAACATATATGTCTTCTCCCCTTGACATAAGATATTATTTCTCCTCACACATGCCTTCTCCCTATCTAACATAATACATTCCTTCTCCCCCTTTGTAATTTCTTATAGTAGGGGTTTGAATAGCTAAAAATAAACATGTTAGGAAAAGGAGAAAACAAAAGTTAGAAAGGAGAGTAGAAGTGTAACACTAGGGGTTTGTCCAAGCATAGTATGTAAAGAAAATCCAGAAAAGAATTTGAACAACCCTAGATGTAATTCTAGCATATAATAAAGGTAAGGCTATGCAAGGACGTAACTTTAGATAGTAGATATGCAAGTCAAGGAATATGAAACAAGACACAATTATAGCATATAGTATAATACCACATGATCAAAAGATGAGCAAGGCTAGAACTACATGTATATGAACTACTAGTAGATGATATCACAAATTAGGACTACTATTAGGAACTAGATCATAGAAAAAGATGCACAAATTAAAGATCAAGCTATGATTAGGTGTAGAGATATATTCAAACAAAAAGATATGCAATTTCAGAGGCATGAAAGGATATAACTCACTAGCAAATATACATCATCACCACAAGATGATTAAAACTAAGAACCTCAAGCTAGTATCACAACAAGATATACAACTTTAGAGCACAACATAAGCAATTTTAGACACAACCAAGAGATCCAAAAAGATCATCATCAAAACTTGCATAACAACTCAAGATAGATAATTGCAGGATATAGAGATATCAATATAGCAATTAGAGATATAAAGTTGTATGCAAGATAGGCAATTTAAAACATGGCGATGTGCATGTCATATAAAAGGTACCAAGGGGAGTGCCATAGAAAAAGGCTATTGGTTGAGAAAATCTAGTTGAGAGGGAAATTCTCATTCAAAAAGCCACTTGTATATTCTATGCACAGTGTTGTCGGTCGAGTTTTGGGTTGAACTTCTTGACTGACATCAACTATTGGCAACACCTATTGGTGCTTGTCGGTTGAGTTTCTTGTAGGAAAACTCAATCGACAACATATGCTGTCAAAAATCACACATATATAAAAGAACATATCTAGAGGCATGATAAAAATATAAACCATGTCCAAACATGTATAACCAAGTTAGTAATAGTAATGCACTATGAAATAATAACAAATACTTTTTGAGCAAGAAAGTGATGAGAATCACAATATACCACTTTTTGACTCAAAAACCATATGTATAGTGCATACTATTTTGGAAAAACCACACTATGATTGGATATGAGCAAGAGTAACATTACCTCTATTCTTACCATTTCTTTACTACTTGCTGCCACCCTATACACATCTCTCCTCTCTTCTTTTATGTGGATTGAGAAGTCAATTCACAAATCAATAGCTCATGTCAATTCTATTGCACTTGACCTACAAGAAGAAAGATGAAATGGTCCCCAATCATATATTGGGATTTGTATGGGTTAGATTAGCAATCCAAGTCCTATTGCTCTTGGGTGCTTTCCTAAAAGGGCAATAAGTATAATAATGTCCAATTTCACTACAATGATTTCATAATCTCATAGCCTTGGAACTAGAGGATTCTTCATTGAAATTGAAGGTCCTTTATCTTTGTTGTTCCTTTGGGTACTATCAAGTCCAAACCATCTCTACCCATTTGTTCAGTAGCATGATCTAGGATGTGATTAAGATTCTTTTTATCATCTAAGAATCTTTGTATAGAAGATCTCAAACTATGATTATCATGCATAAGAGAATTAATAGTAGAAGAAAATTGTTTGATATTATCTCTACCATGCACAAGATCAATCTCTAAGCAAAGAGAGTCATACAAGAATATTTATCAATATGAAGAATAGCAACATTATTCTCTCTACTAGTAGAACTAGAATACGATTCTAGAACATTGATTTTAGAAAGTAAGGAAGCATTTCCTTTTTCAAGAAAAGCAGTCTGAGAAAGATAAACATCATTTTCATATTCTAATCCTTACAAAGAAAAAACTTTGTCCTCATTTTAGTTTTAAGAACATCAATATCAAGCATGAGAGAATTCTCAATATCACTATGATCTTCATTACAACTAGGCATAAGAGGTTGAGATTCTAGTAATCTAATATTATCAAGTAATCTTTTTCAATAAAAAATAATCTTATCAAGTAAGCTAGCATTTTCAAGTTTAAGAGAATCTACTTGACTGAGATAAACATTGTTTTTATCTAGAAAGCAAATATTAGCTTGTTCAAAATCATCTATTTCTACATGCAATTTATCAACAATTCTAGCAAGATTTTTCTTTTTCTTTATAGAAGACTTAAGAGAGGCATGAGTAGCATGAATAATAGCAATTAATTATTCTTTATCTAAAGAGTTTATATTTACCTCATTTGAGTCTTCACTTGTTGAGGCCATAAGAGCAAAATGACATTCTCCTTCATCACTAGGGCTTGATCTAGATCCTCCACTTGATTCTTCACTTGAGCTTGAGTTGAAGGAGTCACTTGAGATTGAGTTGGAGTGGTCACTTGAGATTGAGTTGGAGGGGTCACTTGAGCTTTTGTGCCATTTATCCTTCTTCTTCCACTTCTCTTCTATTCTCTTATGATGATGGGTCTTTTTTCCTTGTGGACAATATTCCTTGAAGTGACCCTTCTTTCCACACTTGAAGCATCAGATATAGGAGGAAGACTTGCCTTTGTAGAATATACCCTTGGAGTACATGACATTTTATTCAACATGAGAGGATGGAGAGTCTTTACCAACAATAGCTTCAATGTGTGATTTTGATTTCAACCTTCTTCATTCTCTTTAGCTCTTTCTCTTCTTCTCTTTCTTCTTGATCTTACTTGTCAAGTTTGACTTCATGGGCTTGAATATTTCCTATGAGCTCTTCAATAGAGATATCACCAAGAGACTTAATTTCTTCAATGGAGGTCACCTTGGATTCCCACCTCTTGGGGAGAGTTATAAGGATCTTGGATTTGATCTCTCCTCTAACCATAGGATGCCCTAGGATGGCAAGACCAATTACAATAGTTTTGGATCTTGAATACATCTCAACTATCCTCTCCTCCTTTCCCATATTGAAGTTTTCAAGAAGCCCTTTGAGCATGTAGACTTTTCTTTCCTTCGCTTGCTTTATCCCCTAATAAGTGACACATAGATTTCTTCATATCTCATGGGCTATCTCACAAGAGGACATCTGGTTGAACTTGGTGGGAGACATGGAGGCATAGAGAACGTTGATGGATCTTGCATTCAAGGTTGCTTGCTTCAAAGTAGCTTCATCCCATTCTCCTATCTTTGTCTCTGGTAGCTTGTATGGAAGGTCCACCATTCTCCATAGCTCAATACTTGATCCTTGGATGTAGAATTATAGCCTTCTTTTCCATTAGAGGATATTTCTCCCATAAAATATTAGAATGTTGATGAGGTATCTCCCACCTTGATAATCACCCATCTTCTCCTACTTGTGGAAGTATGATTAGAGAAGACCCACTATGATACCACTTGTTGGATCTAGGATGGGCTCTATAAGGGGGTGAATAGAGATAATTGCCCTTAAACAAAATTCATTAGACCTTCAAGATATTTCTGAGATAATGTGGCAAGTATGAACCTTGAGTGCAACTAAAACATAGATAGCAAGCGAGAGAGAGATTGAATAAGCACAAGAACACAAGTTATGTAGAGTTGTTCTGTATCAAAACTAGGAGTAAGTTAGTCCACTACCTAGAGAGGTCTATCTATAGGATTTTTCAACCATTGCACCTTCCTTATATTCCATTATAAGAGATATAATACATGACCTTCCTTTTCTGGGCCAAGGATACTCAACCTTCCCTTTAAGGAGAAGGGAGCCAATAACCTACCAAAGAACTTACCTATCCAATACCAAGAGTCATCAACCTCACCAAGGTCTTAACCACTTTGCAATGAGTCTTATGCCTTCACCAAGGACTTACCCACTCTTGTACCTATCTTCCTCCTTGAAGGAATTACCCACTCTTCTGGGATCTTTTGCCTTTCACTTCACCTTCACCAAGGAGAAGCTTTCAGCAAGGTATTCCTTCCCTTCTTCTTCTTCACCTCTCT
Source organism: Alisma plantago-aquatica (assembly GCA_963693085.1). Classification (NCBI taxonomy): domain Eukaryota; kingdom Viridiplantae; phylum Streptophyta; class Magnoliopsida; order Alismatales; family Alismataceae; genus Alisma; species Alisma plantago-aquatica. The sequence continues at coordinate 57,892,645 of OY856409.1, forward strand.
TAGCCAAGAGAGAGATTCTTCATCTTCATCTTCATGGTAAAAATGATAGATTGGGTGGTGGAGGAAGTGAGAGACTCACAATGTATACATGTAGGACTAGCTTTCTTACAAATCTCCTACTCACTCTAATGGTTGCAACAAGTGATTAAGCTTAAGAGTGGAAGGAGGCTATTGGAGGCACTCAACTATAATATAGGGACCATCATAGTGCTTGTATAACCATGGAATGAAACCCAAGAGGTCCTATTTATAGTTGCGGATTTCTCCTAGCCAGTAGAAACACTTAAGGATGAATATTAGCCATTTGGGGTGTTGCATTGGATATTTTTTTGAGTTTTAAAACACCTCAATCGCTAGAAATACCCTTTCTGCACTTTCTATAAAGTGCAATCGGTCAAGTTTAGTTTTGGGAAACTTGACCGGTTCTGAAGCATCGGTCAAGTTTATCCTGGAGAAACTCAATCGATCGCTTAAATTGAGTTTTTCCCACTGCAGGGATCGGTCATGTTCTTTGGATAGGAAACTAGACTGAATGTGAACATTCTCAAAATGCATCAAGGGTGTCGGTCGAGTATGTCACAAGAGGAAATCAACTGAATAGGCACTCTATGATGTATTCTGGAAAATGTCATTAGAGTGCTTAAATATATAATTTGAGTGGTCTTGATTTTATCTAAACTTATTTACAAGTCAGATAATCATTACAAGTGATTTACAACATGATTCTACTTTAGATGCATCATATTCCACAAAAGTGCACTTGCATTGATTTTTACTTGTCTTTTCTCCAAGTTAGGATGTGCAATTTAGGGCATTTGGAGTGTGTCTATACCTAATATGAAATCACCCAAGTCAAAGCATTACACACAAATAAATTAAACAGTTAGTCATCATCAAAAAAAGGGTTTAGTCAATTTAGACCTTGAGTCAAAAACCTCCCATGCCATATCTCTTGTGGTGCCTTTTGAACCATTTTGGAGTGTACATTGTTTTACTGTAAAGCATGTTCTAGAAAAGAAATTGGAAGATCAACTAGATTTATTGATAATCACACCATGACTCACATGGTGTGATTCCTTCTATCTGATACACTCTCATGATACACTATCATTGGGTTTTAGGTGGAGTTCATCATGATACATTATCATGATCTCCCAAAAGGTTTTCAAACTCTTGGTTAGTGTTTTCCACACCGCTCATATCTTAATACTTAAACCAAGTAGGTTATGATCTTCTTGAACACTTTAAGAGATTCAAACTTTGTATTTTAATAAATACAAACTACATATCTACTGAGACCATTGGAAAATATAATTAGGTACTATTAACCACCTCTAGCATTGATTCTAAAAGGTCTATAAACACCAGTATGCATGTGCCCAAATAGAATTGTCTCTCTCCCACTAGATCTAGTGAAGATGTTTTTGTCTTATTTCCTAATAAATAAGACTCACATGTCTCTATTGGTTCAATAACCAAAAGATTCTAGATAACCATCATTATGGATTCTATAAATAAATTTCTCCTGTATGTGCTCTAGATGACAATGCTATATGTATTCATTGTTTGAGTCATCAAGTCATTCAGTATATGGGTCACACACATTTGTCTCTACAATTATCGAGTACAAATTATTAGACATAATGCATTTCCATAAAGATCATATCTTTGAAAAAATAACATCAAATATATTCATAATATCCTTATTCATACATGATATATGATGTTTCTTATTAATGATAGGTACATAATAGAAATTCACTAATTCTATTACATGTCCATTACGTAAATGATATATTCAAACTATTTTGGAAGCAACCCTTGCTCCGCAGAGTTCTAGCTTACTTCTTCTTGGGTCCTGAAGTGGAGATCTCTATTGCTCTCTTCTTTTTCCTTATTTTCTTTAAATGCAAAGGATGGATTCTTTTTGCACTTAACTTTCTCCTCATTTTGAGTGTTGAAGACCTGGACTTCATCTTAACCTCAAAACTCTTCTTGCCCTTACCTTTGTCTTTGGACTCCATTGCGCTAATCACCATCACGGGATTGTCCTTCATTCGTGCTTCGACATTTATCAACATGCCAAGCAATTCAGATAGCAGTTTAGCCAAGTTACTCAAGTAGTAACACTCAATAAAGTGGCTATATGATTCAGGCAATGATTATAAAATCATATTCATGGCCAACTCTTGGCTCAAAGGAATCACAATCTTTCTAGATGTTCCACATGCCCAATCATATTGAGCACATTGGGCTCTACTGGATCTTCTTCCATCATCTTGCACTCCAAGAGTGCCTTTGAGATATTGTACCTTTCTTGCTTTGCATGATCCTAGTTCATATCTTTAAGATGTATCACCATCTCAATAATCCCCATGTCTTCATGTTTCTCATGCAACTCATAGTTCATACAACATAGAATAAGATGCTTAATATCTAAGACATCATTGCCATGCTTCAAATAAGCATTCACCTCAGCCCTAGGTGCATCAAGAGCAAATTCCTCTGACATTGGTGTCTCTAGGACATAGAGCTTATGCTCATCATTCAGAACTCTTTTCAAATTCTAGAACCAATCATGAAAGTTTGTCCCGTTTAGTTTGTTCTTCTTAAGAACTGATACAAAAGAAATTTGCAATTTGTCAAACACTTTTGATTAATTATATTTGATAACATAGATGATATTAACTAGGATTTTAATTAATCATTGCTCCCACTATTTTTTTCAAATTGATAGCCCTCGCTATCAATTTGGAAGATTGTGGCGCACAACCTTCTAGTGAGCCAAGATCCATATTTTATCATATCATGAGTCGGCTTTGGTTGATCGCCCACAACTTGACTATGTAGGTAGACAATGTTTGTCAATTGCATCGCATGCAACTCTTAGATAGATGGTTTGCACAACTCTTTGTCACAATCCATCCATATGCATATAGGTACTTAATCTTATTAAGATCACCCACTTAAGCCTAACCCAAAAGCCAAAACAATGGAATGCACACCCTACTTTGATAGATCTACATATTTACCATCACACTTCAACAAGATGGACAACGCACCATGTTGGTAAGGTATGCCCATAGAGCCGATCATTTGATGATTGACATGCCATATACCTTAAAGGATTTGATTAGTACTTATAAAGGCAAGTTTCATATTCATTCTATTTCTTTCAGTTATGAGATAATGAAGAAACACTATGAATGTCTAGAGAATAATATTACTCAATGATGTATGTATTCAAGCTACTACCCTTGTGGATGAGATCATACGGATGTTAAGAGTACATATACATATTGTCATTATGTCCCTGGTCAGTTGTTATTATTGAAGGCTGACAGAAAATAATAACACATAAGATCAGAGTGTGAGTTGGTTGATGACTAAATCTCATTATTCATGATATGGAAATATCAAACCAAGTGCATAGATACATGTTAGAGAATAGTGTATCGAACATACCCACCTTGAGAGTGACACATGGTTGTGGTGGTCACAGTCATCTTTCATAGTGAAGGTGGTGATTGTGGTTCTTAGACATGAAATCACTACACTCGTCGCATGTCGTTGGGTACACTTTGACATCATCAATGCAGTCCTAAAATATGGGTTGTTATAACAGTGATGATTGGGTGACTTTGACACATGGGGATAGAATGTGAGTGATAGATATGGGATTTGTCCCTCCTACTAGAGTGTGATTTCTTGGCCATTTGATAAGCGAGACTGAGAAATGCATGTGCATGCCCATGTGAATCAATATATGATATTGAGGTCACATTATCTCAGACAATATGATTTTAGTTCAAGGAACATGGGCTGAACATTGAGAAGATGACCTTCCATGCCTTGAGTTCATCCTGGATATCAGTGACAAAGGAATTATACAATCACTACAACACCTTACACAAATTGTAGGTTGAAGTTGTTCTCCAACTTTCCATTTTTTTGGGTAGAACTGATGTGTGACTAGGCACCACTCTTTGCTTGTCATATCATAAGCTAGTTATGGACATTCACTGCCAATGTGATATGGGACCTATAGGGTCACACACATAGGAACTCATCTAGAAGAGGAGTTTGATCTTGAATGACAATTGGATTGATTACAAAAGTGTTTAGGTATTCAATTCATGTAACATATCTAGTGATTGGCTGACTAGACTTCCAAACAACCATCTCACTAAGTGAGATGGCCGTTTGGGAAGTCAGACAGGCATCTCAAGTGTTGAGATGGCCTTTTGGGTTGTTAGGTTGATCAGAGTTTGAATTGGTTGAGTTTTGCCCTTGAACCGACTGGCTCATCTCAGACACATGAGATGACCGTCTGGATGAGTGAGATGGGCATCTTGCCTAGGTGAGATGGCTTCATATGGGCCAAACAAATATTTTGGATGTTTCCTGAATAGTTTTGATTGTACTTTGCTTGGGTTACAAGGAAAATAATATGTGATATCAATTGAAATCAAAAATGAAAAATTAGTATATGATTGGGAAACTGCCAAATGGTTGTTTGGAAATGCGAGATGACTTTCTCACACACTAGACGGCCATCTGCGTGTGACCATATGGGTGTGCCATACGACCGTTTGACATCTCACAGGCTGTGAAAATTCAAGATATTCTGATCATTTCCACTTACAATCCCATACAGACTGGGAACCCTGACCCTAATCTCGCCTATAAAAGGAGGGGTATTGGGGCTTCAACAACCAGAACAACAATTGAGAATTAGTTTCTATAATAATGGCTGTCCTCTCTAGTTGTGGTAACCATGAGAGCCTAGGAAAGTCCTACCCGATAGGGGGGATAGCCAACCGGAGAGAACAATTGAGAAGTTGTTGTTGTGGAAGAGCATGTTGGTGACTAGTACACCAACGGGAGGGACAACTCCTTCCTACTCATTCTTGGTGAATGATAGGAGTTCCAGTTGTTCTGTATGGACTACTCTAGAGGGAGGAGTCCTTTGGTTGCTTCTCAAAGAGTAAAGTCAACATGTAGTCTGTGGAGAAACCACACGAGCACTATAGAAGTTGTTTGTGTTTGTTGTTCGTAGTGAAGACCAGGAGCTGCTTAGACACCGTCTAAGAGAAACTTGTCAGTAGTTGCAAAGCAGCAATTTTTGTCATTGGACTTGCTCCAAGATCAGGTATAACTCACTAAAACCAGATTTCCTATTTCATAGTAGTTGACGCAATCTTGTTGTTATGGGAATACAGATAGATAAAATTTTTGTTTTGGCTGCTATAATTTGTGTCCGTATTTCCGAACACACCACACTTTGGTATAACCTATGCTTAGTCTATCAAGTTTTTAATGTTTGTTTCTTATGGAAAGTTTCTAAGACTTGATGTTATATTGAGGGATTTTATATATAAATGCATATACATATCCAACCACCATATACTTATAATATGTATCATATACATACTATAACCACAATGAAAAAATGCAATAATAAACATAAGCAATGGTTATGGCCATCCTATTGTAATTACTTAGAGCCACAAGGAATTACTACCATCTAAGACCCACATCATATGTAGCAACATGTTGTTGATGATGATATGTGTTGGAACCAGTCTGGGTCAATCGGTTCAATCCTTAAACCAGTCGGTTGGTATTTTGAAATGGTCATTTGATTCTCAGGTCTAAGTGATGTTTGGGCTCCTCCAGACAATCGATTGGGCCACAAGTCACTAATCGGCTCCACCTGTCATTTTTCCTCCTTTGTCCTCCATTTGATCGGTTTTCCTTCTGAAATAGGTGACTACACCTGTCAAACTGGATCAAAATCCACAGGCGCCCATGGGTCGACCCGTCTAAGTTGGGTTTCGGTGATGAAATTTGCTTACCCGTTGAAAATCACCCAAACTCATACCCATCCGTTTATTTAGTGGTTTTTAGGGGTGATCCGATTAACTGAAGAAAATATATTTATATATATAATATATGCATACACCTATTAAAATATGTTACTTGTTTCATATAAGTTAACTTTTTACCTTTATCATCAACAATTATATTCTCTTTATTTTGTGTTTGCAATAGGAAATAACAAGTACTTGTAATATTAGGAATGTATAATGTTACATGATAAAATTTTATTTTTTGTGATATTTATCTATGAGAACTACATCAGTTTTCCTATTTTACATCGACATACAAAAAACTAGCTGCCATTTTTCCTTTAAGTTTGCACAAACATATATTGAAAACTAATCAAATGGTTTGATGTTGAACATAGAAGTTAGTTCCTTTTCACTGTATTTGATATAAAAAGAATAGTTACAAGCTATTTTAGATGTTTTGTTTAATATTAAGGAAAGTAACTAGAAACTTATTGTTGATTGGAAACATTTGATATGGACACTCGTGGGCAACCCGCAACACGCTAGGATGGGTTGGGTTTGGGTGTGCTTTTCTTCCACCCATTTAGAAGTGTATCTTTTTAACTCGTACACTCCAGACCCACACCCATAACAACCCAACCCACCCACCCGTTTGACAGGTCTAATTGTTATAGATGTTGTCCCAATGCAACTAGGAATGCTACACTACTATAATGAGTTATGTTCACTGGACTTGCTCCAGGATCGGGTATGAACTCATTAAACCATCCTTTCGATTACATAGTTGTTGACACTATCTTATTGTTATGGGAAATAAGGATAGAAATTTTTTGTTTCCCCTGTCTACTCTGTGCCTGTATTTCACTACAAATCCACCATCGCTTCCTGGCTTCTCTACTGCCACAAACCTCAATTCCCTTCCAACCACTAAGCACATAGAATCCAAAAGACCAACACTAAAACAAGAACAGATACATGGATGATCACAAGTTAGAAAGAAGAATCAAGACCACCAATCTAAAGCACCATATTTAACAAAGTAGGTTCCACCTTCACCATGGTTGTCCACCACAACCCTACCTTCAACCTTGTGATATCCCATTAAAAATGATGAAACTTTTTTGAGAGCCTTCTTCTTTCCCGAAGTCAAGTACCACCATGACCCAACTGTTGAGGATCTACAGGTCTTACCTCGCTGGATATAGATGCCTAGAACCCACATCGACACATGTGATGGTGGTAGCAAGCTTACGACCACATCAAACCCTCTCATTGTTGAAGCCACCTCGAGGCTCCAACTCCATTATTTCCTTACCCTTCTCTATGCAACCCCACACCTACTCCCTGACCTCGACCAACACTCATGGACAAGAAATCATATAGTATTATCCAGGTAGTGTTTAGATATATGATGGGAGTACTATGGAACTGGTAGTCTTCTTGACAGACACCCATCAAGTTTCCCCTCACCATCACCCTATCATTGTCGCTAACCTCAGCCTAACTGCTCAACACAACTACGGGCTCCAGTAAAGTCTTCTACACCCTAGAAATAACTCGCCTACATCCTAGGCTACATAAGTCAGATATCTAGCCAAGGAGGATTCATGGTCAACCTTCTAATGTGGCATCATGAGATTCATGAGAAATTGACATCTTGATCCTTGCGGGGACCTTGACTTGGACATTCCCATTGGAACATGAACTAAATTATCGATTCTGTTATTGAATTGTTTGACTCCCACTTGAATTGGATCTTTCTTTTACATTAGTTTTGATAATCTCTCTATTGTTTCTAGTTGCCACTTTGAATTTTTATACCTTTTTGAAACTATCATGGCAACTAGGCCATCTTCGTGTTATTACTAGAGTCCACCAAGCATACTTGCCTATATTTGATTACACCACTCTTTATTTTTTAAGTAGCTCAGTAACTGGATTTAACACCAGCCTCACTGACCTATATTATCCCTTCTTGGGGTCCATGTGTGATTTCATTCCCTTTGGCAACTCATGGACAAGTAATACAAAGAAGGACTAGAAGAGACGTGAAGGAGTTGTCCCGTGTCGAAGAGTAGAGAGGACTTATTCATATCCTTATTTTATAGTCCTATGTATAAATAATCTTCCACAACTCTGATGTAAAGCATGATTGTAAAAAGATGTTTTTACTTATTTTGATACATTTTGTAAATATTTGATCTAAAGATCAGGTCTTTACAGGTGGTCTATTGTTGTTATAAAAGGCATCTCTCCATGCTTGCGTCAACACAAAATATGCATGGAGGAAGGAGCAAAGCCAGTGGAACAAATCTATAGGTGACTAAAATCCCATAATGACTGAGGTAGTTAAAAAGAAGGTAACAAATTTTCTATCTGCATGTATTATCTCTGATATGTCTAATTCTATGTGGGTAAGAAATGGTATCCAAAAGGGAGGAATTGTTGTAACCACCAATGATGTAAATAAATGAGGTATCTACTAGATTGGTGACATGGTGACGTGTCAGTATAGACTATCAATGTTATAATGTTGACACTTTAAAGGATATTTTCCCCTTACCTTTCATCGACCAAATTTTAGAGTGGATTGCCCTCCGCTCTCACTATTTTTCTTGATGGTTACTTAGGTTATAATCTAAATTCAATTGATCATGAGGATCAAGATAATTCAACCTTCATTTTCACCTATGTGGTTTTCGTATACCACCCAATGCCTTTTGAACTTTGCAATGCTCCCACTACCTTCTAGAGGTGTATACCTGCCATCTTCTCAGAAATGGTGGAGTGGTGTTTAGAAACAATAATGGATGATTTTTTTATTTATGGGGATTCATTTGTAGATTAGTTAGACAACTTGGATAAGGTGTTACCAAGGTGTGAGGATACACACTTGATTCATAATTAGGGAAAATGGCACATGATGGTAAATGATGACATTGTGTTGGGACACAAGGTGTCCAACAAGGGCATTGGAAGTGGACCTAGTGAGGATAGAAGTTACCCATAAACTTCTTCCACCATCATCAATGGAGGTAGTGAGGATCTTTAAGGACAAGTTGGTTATGTAGGAATTTTATCAAAGGTTTATCTAGAATCGACAAACTGCTTTCAGAATTGCTTGAAAAATATGTTCAATTTAATTTGATGGCCATTGTGTAAATGCCTTCTCCATTATGAAAGAGAAGGCATATTGAGAACTTGTTGTTGTGGCTACATATTGGGACCATCCTTATGTGTGATGCCTCTATTTTTTTTGGAGTTGTGTTAGGACAATAAAAAATCAAGTTTGTTGATAATTTACTATGCTTCTCACATTTTAAACGGTGTATAGTTAACTACAACATGATTGAAAAAGAACTTATAGTTGTAGTGTTTGCATTCAATAAATTTCACAATATCTAATTGGTGTTGATGTGACTTTTACTGCATGTGCAAATTCACCAGGGTGAGATCCCAAGAGTTTAACTAAACAAATACAATAATCACCACATGTAAGCAGACATATCTTATTGTAGTATAGTTCATGATCAAACCCAAAGGACAACTTGTTTAAGAATTATCTAATCAAGACAACTTGGCTAGACTAGCATCTAAAATAAGATTCAAAATTGGTTATTTAAACTAATGCTGAAAATAGTAAAAGGCTAAATGAAGGGTTACTCATCAAATAATAAAAACACTTGGGTGGAATGGTTTTCACCACCGCTACCCATCATTCACTGTCTTTTTGCATCATATTTAGCATTAACATGCATATTTTGAGGGTAGGAAAATCCCCCTTCCATCATTAGGATTAAAACTTGGATGGATATTGCTCTAATCTCGCTGTCACATTATCTAAAGATCATACAACTATTGCCTCAAAAATATCTATTTGAAGTTCTCATCAAGGGTTTAACAAGAATCAGTTGATATCCTAGCTCTTGGGTTCAGATTCTCTACACCAAAGACCTGATAAACATGTAATCGTGGTGATCAAATAAGAGTCATAAACTATTGATTTTTAAACATATATTGGTCTATACAAAAATATATGCAGATGAAAGAACAAAATTGGGTAGTGGGGCTATTCCTCGTACCCTAGAGAGAGGACTACTCGCTCATGGTAGCAATAGAAGAAACAATAAGGAGAAGAGAGAAACAAAGACATGATCATAGAAGAAGAGAAAAGTAGCTTCATGGTGTGCAGAAGCCTACCTTCGTGATGAAAATGGATGGTAGACCACATAATAGAAGATCTACATGTGGACGTTCATCAAAATTAGACTTGGAGCAACGTCCTTCCCACTTTAAGGTCGGATCTTATCACTGTGATGAAGGAGCAATAGGCCGATAGAGGTAGAGTTCATCAACTGATGGATGAAGGTGTCATCCTTCATAACCTCCTTTGAGGTTAGAAGCTACAAGCCTTGGCAGAGGTGGAAGGTCTTCAGTTATTGTTTGCAAATTGATGTATATGGTTGAAGGCTCTTTGAGTTCAAAGGTGAGTGTGGGTACCAGTAAGCTAGAAACATCAATGGTGAATCCCCTTTTGTGTAGATTTGGAACCCTCCCAGCTACCATGGAGTGAAGTCTTAGCTGCCATGGAGGTGAAGGGTCAGCGGTGGCTTGATGAGGAAGAAGGGTTTGTGATTTTGAGTAATGCCATCAGTAGGTTAGGGGTTTCACAACATTTAATTCAACCATCGATAAGAGAACATATGTACAATGAACATTGGAAGGCAAAGTAGTTAACCCATCACAAGGTGAGAAAAATTGCCTTCATAAGAGGACCATAAAAAAGCACGTTCAGATGGACGTCAAAAGATGAGTATAGAACCGCCTTCCATTGTTGGATGTAGAACAACCATAGACTGTCATTCCTTTGGAAGGTAGTGAAGGGAAACCATTGGTTGTCAGGAGCAGAGATGCCATTAGAAGGGGAATGTAGTGTGTCCATAAAAAAGTGACCATCAATAGCAGGCACCATGTTTCCTTCAGTTGTTGGCCAAAGGAATGATAGATGGTGTAGAGTGATGGTCAAGTATATCTAATGCAACCCGATGGGCTGGAAGATGTGATGCAAACTAAAGGTAGATCATGGATATGTGAACTGAAGGAGATTCCTCCAGTAGTTTTAAACCGATGGAATGATTGAGAAAGACAAATCTACCTAGGGGGTTATTGATGTAATGTTCAAGGCCCATGCCAAAGGAGCTTCTATCAAAGTAATGACAACTAATGGAGGGGAAAGTTTGTAAAAACGGATGGCTTGGCAGGCCTAACGTAAATTGATGGCCTGAGCAACCTATGAAGGAACATGTAGTAAAAAATGTGGTCCATTTATTGAAAAATATCTGGGCCCACTTGTTGATTAGTGGGACCACCGTCTCCTTTAATGGTGCACGAGATATCACGTTCAAACTTTACATGGAAACCATATAAATGGATAAAAGTCCTACAAATTAACATAATATTAATAAAACCTAAATGGTATCTAGTTCCAAACTAAAATGATGGGAATGAGTGCAAAACTATGCTAAAAATGCAAATAAATCTAGGATGACTATACATTCATTAAGGGCTAAAAGTCATGTGTGGACCAACCATGCTGTAATAAAGTAATTGTTGCAAAAGAATGAAGCAAAACCTCAACCATAAGGTGGATCTTTCTTTTGCAAAAGTTTGCATATAGGATAGAGATAAGTCCAGATGTGAAAACACGGTGGAAAATCACCTCTCATAATTGGAGAGAGAGGGGAGAAAGAGAAATATATTCCTATCCAAGAGACATTCCCTAATGAGATACTTGTAGTTGTTAGGAGGATTGACACATGGTTTGTCGACATAGTGAATTACTTGACAAGTAGAGTGAAATATGAGGATTGGAATTACCAAGAGGGGAAGCAAATTTTCCATCTCTTAAGAAATTACATCTGGTATGACCCAATTCATTTAAGACAATGTAGAGATGGGATTCTAAGAAAGTGCAAACCTGAGTGAGTGGTGGAGTGAATCTTGGCTTATTATCAATTACCACCTACTAGAGGTCACTATGCTAGCTCTAGTACAATTTCTAAAGTTGTAGATGCAATTTTTATTTCCCATCCTTGTTTAAGGATGCATACAACTATGAGTGTAGATGTGATGCATGTCAATGCGCTATAATATTACTGGATACAAGAGATGTCTATGAACATTTTTCAAAAAATACAAGTGTTTGATGTTTGGGGCATTGATTTATAGGCCCTTTTATCTCTTTAAATTATGATTTATATGTTCACATGGCCATTGACTATGTATCGAAATGGGTGGAAGCAATCCAAACATGCACTAATGATGTATATGTGATGTGTAAATTCATAAAGGATTATATCTTCTATAGGTTCTAAGTGCCTATTGTGATTATTAGTGATGGAAGTTCACCATTTGTGAATCATTAGGAACTTTGTTGAGGAAATATGAGGCAAGTCACTATGTTGGTACCTGATGAATGCATATTCATCATGATTTCCAGTTGCCTTTTTGGGACCAATTCAATTCAATACTTTCGATTTCATCTCCTAAATCTCACAAAATGCAAGATTTCTTAACTAATTCAATTATCAAGATTATTAACTAGATTTATATTATTTTTTTCAGGTCTTGACTGGGTCCAACCATCATATAGAATTCGCTCGAGATCCTCTCAACTTTGGTCTTGACCAAATGGTTTGCCCTAACGGTCTACCCATGCGGTTTTGACCTATCGATCTCCGACATTCACCTACACGGTCCTCCTCTCACTACTCTACCTAAATGGTCTCAAAACCATTTGAGCCCATACAGTCTCAAGACCGCTTGAGCCCAAATAGTCTCAAGACTGTATGACGCCTAACGGTTTCAAGACTGTTTGGACCAAGGACTGTTTGGACGAAGAAGACCGGTCGGAGGCCATCGGTCCTCAAGACCGTTTGGACGATGAAGATCCAAGACTATTTGGATGAAGACCGTTTGGACACTAAAGCAAAGACTGATGAAGAGCAAGACTGTTTGGTCCCAAGACCGTTTAGAGCCATACAGTCTCAAGAACGGTTGGAGACAAAGACCGTTCAGTCTCAAAACTGAATGAAATCCATCGGTCTCCAAGACCGTTTGATTAGTCCAATCAGTCTTCAAAACCATTTAAAGCCCAAGACCGTGTGAACGATGATCATTTGTTGAAGATCGATAGGCTAGTCACCCACAAAACCATTAAAGCTCAAGACCGTTTGAACAAAGATTCAAGACCGATCAAGCATAAATAGTCTTTAAGACCAATCAAAGCCCAGCGGTCTGCAAGACCGTTTGGCCAGCTACTGCTGAAGACCGTTTGAAGTCAGTGCATGTGAAGACCGATTGGTGCCTATCAGTTTCAAACTGTTTGAAGGAAAAATTCTAGGACCGCATGGGCAGTTCCTCCGTAAGACCGTTTGGTCATTTGATCAGTCTACAAGACCGTATGAAGATAGAATCCCAAGACCGGTTGGATCTGTTCGGTCTCGAAGACCATATGGCCATGTATTCTTAAGACCGTTTGGATGTCAAACGGTCTCCAAGACCGTTTAGATGTCAAACGGTCTCCAAGACCGGTTGCTCTAAACCGTTTGGAGCAAACTCACAGTAAAAACATGAGGACCCCATCCAAGCCTATAAATAGGACCACAAGGGTCCTCATTTGGGGATCGATCCAGGGACGCCGACAGGCTGCCTAAGTGTAATGTTCGGTCAAGCTTCATCCTCCACACCTCCATCCTCCTTCCACGCCATTATCATGCCACCCCCACCTCCTCCTGCTGCGAGCTAGGAGGCCAAGAAGAGAAAGAAGGTGGAGAAGAAGGTCTTCTTGGTCTGCCTTGGTGGTCCTTTCTCCTCATCCAGATCTGCTCTGACACAATGTAGAAGACTGCATCATCTTCACCGACCTGCGACTACCTTCTGCATCATACTCATGGTGGAACCTTCCATCTCTCTTGTTCTTCTTGCTTCTCGCATCATGAGCGAGTAGTCATTTTTGACTGGGGTGTGGGGACTAGCCTTGATGCCCATGCTTTCATTTCTTTTCATTTAACATTCCAAGGCAATGTATATAATTTTCCATTTCGTTGTTAATTGATAATATTTATAGCTTGATTACTTGCTTGCTTTCATCTTGTTCTTCCCTATATTATGATAACTTCTATATGTAGTGTGGAATGTCAATTAATGAGGTAGACTCTCAAAATAGAAATACAATGAGATTCCTTGAGGTTGTAAGTGTATGATCCGTGAGGGGACGAGCCATCTAGCCTACAGAGATGCTTCTATAGCCTAAACATCCCTTAGGGAGGGCCACAACCTTAGTTGGATTTTATATCTTCTCTGTAATCATCGATGTTTGCTTGTAGATTAATCACCTTCTCGCTTGTCAATTAGCGTGGTTGACTCCCTGACTAGAAATAGAATGGCATTCCTTGAGGTTGTAAGTGTATGATCTGTGAGGGGATGAGCCATCTAACCCACAGTGACGCTTCTGTGGTCTAAACATCCCTTAGGGAGGACCTCAACCTCAGTTGGATGTTGTATCTTTGGAACCGTGAGCGCATGATCCGGATGGCGATGAGAAATCTGATGCCTAAGGGGATGCTTACGCGGGCCTAAACATCCCTTAGGGAGGGTTTGCAGTAGTTCCATTTGGATAGTTAGATTCTTGCCTAGATGTTGTGTTTGGATGTGTTTGTATGTGCAGTGGTGGTTAAACCTGGTACCATCCTAGCAATTCCATATCATTTATCTAGAGCAAACTTTAATTCTGCTCTTTTACTTTCTTGCATTTAGTTTAATCACCCACAAACCAATCAATTGTTCTAAATATTAGTCTTACTTGAGCTAGATTCGACTGACAAAGATTCTTAAAAATGTTATCCTTTGGGATTCGATCCTTAACTATACTGTGATAAGACCCGTCCTATTGTGGGTGGTATTATTGCATGAGGTTTTGGTAAAAGCTCGGGGATTTCAACCCCGAGTGAGTTTGTTTGTGCGATAATATTCCACGTCAAATTCTGGCGTTGTTGTCGGGGACAACGAAATCAGTTAGTCAAATCTAGTTCTTTTAAGGCTAATCTAGGATTTTTTTTTTCTTTTGATATAATCAATCATCTACTTGAATTTCACTCCACTCCATCAATCTTACTTCAAATCTTTTCATTTCAGGTACCCCCAAGACTGGTGTATGCACCGATTAATCAGTCCCAGACTCACTGCCTGCTTTGATCCTGAAATAGATAGAACCTTTCATCGTCAAAACAGAGAGAACCAAGCAAGAATGGCTCAAGAAGAGGAAATAGCCTAAAGGGTGGCTCAAGACATCAATGTACAGAGAGAAAGACTCATGCAAGAAGCTAGAGCTGCAGTTCAAGAAGAAATCCTAGCCGCACAAGCAGCAACGCAAGCGGCAGAATTACAAAAGGATCTTAGGGAGTTATCAATCCCTAAAGTTGTTGATGTTCATCACCTAGTTCAACCTCCTCACATCCATTCTCCCAACTTTGAGGTGTGAGTGTATTGGATTACCTTGCTTCAAAACAGTCCATTATATGGTAAACAAGGAGAAGATAGCCAGGAATATCTTCTAAGGTTTATCGATCTATGTGCCATGACAAAGCAAAATGGAGTGTCTGATGATGCTATTCGAATCCGTCTCTTCAAGTATTCTCTTGCTGATAGAGCTATAAGTTGGCACAATTCCTTGCAATGCAAACCCATAACTACTTGGGAACAACTTCAAAATGTCTTCCTGGAAAAAATTTACCCTCGTTCTCTCACCTATGAAATTAGGGGACGAATAACAATGTTCACCCAAGCCCCTAGAGAAACCCTAGCTGAAGCATGGGAAAGATACAAAGAGCTTTTACGCAAGTGTCCACACCACGGCATTCCTAAGAATCATCTTATCGAGATCTTCTATAGGGATGTGGATGATGATATCAAGAGGTTTTAGACTCCTCGTCTGGAGGAAACTTCATGCGAAAAAGTTATGATAGCGCATGGAGGGTTGTCACCCTTGGAGCTGAAAATCAAGCTAATTGGGATAGATCTGTAGGCAAGGGAGTGTTGAAGGTAGCTATGGCTGAAGTTATTCCAAAATACAAGTCAATTGTTGAAACCCTCAAACTCTTAGTTTCCAAGCAAGATCATATCGAATCATCCCTTTCTGCATTTGGAAGAGGACATTAACCCCCTCAACAACAAGAACAGATCAAGTCAGCTTCACTGTTCTGTGAAACATGCAAAAGTACTGATCATTCCACTTTAGCATGCAATGTTTTTTATGACGTTGTTCTAAGCAACGCATGTGGGCAAGGAGATAATAGTCAATTAGAAAATCTTAATGCTTTCAACACCATCCCTGGTCAAGGATATTACAATCTGAATCAAAATAGGAACCATCCTGGTTTTCAATATGGAAATCCTTTAGGAGCAAAAAACTTGTGACAACTTGGTTCAACTAACCAACAAAGAGGCCCACCAGGATTTCAGTATAACCAACAACAAAACTTTGGAAATCAAGGGAACTTTAGGGGAAACTTTCATAACAGGAGCTTCAACAATTATCAGAACAATTCTCAATTTCAGAACCCCAACCAAGTCCCTTACTAGAACCAACAACAAGGGCAACAAGATAGCTCCAACTCTCCTGATGACAAGCTATCAGCCATTGAAAAGATGTTACAATCACAACAAACTTTGATAGCTAGCCAGCAAACTATGATAGCTAACCAGCAAGCCCATCAGAAAGCTATTGAATCTTAACTAGCACAACTGGCAGCTAATATGAAACCACATGCTGGAGCCTTTGCTGGACAACTAGAAAACAATCCCAAGCATCCAGAACAACTGAAGGTTGTCACCACCAGGCCATGAAAAGACTATTTTGATCCTCCTATCAAGACACCTGTGGTTATTATAGATGATAATGAACCTATGATCGTCTAAGACTC
The DNA here is from genome assembly GCA_963693085.1 of Alisma plantago-aquatica. Classification (NCBI taxonomy): domain Eukaryota; kingdom Viridiplantae; phylum Streptophyta; class Magnoliopsida; order Alismatales; family Alismataceae; genus Alisma; species Alisma plantago-aquatica. The sequence continues at coordinate 57,909,482 of OY856409.1, forward strand.
AGCAACGCCTGAGCCTCAACCAAAAGAATCAGCGATTGTTGATAAGATAGCCGAGCAAAGATGTGAAAACCCTATTAACGAAGAGGAAGAAGCAACACCAGAATCGGATGTACCAGTGTACAAGCCTCGTATACCTTTCCCAACTCGTTTGAGGCAGACTAAGCTTGACACTCGATTCAACAAGTTCAAGGAAGCCATGAAAAAGCTTCATGTTGATATACCTTTTCTAGATGTGTTGGCTGAGATACCAGCTTGGACAAAGTACATGAAGTCACTTCTCACCAGGAAATATATAACTGAAGAATATGAAACAGTCAAGTTAGCAACAACTACTTCAGACATCATCCAGAGTAAAATGCCTAAGAAGTAGAAAGATCCAGGATCTCTTGGGATCTCCTGCCATATCAGTGATTCATCATGTAAGAAAGGATTGGCCGATCTTGGTGCCACTATCTCCATCATGCCACTTAGCCTTTGCAAGAGGCTAGGGTTTTCTGAACTTCTCCCAACTGGCATGACCATACAACTTGCAGATAACACTGTGACTCTACCTTTAGGAATCATTGAGGATGTCCCTGTCAAGGTAGGAAAAGATTCCTATGTTCTGTGTGAATTTGTCATCATGGACATAAAGGAAGACACCAGATACCCTCTCATATTTGGACGTCCATTCCTTGCTACCACAAGAGCTCTGATCGACGTTGAAGCAGGAACTTTACTACTCAGATTAGGTAAAGAAACTCTCAAATTCATGGTTTTTGAAAGCATGTGAAGGCCAAGCATGTAAGAGCAAGTCTACTTGATTGAGTGTGTAGAGAAGATGTCACTCCTAACATAGGAGGATTATGAACAAGAAGATCCTTTAGGGATGACCCTCACCAATCCGAATGCAGAAAGTTCAGATGACCAACAAGTGAAAAGTTGTGTTTTCCACCTCAATACTTCTGAAGAAGATCCTAAAGCCAAGATTGAGGAACTAAAAGTAGTGGATGTTACTGAAGAAGCATGTGAAAAGCCACAATCTCCTGAAATGAAGCCCCTACCAAAAGTATTGAAATATGTGTTTCTAGATGAACTCAAGATTTGCCTAGTAATCATAAATTCAGATCTAATGGCGGAACAAGAAGACAAACTTTTGAAGGAATTAAAGGAAAGAAGAAAAGCAATCGGCTACAAGATGAGCGACCTCACTGGGGTTAGTCAAGAGTTGTGCATGCACAAAATCCCCATGATGGAAGATTACAAGCCAACTATTGAACATCAACACAAATTGAATCCAAACATGAAGGAAGTAGTCCATCGTGAAGTCATTAAACTGCTCACTGCTGGAATAATCTATCCGATATCGGACTCACCATGGGTATGTCTCGTGCATGTGGTCTCGAAGAAAGGTGGAACTACTATGATATGAAATGAAAATGATGAACTCATCCCCACTCAAATAGTCACAAGGTGGAGGATGTGCATTGACTACAGGAAGTTAAACAAGGCGACTCAAAAGGATCATTTCCCAATGCCTTTTCTTGATCAAGTATTAGAATGGCTAGCTCATCAAGAATATTTATGTTACCTCGATGGTTTCTCTAGATTCTATCAAATACCCATACATCTAGGTGACCAAGAGAAAACTACTTTCACCTGCCCATTCAGAACATACGCATTTAGAAGGATGTCATTCGGCCTCTGTAATGCGCCTGCAACTTTCCAGCGTTGCATGGCAATCATATTCGTTGGTCTCATTGAAACAATTATGGAAGTTTTTATGGATGATTTTTCTGTATACAAAGATTCATTCGACTCATGCCTAAAACACCTCTCCCTTGTCCTCAAAAGATCTGAAGAATCACATCTAGTGTTAAATTGGGAGAAGTGTCACTTTATGGTAAAGGAAGGCATTGTCCTCGGCCATAGGATCAGAATTGAGGAATCCAAGTGGATAAGGCCAAGATCGAAGTGATTTCAAATCTCTCTATCCCTATCAATGTAAAGGAGGTTCGCGCATTCCTAGATCATGCAGGATTTTACAGACGGTTTATAAATGACTTCTCAAAGATAACCAAGACAATGACGAATTTGTTGCTAAAGGATGCTGAATTCAATTTTGACGAAGAATGTGTTAAAAGTTTCAACAAACTGAAGCATGCCCTTACAACGACACCCATCATCAGAGCCCCTAATTGGGATCACCCTTTTGAAATTATGTGTGATGGAAGTGATTACACTGTGGGTGTCGTGTTAGGACAATATATAGAAAAGAGACATTATGTGATCTACTATGCATCGAAAACCCTTAATGAAGCTCAGAGGAACAATGCAACTACCAAGAAAGAGTTTCTTGTGGTTGTGTATGCCTTTGACAAGTTCAGATCCTACCTCATTGGTTCAAAAGTCATTATCTACATGGATCATGCCGCTATCCGTTACCTCCTGGCGAAGAAAGATGTTAAACCTAGGTTAATTAGATGGATTCTCCTCTTACAAGAGTTTGATCTAGAAATAAGAGACAAGAAAGGTACATAGAATGTCGTGGCAGACCACCTCAGTCGTATCCATGCCCTAGAAAATGAGAATATCCCCATCAATGATTCTCTTCCAGATGACCATCTTATGAAAGTTTCAGGAGATATCCCTTGGTACGCGGACTATGTAAACTACCTGGCTGCTAGTGTCATCCATCCCGAATGCACTGAAAATGCACTGAAGAAATTCTTGCATGATGTGAAACAATATTACTGGGATGAGCCGTAACTTTTCAAACTATGTGTTGATGGTCTATACAGATGTTGTATCACTGGGGAAGAAACTCAACTTATATTAGAACAATGTGACTCGGGCCCAGTTAGAGGCCATATGAGCTCTAAGAAAACTGCCTTGAAAGTTTTGCAATGTGGATTCTTTTGGCCAACCATATCCAAAGATTCCTATGACTTTGTCCTATCATGTGACAAATGTCAAAGAACAAGTTACATTATAAATAGAGATGAGATGCCACTGAACTTTTGGCAAGAAGTCGAGATATTTAATGTTTGGGTGTGGACTACATGGGTCCATTCCCATCTTCTCATGGATTTTCCTACATCCTAGTGGCGGTGGATTATGTCTCAAAATGGGTTGAATCCATACCTACTGTCACTAGTGATTCCAAACCTATCATCAAAATGTTCAAAGATATCATTTTTCCCCGATTCAGAGTCCCACGCACCATGATTTCCGACGGAGGTTCTCATTTCCTAGAAAGAAGCTTTAAAGCATTGCTGAGGAAATATGGTGTACCTCACAAGGTAGCCTCACCCTACCATCCAAAAACCAATGGACATGTAGAGGTTTCTAATCGTCAACTCAAGGCTATCCTGGAAAAGATTGTAGGCCGCAATCGGAAAGATTGGTTAGTAAAAATCAATGACGCCTTGTGGGCCTACCAGACTGCTTTTAAAACTATCCTTGGGACTACACCTTTTCAATTAATCTATGGAAAGTCATGCCACCTTCCGGTAGAATTGGAACACAAGGCATGTTGGGCAATAAAACAATTGAATTTTGATATGAAAGAAGCAGGCCAAGCCAGGATTCTACAACTCCAGGAGCTGGAAGAACTCCGAATGACATCTTATGAGAATGCTAGAATCTATAAAGAACGCTCAAAGTTGTGGCACGATGGTCATCTCAAGAGGAAGGACATTCAAGTGGGAGACCAAGTTTTTCTGTTCAACTCAATACTACGGTTATTCCCAGGAAAACTCCATTCCTGTTGGTCCGGACCTTACATCGTCAAGAGCATCTCCCCACATGGTCCTTTTTCTTTATGGAGTGAAAAGTCTGGCGAATTCATGGCAAATGGTCAACGAGTGAAGAGATATTTCACCTCAGTCGATACAGGCACTGAAGCAATATTGGAACTCACCAATCCAACATATCCACTGTGAAAGTTGAAGAAACAAAGTCAAGCCATTGACATAAAACAAAGGCACTTGTCGGGAGGCAACCCGATCAATAAATTTGTATTTAGTTTCATTTTGAATTAGAAAATTTTCTTAATTTGGTTTTTACTTTTTTTAGATAAATTTTGCACCAAATAAAATTGCATCGTGAGATGCTATCTTGAGTTCTGAATGGTCTTTATGTTTGAGATTTTCAGATGGAGGACGCACGCTGATTGGAACGCAACCACATCTAGTGGTCCAAACGGCATGAACTTTCCCCTCCATCTCGGATTTAGAGTTTGCTCAGGATGAGCAAATTTCTAAGTTCGGGATGGAGGGTGGGTGGTACATATCTTACTTTCCAACTTCACCCATCTAATTCAGACTTAAGTTTTCATCATTGCATTTTTGACCAAAATTTTCAAATTCTTCAAAAAAAAATTAAAAAATTAACATATACTTGATGAAGTTTTGACACTTTTCGTTCGATCTCTATGCATTTTGAATCATTAAACCCTCCTTACTCGAAGCAGATCTTCAAAAGGACCTTCTTCTGAAAACTAGCCTTTTGATTGAAATCATCTTGTGAAGCTTATGAATCCTAACATCATGATCTTTATGCAAAAATGGCAAGTGTCTGTCGAACTGATAGGGATCAAACACGTCGTGCTTCCTAATTGACTAGTGGAACAACAACATGGAATCCCCATTGGATCCTCATCAAGTCATTATTTAAGTAGAGTACGATAAAGAGAACAACCCGGTGCACAGAATTGTAAATCAAGTTGCATTCTGATCGGAACTCTCTTCTACACTTCTTCTATCATCTTCATACCCCTCCATCCATAAAAAAAGAAACAAAAATAGCCAAAATAGTGCCAAACCCTAAGTTCGGGGTGGCACACCACTTCCCTCTATATCTGCTTCTTCCATACCCCTATAAGTTAATAGGGGCGTACCACCATTAAAAGATGCCAAAGCGCACACAAAAAATGCAATCTCGAGTCAAATAGAGGAGAGATTCACACCAAAAAAATACAATAAATGAAATTGCAAATAATATAATAAAAATCTCGATTCGAATAGAGGAGAGATTTACTTCTTCCTTCCATACCACCCTTCACTCCCTTTTCTACCTAATGGCACAATAAATGCCTAAACTACCCTAAAATACACCAGTGTCAGATCAGATGCACACTTGTTGTTCTATGGGTATCTCTGGACTCTTACAAAACTCTTTGATAGGTTTGTTGTTGGAAAAAGTGAGGAGGAAGTGAAGTTGGAAAGCAAACTCGGGAACGAAGATATGGTAAGATGTGTTCAGTGGTCTCAGGAAGTTGAGATTCTTAGTCATACTAAGTAGAAAGGAAACAATCATGATGTGGAGAGGAGGAAATCACATGATCAGAAAGTATTCATTTGGTGTCTGTTTTAGATTTTTTTCTACTCGAGGACGAGCAACGTTTAAGTACGGGGTGTTTTGATGAATGCATATTAATCATGATTTCCAGTCACCTTTTTGGGACCAATTCGATTCAATACTTTCGATTTTATCTCCTAAATCTCACAAAATGCAAGATTTCTTAACTAATTCAATTATCAAGATTATTAACTAGATTTATATTATTTTTTGCAGGTCTTGACTAAGTCCAACCATCGTATGGAATTCGCTCGACATCCTCTCAACTTTGGTCTTGACCAATTGGTCTTGACCAAACGGTTTTCCCTAACGCTCTGTCCAAGTGGTTTTGACCTATCAGTCTCCGACATTCACCTACACGGTCCTCCTCTCACTACTCTACCTAAACGGTCTCAAAATCATTTGAGCCAATACGGTCTCAAGACCTCTTGAGCCCAAACATTCTCAAGACCGTATGACGCCTAATGGTTTCAAGACCGTTTGGATGAAGAAGACCGATCATAGGCCATCAGTCCTCAAGACCATTTGGATGATGAAGATCCAAGACTGTTTGGATGAAGACCATTGGGACACTCAAGCAAAGACTGATGAAGAGCAAGACCGTTTGGTCCCAAGACTGTTCAGAGCCATACGGTCTCAAGACCGTTTGGAGACAAAGACCGTTCGGTCTCAAAACCGAATGAAATCCATTGGTCTCCAAGACCATTTGATCAGTCCAATCGGTCTTCAAAATCGTTTAAAGCCCAAGACTATGTGAACGATGATCATTTGTTGAAGACCGATAGGACATTCACCCACAAAACTGTTAAAGCTCAAGACCGTTTGAACAAAGATTCAAGACCGATCAAGCATAAATGGTCTTCAAGACCAATCAAAGCCCAGCGATCTGTAAGACCATTTGGCCAGCTGCCGATGAAGACCATTTGAAGCCAGCGCATGTGAAGACCGATTGGCGCCTATCGATTTCAAACCGTTAGAAGGCAAAATTCCAGGACCGCATGGGTAGTTCCTCTGCAAGACCGTTTAGTCATTTGATCAGTCTGCAATCTCGTATGAAGACATAATCCCAAGACCAGTTGGATCTGTTTGGTCTCCAAGACCATATGGTCATGTATTCTCAAGACCATTTGGATGTCAAACGGTCTCCAAGACCGATTTCTTTAAACTGTTTGGAGCAAACTCATAGAAAAAATGTGAGGACCCCATCCAAGCCTATAAATAGGACCACAAGGGTCCTCATTTGGGGATCGATCTAGGGATGCCGACAGGCTGCCTAAGTGCAAGGTTCGATCAAGCTTCATCCTCCACACCGCTGTCCTCCTTCCACCCCATTATCACGCTTCCCACACCTCCTGTTGCGAGCTATGAGGCCAAGAAGAGAAAGAAGGTGTAGAAGAAGGTCTGTCCGGTCTACCTTGGTGGTCCTTTCTCCTAGTCCAGATCTACTCTGACACAATGTAGAATACCGCATCATCTTCACCGAGCTGCGACTACCTTCTACATAATGTTCATGGAGGAACCTTCCCTCTCTCTTGTTCTTCTTGCTTCTCGCATCATGAGTGAGTAGTCACTTTTGGCTGGGGTGTGGGGACTAGTCCCGCTGCCCATGCTTTCATGTCTTTTCATTTAATATTCCAAGGCAATGTATATAACTTTCCATTTCATTGTTAATTGATAATGTTTGTAGCTTGGTTACCTGCTTGCTTTCATCTTGTTCTTCCCTATGTTATGAGAACTTCTTTATGTAGGGTGGAATGTCGATTAATGAGGTATACTCTCAAACTAGAAATAGAATGAGATTCCTTGAGGTTATAAGTGTATGATCCATGAGGGGACGAGCCATCTAGCCTACGGAGATGCTTTTGTGGTCTAAACATCCCTTAGGGAGGGCCACAACCTTAGTTGGATTTTATATCTTCTCTGTTAATCGTCGATGTTTGCTTGTAGATTAATCACCTGCTCACTTGTCAATTAGCGTGATTGACTCCCTAACTAGAAGTAGAATGAGATTCCTTGAGGTTGTAAGTGTATGATCCGTGAGGGGACGGGCCATCTAGCCCGCGGTGATACTTCTGTGGTCTAAACATCCCTTAGGGAGGACCTCAGCCTCAGTTGGATGTTGTATCTTCGGAACCGTGAGCGTATGATCCAGATGGCGACGAGAAATCTAATGCCTAAGGGGATGCTTACACGGGCCTAAACATCCCTTAGGGAGGGTTCACAACAGTTCCATTTGGATAGTTAGATTCTTGCTTGGATGTTATGTGTTTGGATGTGTTTGCATGTGTAGTGGTGGTGAAACCCAGTACCATCCCGACGATTCCATATCATTTATCTAGAACAAACTTTAATTCTGCTCTTTTACTTTCTAGCATTTAGTTTAATCAACCACAAACCAATCAATTGTTCTAAATATTAGTCTTACTTGAGCTAGATTCAACTGACAAAGATTCTTAAAAACGTTGTCCTTTGGGATTTGATCCTTAACTATGATGTGATAAGACCCGTCCGCTTGCGGGTGGTATTATTGCACGAGGTTTTGGTAAAAGCTCGGGGATTTCAACCCCGAGTGAGTTTGTTAGTGAGATAATATTCCACGTTAGTATCCCATACACCCACAAACGCAAGGGTAGGTGGATGTTTTTAATAGGGATGTGAAGATGATCTTAGAAAAGATAATTTCTAAGAAAAGAGGAAGTTAGAGCTAAACGAACTTGTTGAAATTTTCCTGGATGCATATGAGAAGGAAAGGTTGTGTTACGATAAGATTAAAGAGGATACATTATAGACACATTGTGCATAGACAATTTCTCCCAAAAACTAGTCTCCTTGTGAAGCAGATGATAGGAGAGATGCTCGATCACGGACAAGTCATCCATTGACGCATATATGACAGCCAAATGCAGTTCTTTCCCTCTCTCGGTATGTTAATTGGAACCTTAGACCTCCACCCTATGATCCTGCCAATGATGGTCCAGTCGCATCCACAATCTAAGATGGATCTGGCGTCTTCCCCTTTCATGGTCACAATGAGTTGAGGATGCCTGTTACGGCCGTCGACCCACATGTCGTCCACCATGGACCATCATCCTATGGCCAAACACTATCAAAATTATGGTGACTTATCTCTCTATCTCACCAATAATCATTTGTATACGGTAATGTATCTCTATCACACACCAATAACCATGATAAATGCTTGAAACTTCAGAAAATGGTATGAAGTGACTCATTTGGCTGAGTGTTGCATATGATATATGAACATTGAGAAAAAAGCACAATCTTTCAAATTAAAATACTTGCGAGACCTTGATCTACTTATAGCCCTGATTAATATCCTAAAATGATTATTTTGGTCATTTTAAAATACATTATTTTGTTTTATACTCAATGATGATCAGTAATGCTTAAAATCTTCATTTTGGCCAAAGTTAAGTAACATGTGACATTTATTGAACCTAATCTTGACCAAAAATCATTGTTGGATACTAATGATGACCAAATAATATGAAATATATCATATATGGTCTTTTGGTTCATAACTCTTTAATATTATGTAAAATGTGCCCTAATGATGATTTGCATTTACAGATCAATAACTTATTATATATTATGAACCAAGATTCGACCTTGATTACAATTGCATGCCTAATATGATCGTGTAAAATTAATGGGATATTATGTGGACTTTTTGATGTTAGATATCTAATTTTGTATGAATCTTCATCAATGATGTTCAAAACTACATTTATGACTACAAATCAATACCTTCTATGCCAGGTAAGACGAAATATCATGTTGATCATCCTATTAGTGACTTACTGTATGGAATATGACTAAAATGGATATGTTGATGATTAACTCATTAATTATATAAGATCTTATGCTTTTCTCTGTTAAAGTTAACTAAGCCTAATAATGATGTAACTGGTCTAGTTGAGATGTTACATTCTAAGTCATTAATGACTTATGATGAAATATGGAATATGATAATTAACCTACATGCACTAATTGAGATGTTAAAACTAATATTAAGATAAATGATACTTAGACTAGGGGAACATCCAACCTTGATAAAAAATAATTAAGATGACTAATTATTGTTGATTTTAATGAAATGATACTTTCTTACATGTCAAGATCGGTATGTTGAATTGTTTTTCCATTATCTACTCAAACTCGTTAATATAGTCTACTCTTCCTAAGATACACTTCACCTCATGTTGTCTACACTAGTGGAAATAAAATTGCTTGTATGAATATGTCTAGAAATACTTGGCTATATGTACTTGTTTGAGCTACATGTTCCTTATGACTCCTATGTTTTTCTTTGACCTACATATGAAAAATTGCAAACATAAGAATATGTGTCCCCTATACAACCCTTGTTATACATGCTTGTATACTTGGGGTAAGAGCACAAGGTTTGGTGTACTGACTAGATTTTATCAAGCAAGGATACAACCTTTGAAACTGTCTAGATCTTGGTTTTTAACCTTTATGTCCCTCGTGTTTAAATAGGGTGAATTTATAGTTTTGGATTTGAATGTCCCTAATGAATCCTTCATTTGGGAAATTGGCCTAAGGCCTTATGATAATATTGTATGGTAAAATGGAAATGTTCTTAAAATATGCTTTCTTGTTAAAAAGAAAATCTTCAATATATTTCTCTTATTTCCTATTACTATATAAGTTTAAGTAAGCAAATATTTCACTTAAACATGCAATTTTATGTTTTGCATAGTGTACTTAGCATGTTTGTGCTGATGCATATGATTTTAGGTATTAGGTACACAATGATATTAATTGTTGGTATGTATTGCCATAGAGACAATGATATGATGATTGTAATGGGGCATTAGATATTTGATTTGATAATGATAAGGGTAGCTCCATCTATAATGTTTGTCTCAATGATGAGATGATGACACATACATAGTAGATGTCTAAAGAATGATGTGACTCGATGACATATGTCTTCAGGTTGAGAACCTAAATAATGAGATTGTATGTATGATAAGAGTACATACATTCTTGTTATGTCCCAACTCAGATATTAATATGGAAGAAAAATAGACAATAGTAATACAAGACTAGAATGTGTATTTACTAATGATAGAGTCTCATTAGTCATGATATGTGATATCAAGTCAAACACATAGAAACTTGTTAGAGAACAGTGTACCAGACAGACCCACCTTGAGAGTGATACATTGAGACCATGGAATGGTAGTCAGAATAAATTCTCATGGTGATAGTGGTGATGTGGTTGTTAGACCTGAAGTCTCTACACTCATCACATATTGTTCGATGTATTTGACATCATTAAACATGACCTTGAATAAGGGTTTCCATAAAGGTGATGATCAGGTGAATTTCAACATACGGGGATTGAGTGTGGGTGATGTAGATGGGATTGGTCCCTCCTACAAGAGATTGATATCCATGCCACTTGATAAGAGAGACTGATAAATGCATGGCCATACTCATGTGACTCAATATGTGAAATGTGAGCTTACATGCATCTTAGATAGTATGCTCTAGTTCAAGGAACATGGATTGAACATTGATAGGATGACAAGTCCATGCCTTGAGTTTAATTCGGATATCAGAGATGAAGGAACTATACAATCATGGTAACACAGATTACAAATTGTAGGTTGAAATTGTTCTTCAACTTTCCAAATTAATTGGCAAGCAATGATGTGCTACTAGATACTTCTCATTGCTTGTGATGTCATAAGTTGGTTATGGACATTTACTGCCAACGTAATTGGGGACCTATAGGGTCACACACATAGGATACACTTGGAATAGTAGTTTATTCATGATGATGTTTAACTTGATTACTAAAGTGTTTAGGTATTGAATTTAAACAATTAAGGTTCAAAATTAACTAAATGGACTCTGAACCAATTGGTTCAAGTGTTGAACCAATCGTTTGGAGTGTCAGGTCAATTGGAAACAACAATTGACTAAATATTTACCTGAGTTGGACATGTGAAGCAACAATTTTAGATACAAAATGACCATTTTAAATATGAAATGACAATTTCAAAAGTGAAACGACCATTTCATGATGTGAACCGATCGGTTCATCATTTGGGTTGTCTGGTTCAATGATCAATTCGATTGGATCAAGGACTAATGTTGATGTCATGATTTTGCATTAATCGGACATTGAATGTTAATTTGATTTTGAACAGGAAAGTACATGAACTGACCAGTTCAAGAAGTGAACTGATCGGTTCACCTCTCAACCAACCAATTGGACACTGAACTGACCGATTCACCATTCGTAGTTTTTAAATTTTTTTGAAAATTTGTCTCTTCAACTCCTAAACCAACTAAAACCCTAAACCTGGCCTCTCCTATAATTAGAGGGGTACTGGGGGGTTCCCAGGCATAACAATAAGTTCTGACAATTGTTTTCCTCTCTGGTTGTGGTAACCAGAGAGCCCCGAGTAAGTCCTACCAATCAAAGGAAGGGATAGCAAGGGAGAGACAATTGGGAGAGCAAATCAGTGCAAGCACACTAACGTTCAAAGGGACAACTCCTTCATTTTGGCTCTAGTAGAGCAACTTGGAGGCTTCAGTGGCCTGCATGGACTACTCTAGAGGTAAGAGGCACTTTCCCCGCTAGGAGGATGTAGACAACCACTATCCATGATGATCAACTAGGAGGCCGCCGCCGACAACCGTCCAAGTGCAATTTGGAAAAGATGCACACTGCTGGAAGAGTTGTCACAAGACTTGCTCCAAGACTAGGTATATCTCTTGCTACCTTCCTTCCTTGATACATCATTATTGTCAAGATCTTACTAATTAAGGAATCAAGCATTAAAATTTAATTTCCGCTGCCTGATCTATTCCTCAGATTTCCCGACAATGGTATCAGAGCCACATCAATTTACGATGTACCTGGATTTAAATTGATTTAATCAGATTTTGTGTTATTGCATATAATGCATTTAAACTAGATAATAAGCATATCAAATTAAATACCACATACGAATCCACAAAAGTATATATATATACACACATATATATATGCAATTTATATGTGTCGCCTAAAAGTTGGTTTTGGATAATAACCCCTAGATCTTTGTGCTATGTTGGAAGATGTTTTTTGTAATATATTGATTTTCATACCGAGCCTCTCTCTCCTTTCCATATGTGAAATTATTAATTCTTTCCTTTCCATGATCTTCTCAAATGTAACTCGAGGTTTTCCTATTATACTGTAATATGTTAAATAGGATTAGGATAGTTTAAATTTTTGTTATGGCAAAGAAGATGTTCTGCACCAGATGAGCCTCCCATAGACCTGTCCAATGGGTGGGTGGGTTGGGTTTGGGTTGGGTTTTGTAGGTGCGGGTCTGGCAGCATGGGTCAAAAAGATACACTTCTAAATGGGTGGAAGAAAAGCACACCCAAACCCAACTCATCGGGTTGCGGGTTGCCTGCGGGTGCCGATATCAAATGTGTCCAATCAACAATAAGTTGCTAGTTACTTTCCTTAACACTAAACACACTATCTAAAATAGCTTGTAACTATTATTTTTATATCGAATATGGTGCAAAGGAACCAACCAACTACTATGTTCAATGTCAAACCATTTGATTAGTTGTCGATATATGTTTGTGCAAACTTAAAGAAAAATAGTAGCGAGTTGTTTTATGTCGATTATAAATAGGAAAACTGATGTAGTTTTCATAGAAAAATATCAAAAAAACACATAACTTTATTATGTAACATTAGACATTCCTAATATTACAAGTACTTGTTATTTCCTATTGTAAACACAAAATATAGAGAATACAATTATTGCTGGTAAAGGTAAAGAGTTAACTTATATGAAACAAGTAACATCTTTTAATAGGTGTATGTGTATATTATATATACAAATATATTTTCTTCAGTTAATAGGGTCACCCACAGGTGCCCGCTGGTCACCAGTGATATCCACTAAATAAATGGGTGGGTATGAATTTAGGTGATTTTCAGCCAGTAAGCAAATTTTGTCACCCAAACCCAACTTAAATGGGTCGACCCGTGGGCGCCCATGGATTTTGATCCAATTTGACAAGTCTAGCAGCAGCTCCTGGTCTTCACCACAGACTACAGGCTGACGTTCTCCTCATAGTGGCAGACAATAGCCTCCTCGCCTCTATAGTAGTCCACACAGACCACCTAGAACTCATGTCATTCTACTAGAATATACAGGAAGGAGTTGTCTCTCCTATTGGTGTACTAGTCACCAACTTTCTCTCCCATAATTGTTCTCCCTTTCTATCCCTCAGGACTTGCTCATGATCTCTATTGGTTACCGCAACCAGAGAGGACAACAATTTTTAGAGGTAATTGAGTTGTGTTTGCGAAGCCCGCAGTACCCCTCTATTTACAGGAGGGGTTAGGGTCAGGGTTCCCAGACTATGTGGGAGTGGAAGGGACTAGAATATCACAAAATTCACAATCTGCAAGCGGTGAACCGGTCAGTTCACTAGGAGAACTAGTCAGTTGATATGCAGGCCGATCAATTCCCTCAGCAAACCAATCATTTTGCCATGTTTCCCAGTCGCATATGAATTGGCAATTCGAATCCAATTAATGCACAACATGACGTCAGCACTACGCCTTGATATAATCAAATTTCTCCATTGAAGCAAGCATCTCACCCACCAAAGGGTCAGTTGGCGACCCAAGCTGGTTGGTTTACTATGTGAACCAGTTGGTTCACTCCCCAATTTAGCCAGAACTCAGCCAGTTCAATTTCTAATCAACCTAACACCAATCGGTCGGTTCAATAATTGAACTGGTCGGTTGGAAGTTTAGTTAGGTGATTTGTTGCTCAAATTGAATACCCAAACACTTTGGTAATAAATTCAATTATCATTCATGATTAAACTCCTCTTCTAGGTGTATCCTATGTGTTACCCTATAGGCCCCATGTCACGTTGGTAGTGAATGTCTATAACTAGTTTATGACATCACAAGAAAAGAGCAGTGTCTAGTCACACATCAATGCTACCTAAGTGAATGGAAAGTTGGACAACAACTTCAACCTACTATTTATGTATGGAGTTATAGTGATTGTATAATTCCTTTGTCTTTGATATCTAGAATGAATTTGAGGCATGAAATCATCATCCGCTCAATGTTCAATCCATGTTTCTTGAACCAGAGTAGACTATTTGAGATATATTTGATCTCAATATCATATATTGATTCACATGTGCATGTGCATCACATGTGTTTTCTTAGTCTCTCTTATCAAGTGACCAGGATATCATACTCCAGTAGGAGGGACATATCCCATCTACATCAGTCACATGCATCCCCATGTGTCACAATGTACCAACTCATCACCTTTATGGCAACCCTTATTCAAGATCATGTTGGATGATGTCGAAGCACACCGAATGACATGTGATGAGAGTAGTGATTTTAGGTCTAAGAATCACAATCACCATCTTCACTATGAGAGATGACTATGACCACCATATATGATTTCCATGTGTCATTGTCAAGGTGGGTCTGTTCGATACATTGTTCCCCAACAAGTATCTATGTGCTTAGTTTGATATCAAATATCATGTCTGATGAGATTCTACCATCAACCAACACACACTCTAGTCTTATGTGTTACTATTGTCTATCACCCTTCCATAGTAACATCTGACTAGGGTCATGATAAGAATGTACATACTCTTAACATCCTTATGATCTCATTGTTCATGTTACGTACTTGAAGACATACATCATTGAGTAATAACATTCTTTAGACTTTCATTATGTTTCCTCATTATCTCATAACTAAGTGAAATAGAATGAACTGGAAGCTTGTCTTTATTATTATTAATCAAATCATTTATATAATATGGCATCGAAATCGTTATATGATTGACTCTTTGGGCATACATACCAACGTGGTTGTCTTACAGGTTTGTGCATGATGCCTTGTAGATAGGTCATTCTCTTTGTGCAGGGTTAGTGAGATCTTATATAATGAGGGAATAATATGGAGCATGAGGGATGTAAGGTGAAGAGAAAAAAGGTTCGTTTACATGGTTGAGTCCCGGATGGTTAGAAAATGTGATCATCTTTCTCCCTCCATAACAATCAACGATGAGGTTTGCAGGTCTATCATTTCTAGGGTAACCAATATACCATATTCAATATTCATTATTTGCTTATGCACTGGCTATTCAGAACCTTTTATAACTCCTAAGAAATAAATCAGATTATTATGAAATTTGGAGCAGAGATCTATTTCTATTAAACTAATTTTTTGAAACATTAACATCTCCATTTATATCTTTGAGCTTGGTAACTTTTTTTTTGAGGTCAAGAGCTTGGTAACTTAATTTCTCTCATAATCTAATTTTTTGAAACATTAACATCTCCATTTATATCTTTGAGCTTGGTAACTTAATTTCTCTCATAATACATTCAAATATTGGTATGTTTAAAATCTATGAATGATATATACTGATTCTGAAGCCTTCAAGTGAAATTTCTAGAGGACCCTATGGATGGAGGTCTAATCAAGATTTCAAAGAATAAATTATTCAAGTTGTATGATGATATCAAAATGATTCACAAAGACAAATTGAGGGATAGATTTATAAATGTTTCTCAAATGAGAATAATTAATACATTTAATGCAAGGAATATTTAATTAAAGACTATTATATATCAAAGACCATGATTATTTTAATCAAAATAAGTGAGTGGGATTTGGAATGAAGGGCAACATTGTAAATAAGTTTGAATTTGGGGAAAATAGCTCAACATATATGTAGTAGCCAAAATTGAGTATGTTACAACACCCCACTTCTTAAAGAAGATTTCATCCTAAAAATCAATATATCCATGATCCACCTATTCCATCATCCAACCCTTAAAAGTGTTGAACAAATAAACTAGAATGTCGACTAGTGTCTAGTATCCTTCAGTTTCTCTTGGTCATTATTCTTTTCTAAAATCTATTCTTAAGGGTTTCTAGGGTTTTTCTCCTATCTCCTTGATTCTGACATAGTTCAAGAAATATTCAATGAAAATCCTAAAACTTGCTTTTACATATAACCTTATAAAGAAAATACCTTGACGGAAAAACTTTTTGATGTAAAACTAAAAATGGCTAAAATCAATGCGAGTACCAAGTCTCAATCACCTGTAACCGGCATTCACCATACTGACTACTTGATTCCATTACAAGAATAAGATTTCCATGGAACCTAAAGGGCCACTAGAGAGCCTACTTATCGCATGGTTTACTACTAATATGATATTCAAAAATGCAATCTTGGGGCATCTAGTATCATTGTTCCCTTCATTTAGTTCAACATAGCTAACTACTAGGTTGTTCGAAAGTTCTATTACGGTTCAAGGTTTGCCCCAAGTAGTATGAATTGCTATGGCCAGCTCGATATGTAAAGTGAGAACATCCAATTACCACCTAAGTGGATTGGGAGTAATTATGCCAAAACCATCACTATATACCCTTCCTTAGACACCTAATCTCATCTCTACTAACATGGGTATGTAATTATCCATTAATTAGTGTATTAGACAAATAATTTCACCTATTTTTGAATTTCTATTCTATGTAGGTAGGATTAGTGAAATCAATTGGTTGTAAACTATTTGTCTAAGGTCTAAGTGTACTAGTTATTTAACCCTAACTTCCAAGAGACATGCACGAGTATCGACTGTGTATAAGCTCTGATGCCATATTGTAAAGACCTCATCTTTAGATCAAATATTAGAAAATGTATCAGAATATATAAACAAATCTTTTTTCAATCATGCTTTACATCAGAGCTACGAAAGCATGTTTATACATAGGATTACAAAATAAGGATATGAATAAGTCATATATACTCTTCAAATGGGGACAAATCATGCACGTCACTTCTAGTCCTTCTTTGTATCACATGTCCATGTGTTCCAATAGGGAACAAAACCACACATGGACCCCAAGAAGGGAAAATATACGTCAGCGAGGCTGGTACTAAATCCAATTATTGAGCTATTTAAAAAATACCGAGCAATGTAATCAAATATAGGCAAGTATGCTTAGTAGACAATGGTAATAACAAGAAGACGGCCTAGTTACTATGATAGTTTCAAAAAGGTGTAACAATTCGAAGTGGTAACTAGAAACAATAGAAATATTATCAAAATAATATCAAGATATCCAAATATGCAAAATGAAATGATCTCTCTATTAGCATAATCAGTCTAATATTTTGTTTTTTCCAGTGGCTAGGTGCCTAGTGTTTTCCCTCCATGAGAGAATATCACTTTTTCCTATTGGGGTAACTAGTATTAGGAGACCTTTCGTTATCCTTTATCCATTATGTAGTGTTGGGGGTTATGAAAGCTAGTGAGTAAAATCTCTTAGCCAATATTTTGAGTTTATGTGCCAATATCAAAATCAACCAATATTTCAATTTAGTCATGGTGACCTTGAACAAGAGGGAAAGGCTAATAAAAATTAGTTCACCCCTTTTGCAAAATTATAAAAATGAAATTCAAGAGGGAGACAAATGGTTAAATAACAATTTTGAGAATTTAGTACTTGTTCCAGTAGGAATGTCCAAGTCAATGTTCCCACAAGGATTAAGATCTCAATTTCTCATGAATATCATGATGCCACAACAGAAGGTTGGCCATGAATCCTCCTTGGATGGAGATCTAACTCTTGCATACTAGGATGTAGGTGAGTTATTTCTAGGGTGTAGTAGACTTTTCCAGAGCCAATAGTTGTGTTGTGCAATCAGGATGAGGTTGGTGGTAGTGAAGGGGTGATGGTGAGGGGAAAATTGATGGGTGTTTATGAAGATGACTATCAGTTCAATAGTGATCCTATCACAGATCTATACACTGGCTGGAACATACTATGTGATTTCTTGCTCATGAGTATCAGTTAGGGTCAGAGGAGCAAGTGTGGGGTTGCATAGAGAAGGGTAAAAAAAATAGTAGATTTGGAGATTGGAGGTGGATTTGGCAATGAGAGGGTTTGATGCGGTCATAAGCCTGCTACCACTGTCATAGATGTCGAGTGGGTTCTAGGCATCTAGATTCAGTGAGGGAAGACATGTGGATCCTCAATGGATGGGTCAAGGTGGGGCTTGATGTTGGGAAAGATGTAGGATGTAGAGTAGAGTGCCCTCATCCTCTTCGATAGGATATCGTTGGGTTAAAGGTAGGGTTGTGGTGGACGACCATGGTGAAGGTGACACCTACACTATCGAAGATGGTGCTTCAGACTGATGGTCTTGATTCTTCTTTCCAGACTTGTGATCATCCTCATTTGCATTCTTGTTTCAATGTTGTTCTTTTGGAAGTGGAGAAATCAGGAAGTGGTGGTGGGCGTATAGCATGTCTGTGCATGGTGCCTTGCAATTAGGTTGTTCTTTATGGATAGGGTTAGCAAGATCTTATAGGATGAGGGAATAAGGTGGGGAGCATGAGGGATGTAAGGAGAAGACAAAAAAGAGGCCAGTTACATGTCTGAGTTCCTAATGGGTAGAAAATGACATCATCATTCTCCCTTCCATAACAATCAACAATTAGGGTTATGGGTCTCTCCTTTCTAGGCTAACCAATGTACCATATTCATATTCATTAATTACTTATTTAGTAGTTATTTACAATCTTTTATAACTCCTAAGATATAAATCAGATTATTATGAAATTTGGAGCATGGATTTACTTCTATGAAAATGATTTTGTGAAACATTAACACCTGCATTTATATCTCCGAGCTTGCTAACTTTATTTCTCTTATAATACATTCAAATATCAGTAATTAGAATCTATGTATAATATATACTGATTTTAGAGTCTTCAAGTGAAATTTCTAGATCACTTATGAATGGAAGTCTAATAATGATTTCAAGCAATAAATTATTCAAGTTGTATGATGACATTGAAATGATTCACAAAGCCAAACCAAGGGACTGATTTATAAATATTTCTCTAGTGAGGATAATTAATACGTTAGGACAAGGAGAATTTAATTGAAGACTATTCTATTCAAAGACCATGATAATTTTATCAAATAAGTGACTGGGATTTAGAATGATGGCAACATTGTAAATAAGTTCAAGTTTGGGGAAAGTAGCTCAACATTGATGTATTAGCCAAATTTGAGTATGTTGCACCACCTCATGTCTCTCGATGGTTATTCAATACTATCAATAGTTGTTATTTTTCTTTAGATCTCAAGAATTAAGAAATTATTACATGATTCTTTTAATCAAAAGCAAGATACATATATTTAAGATGTGGTGGCAATGGCTTCAATTCAAGTTCACGAGGGCATTCAAGAGATGGGACTAGAGGAGGGGGTGGTGGTCCAAAGTCTTCAAAGTACTTGGTATAGTAGACCAACACTAATTACAGAAGTTGTGTATACTCCTCTAAATAATTGGCATGAAGAGTGGATTTTGTTAGTTCCATCATAAAAGCATTGAGGGGTATCCTAGGATTAGAGTGATGATTTTTTTGCACTATTTCTCTTGTAATAATTGATGGAATGACAAAGTTCATTGGGCCATCTGGGTATATTATGGTCCTTACAAAGATGCAATACATTCTTCACCTATTACCTCCAATAGAAACCTACTATATACCTGGTGCATGAGAATGGCTACCTCCAAGAAGGGTTTCCAAATAATCAAAGGCATATCTTGGGTGTTTTACACGACAAGGAACTTTTGTGCACGCCCAAGTGTTACTAGTTGCTCTAGAGTTTGAACTCCATTCTTTCATATTCAATGCCCAAAGTGAACTCCCCTATGCCCATCGCCAATGTGAGATCTATTCTGGCTTGAATTGGTCTTATGAAAAGAATATCAGAACTACAATCATCCTACATTTCCATTACCACATAGTTATGGGAAAATGAACATATACGACTTAAGAAAAACATCATTACAACTGCCATAAGGTATGAAAAAGGACTTATCAACCAGTTGAATGGTCATTGTTTCACCTCTAGGGCTTAGTCAATCCCATTTTCTTGAAGGTCCTGAGCTGGATGATATTCTTGAGTGACATAGAGCATCTCTAAAATGAAAATTTACATGTAGAGCATGATATGTTAAAACATCATGTATCCTAAAATTTCTTTGATAATTTTCTCTTAATTACCATGCTCACTTCTTCATGCACCACTATCACGTCTAAATCTAATATCACCCTCTTCTTAGATTATATATTTTAGGAATTTTCCATAAGACATAATATGCTCAAGGGCTTCCACCAAATGGAGGTTGACATGCAACTAATGCAATATATCAAGGAACTTCTTGAACTATGATCTACTTTGGTCTTCGTTAGGTTATTTGGGAATGGATATGGTACCACTAGCTATATGGATGATGTTGTTGAGGTGGTTTGTAAATGTATCTAGGTGTTTTCCTTCCCTCATAATCTACATTAGTCACATCCACATCTTGTAGTTGTACAAGATGATGTTAGGTTTGCAAAACTGCATCCTTCACAACTATTTTACAAACTTTTAGAAAGATCCTAGTGTTGTCCACCATGATGCCTTTTTAGAGGCTTCTCTATCACCTTTCAATGTGTACATAGACTCACCTAATATATTGGGTTTTTTTGTGTGGATCCTTTGTATTTTGCCAGAAACTTGTATTGTTGAATTTCTTGCAATCTGCCATGTCACTAACCAACTAAGAAATATATGTCTACAAATTCCTTATTTGAGACCATAGATTATGATGCTCTTGATGTGATTTCTCCAAATAGGTCTCATTTGTCATGAATTTCCCAAATAGATATTCCAACCTATCAAGCCATCTTGGACCCTTTCCCTATTGCTTTTGTTGATAATTGTATTGTTGTCACAGTGGAGATGGTTGCACTTGAGATGGATCTTTCTAGAAACTGTGAGGATCCTTTGAGAAAAATTGGATTGCTTCACCATGGATATTGAGCATTCCTCACATTGTTGGGTTTTTGCATATTCATTCACTACTCAACATCATCTTTAGATTGACTAGAGTCCATTGCACCCAACCTTTTATTAGATGGGTAACCTATAACTTGATCCCTTTTACCTCTCGGGCCTCCAAGACACTTTTAAATGAACTTGGGTTCTCACACTCCTAGCCACAAGACTAATTCCTAGACATATTATTAAGTATATCCAGACATTTTTTGCCCTATTGTTTAAGAAGAAACTTACCTATCACTATCATGTGTGGTCCTCTCCCCTTTGTGTAGGTCTTAATAATTTTACCTTGTCCCAAGAGATCAATAATAGGTGGGGAACCTTTTTAAGAATATCTTGATAATGTCCTCGTGCCTTAGAATAAGATTCATAACCTCGTTGCTTGAAGTTAAGAATCTTCCCTGCAAGCTGAGTCATCTTTTATGGAGGAATGTGGCCCTCAAAGAAAGTATCAATCATATGGTCCCATGTCAACAAATTTTAGCACTTAAACTTGGAATGATGTCCTCATCCTGTCCATATAAGAGGACGGGGATCTTTGGAAATATGATATATAAACTTTCTTAAATGGTTATATAAGTCCAAATGCTTATACTTATGGTTGGTTTCTCTCGTGTATGATCATAAACAATAATTGTATTATAAATTCCCTTGTAGTTACAACATATGTGGAAGGGAAAAATTCCTCTTACACCCATATATATTTTGAGGAACTTTATACAAGGATTGAATTGAATTTTTAATTAAAAATAGTAACTAGGCCTTATTTTATGTCAGCTTGGAAATGTATCCCTCTTTTACATAACAAAAATGGCTCCATATCATGGCATTCAATACGACTATCCATTTCATGTTGCTTGCAATACATAAAAGATAGAGGGGAAGAGATAGAACAAAGGTGCATGTGTACTCTTGATGTCTATATTTTTTCACTCAATGCAAGCTTAAAGTAGTTGGGAGAGAATCTAATGACTTGGACCAACTAGAACATTATCCACTAATACATCCCTACTACATAATCCCCTTGATATTAGATGAAATAAATATATAAAAATAAACTATTGAAGGATCCATTTTGAAATAACACTTTAAAAAATACAAACCCTCTTTTAAGTCATAAATATCATCACAGAAAATGGAAGATTATTCTAGAATCTTATAAATCAAATATAATAGTAAAATTTGACAATAGTATATTCCTGTATCAAATATAGAAAAAATCATGAATTCTTCTATTATAGGCTTTTGCTAGGTCACCGTCCATTTTTTTCATAAGTGCTTTCTATGTTCTTGCACCCACCCATGGGTAATACAATGCATGAACCACAAAGAAAATGATTCAATCACCCAGACTGATGTATATTTATTGGAAAAAGACAGTGCACTACATACAGAAAGTTAAGAATATCAATGCATTTAGGGTATCTCAATATCACAGAATCACCCAAGAAGATACTAAAAAATCTCTACAAAAAAATCAACAAATCCATTATACTTACATATATAAGAGTTAAACCACCTGACACTTTTATGTTTCTTTCCAAGGGATTATGAATCCATATGCTCTTATAATCCTAAATAAAGATAATAAAGCACAATTTTTTGTTGGTATTTATTTGGATGGACAATATTTATAATCTCTACCAAGATTTTTTGAAGCATAATTCCAAGAAACAAGGAAGTCATAGTACTCCTTATTCTAATTGCACCAAAATGTGCCATTTTGAATATATTTGTAAATGATTTGTTTGAGGAGACATGTTAAAGTTTAAAATATTTTGGACTACCTATTTATGCTACCATACATGATTCATGAGGGAAAGTATCCCAAAAATAAAATAACATAAAATCTAAGTTCAAATATATATATTTTCATAATTTCATACAAGACGTAAAAACTTCAAGTTTCTTCATAACCTAAACTCATATATAATTGAAATTTTGTCACTAGGATAAAAATTATAAGATACAATATTCATTTTCATTTCAAGCTATATTTCTTAGTTCTATTTTACCCTCATTGTGTATTTGACCGTGTTGTATTTTTTTTAAATATGT
Organism: Alisma plantago-aquatica; assembly: GCA_963693085.1. Classification (NCBI taxonomy): domain Eukaryota; kingdom Viridiplantae; phylum Streptophyta; class Magnoliopsida; order Alismatales; family Alismataceae; genus Alisma; species Alisma plantago-aquatica. The sequence goes on from OY856409.1 coordinate 57,932,869, forward strand.
AACAAAATTCCTTCATAAGTCTACACAGAATTGTTCTATCACTTTGTATCATTTTCTCCTAATACAATTCCACTATATATATATATATATCTGTGTGTGTGTGTGTCTGTGTCTGTGTGTGTGCATATATATATATATATATATATATATATATATATATATATATATTAATTAAGTCAGAGGATCTTCTATTCATCCCACTCCTCTCATTGTGGGCAAAATCAATCAACCATATACACTCCTGCTTACTAAGCAGGTATAAATCCCCCAAGAAAAACCAACCGTTGTTACGCACCATGACCGTGATGAAAAAGCTTCACCACGCCCGTGGTCGTAATCCACGGTCACCGAAGAAGAAACAGGCCCACACCCACATCCAGGATTACATCATCGCAACACGAGCGACACAGACGACCACGGTCATGATCGTGAGCAAGGCAGACTGGAAGCCTGACTACATTATCTTTGATCTATTGAAGAAAATGTAAGGAATGTTGTTCTTCTCCATGTTGTTCATGCCTCTTATCCTCATAGGCAGATGAGAAGAAATAGAAGTGATGAAAGTTGCGCTGAAGTTAGCACCCCATAAGCCAATCTCTTTGGCAATGGAATTGCATACTTTCTGAACCAGACTTCCTCTAATGCTTTTCGTTTCTAGGATATCTCTAATCTCCCTCGTGACAGATTCATAACGCCAAGGCCCCAGACTGTTGTTCCACAAGATCTGATAAATATGTCTGTCGTCGATCTCAATCTCAGATATGTTGATGTTGTTGTCATCGACGATTTTCATGGCAACGAGGGTACCTCCAATATAAGCGTTGATGTACTCTTTGGCGTTGAGCCATGTTCTAAACGCCAGGTCAATATGACAGTGGTGGTTGCAGACAACTCCAGCAACCCATCTTCTCTTAGTGCCTGATGGATCAACAGATATGCCAGTGGTTAAGTTGAGCTTACGATTATATATATCCGGGGGTATCCATCGCACAAGTTGAATTTGCTTGATCTGAAGTCTTGGAAGGGCAAGGCCATTGTTGGACAAAACTGAGAAAAGGTTGTCTCTGGAAGAATTCTTGAAGGATTTGGTTTTGATGTGATGATTTATGTGTCTAATAATGTTGTGCCAGTGATCTTCATATAAGCTCTTCTTGTCGTTGAATCTGTTATTACATCTAGCCAGCCATATCTGCCAAACTATAAGGGATATTAACTCTCTTGTGATCCATCCACTTAAGGTTGTGCTATGATGTTCTTTACCAATTTTTAGAATGTCATTGATCACCTTCGGAATGAAATGACGATTACCTATGAGAATCGCAGCTCTATTCCAGAGGTTTCGGGCAAGATCGCTCCGGATGAAAAGGTGTTCATCATCATCGATGGCCGGTATATCGCAGCAAGAGCATTTAGAGACAGTGGGAATCATACATCTCTGTATGTTGTCGTCAGTCGGCAATGCTCCATTAGCCAACTTCCATAAGGTAGCACTTGCTTTAGGCATAGAGAGCTTCCAAATCCACTTATAATTCCTGTTATCATCAGTTACCGCAGTAGCAGCGTTTATCTTCTTGACCGATCTGACCGAGAACTTACCCCTCATATCGGGTTTCCATATCAGCTCATCAGGACATCGAGAGATTGCCTGATGAGATCTCTTAATGATATTTAAACCATCGTTATCAATGATATGCTCTAAAATCGGCCAATTCCAGCCAATCTGCTCATTCCAGAAGTCTTTGACGAGGAAATCCCTAGTCCTGTCGTTCCTGTGAATAGCATAATCAGTAAGAGGTCTCTCAACCCATCTACTGTCCCACAACGACATATTACCCCTCCCAACGATCCATCGGGTGCGTGGTAAGAATTTAGGAAATGTCTTTCATACTCTCTTCCACATGGGAGAAGCAAAACTGCTCATCTTCAGATACGGGGGGTAGCATCCATTATAATTTCTGTAGGTAGAGCTATATTTGTCATTACAAAATCTGGCCCAGTTCGATCGGTTCTTGGTGATCTCCCAGCACGCTTTATACGTATACGCCTCTTCAATGTTCCTCAGAGGTGTGAAGTCAAGCCCGCCGGCCTCGTAAGGTTTGGCAATATGTTCCCAGGCTACCCATGCCCTTCTCCTTTCATTTTTTCGATTCGTCCACAAAAATCTTGAGAACATTGATTTAATCTTCTTGATGATCCCGCATGGAATCCCAATAGACGTCGTAGTGTATAGAGCAGTGGAGGTGAGGGTGTGACGAATTAGAAGCTTTCTCCCTGCAAATGATAGCAGTCTTGCTTTCCAAGACGCAGTCTTGTTCATCATCTTCTCGAGTAAAAAGTTGTAGTCACTGATCTTGAGCGGTCCTGAGGAGATAGGAACCCCAAGATACTGAATAATCCTGTCAGAGGCTTGAATCTGTAGCTGGTTACAAATATTGTTGGTGGTAATATTGTCCGTCTTTCCAATGAGACAGTTGGATTTGTTGTAGTTAATCATCTGACCGGTAGAGTTCATATACCGTTGGAAAGTGTCTTTGACGGCATCAATAGACTTCTGGTTGGCCTTGAGGAAGAGAATCAGATCATCGGCATATATAAGCATCGGAGGAGCATCCCCACAACCTCTCGTGGTATATCGATCGATCATACCATCGTTTGTGAGCATTTTGATGTGTCTGCTGAGCGGTTCTTCAAAGATGATGAACATAATGAGGGATAAAGGATTTCCTTGCTTAAGTCCACGTCTGAGTTGAAAGAATCCAGCGGAGTGATCACCGATGTTGACGGAGACCCATGTATCGTGAAAGAATCTGAGGCAAAGATTCGCCGCTTCTGATGTCATGCCATAGGCAGTCAGAATTGTTTTTAGGATGTTCCAATCGACACGATCATACGCTTTGGACATATCATATTTGATTATGATGTTTGGATGATCGGTGCTACAATTCAGATCATGAGCCAGTTCCTTCTCTAATCTGATGTGGTCCGTGATATCACACCCTTTGATGTAAGCACCCTGCTCATCTGATATCATTCCGGGCAAGAACTTAGCAATCCTGTTGCTCACAATCCTGGCCATGATCCGAAGAGAGACGTTCTCAATGGCGATCGACCTGAAATCCTTCTCTAGGAATTTAGGATCTCGAGCTTTGGGGATAAGCATTATCCTACATACAGTGAGGCTTCTGTGGCACTTCTGACCTTCAAAGAAGCATTGAATTACTTTCATGAAATCGGTACAGATCGTGTTCCAAGCTCTTTTATAGAAGGCAATAGTGAGGCCGTCCGGACCGGGGGCGGAGTCTTCGTCCATCTCTCTGATGGCTTCTAGCACTTCTTCAGCCGTAGGGCAAGCCACAATGGTACAGTTGTCGTCAATGGAGAGCACTCTGTCGATATGACTGAGGAGCTGATCATCAAGCTGGTAGGTGTTGTCAGACGAGTAAAAATCTTTATAGTGAGCAGCTGCAGCGTCCGCAATAAGAATTGGATCAGAGATTTTGCTGCCATCAGGTAAAACAAGATGATGAATGATTCTTCTCTTTCTCTTGGATTTGATAACAGCATTGTAGAAAGCAGTGTTCCTCTCTCCATTATCTAACCAGTCAATTCTAGCTCTCTCTCTACTATGTAACGCTTCTTGTTCCATAAGATCATCGAGCTCATCGAAAGCCTTATTCAGAGTGATTCTGTTGGAAACAGTCGGGTTTTCGTCGAACGACTTCTGGGCGACGTGAACAACATCATGTAAGTCATCAATTTTCTGTCTGATATTACCGAAAATCTCTTTGTTCCATGTCTTGAACTGTCTCTTCAAGTTCTTCGTTTTCTCGTAGAACATGATGGACGGGTGGCCGTAAACTTCAGTTTTCCACGATTCAGATATGAGCTTCATACAGTCCTCATGCTTAAACCAAGATTTGTTGAAGGAGAAAGGGGTGCTATGTCGTGCCTCATCTCTAGTGACAGATGATTTAACAAGAATAGGACAATGATCAGATATTCTGAATCTTGTTAAATGAAAGGATTTGCTGTCCGGGTATCTGTTAGTCCATGAAGAAGAAGATAGCGCTCGATCTAATCTCACCCACGTGGTGGGTTCTAATCTCTGCTTATCAACCCAAGTAAAATGACTACCATCGAACGGGAGTTCTCTAAGATTCGCATCAATAATAAAGTTATTGAAATCGCACATCGATTGGAAAACCGGAGGATCACCGGCTCTCTTTTCTTCATGGTTTCTAATAGCATTAAAATCTCCCGCAATGCACCATGGTTTGTATATATATATATATATATATATATATATATATATATATATATATATATATATATATATCTGTGTGTGTGTACGTAAATGGTTTAAATTACTATTTATTTTCTGATTTATCTTGATTACATGTTGATGGATGAATGATGTGCACATTTCATATCTACTTTTTGCACACATTCGCACATAAATTCATTCCATTTTGCCTCTAATCATATTTAAATTGCCATCTTTTAGTTATTTTACTTGTTGCATGATTTTGATCATAGACACACATAGAAAATGATAAATTGAAGATAGTTCAACCCAAATTAGACCTCAGTTGGATCTCCCTTTGACTTGCAACAAATTCAGAGTTCATTTTGAAGAAACAACATCAAACACGACGTGTCTTTATTAGGACATGATGTGTAATTTTCCTAAAAGACCTCATGAAGCAAAGAACACATCGTGTGTTATTTAACACATGGGTGTGTAAGTTTGCAGCATCCTCGATGCCCTAACTACAGAGTAAAAGACACACAGTGTCCTTATTAAGACACAACATGTCCTCACAATTCGAAGGTCAACTTCAGCTTGCTACCAACGCATACGGTCCCTATTGGAACTCATCATGTACTTGATATCTTCCCAGATTGACTCTAATACCAGCTACATGATGTGTCCCTATTGGAACTCGTCATGTACTTGATCGTGAGGATGCAGTTCAGCAGCTGGTTACACAACGACACATGACGTGTCTCCACAAAGACACGTCATGTTTCTATCAATTTTCTACAAATTTCAGCAGCAACTACCCCTTGCTTTAAAAGTGAGTCTAGCCACTTGGGGTAGTTATCACTCATCATTTTAGACATATTTGGTCCAAGAGAAGTTGCAGAGCAAGAGGAAGGGAGTTTTGGGGAGGAAGAAGAGGTTTCTTGAAAAAGAACCTCCATTCTTCACCATTTTCTTCTCCAGAAGGTGTAGTAGAGCTTCACTTCTCATTGAAGCTTCTTAGGAGGGAATATTGTCCGAGTTGAAGTAGCTCCAAGGGTGTAATTTCATCCTTTAGCTGGATTTCTATTTCCTTGCCTTCAACTTTGGTTTCCTTAATTTTTATTCTCTTTAATTATGAAAAACTCTAAAAATTCTGCAATGTTCTTGTGTCTCTCCATTATGTACGAGTAGAACCTTCTTCTTGGGCATGGGAGAGTAACTCTCATGCCATTACTTGTGTGAACTCGAAATTTATATCAAATGCTAGTTTATTTTCTTCACCATGGATGCCTATGCTTATATGTTTGGCCGACTACCTTTTATACATGTTTTATACTTCCTTGTGCTATTCAGGAGGATGTGTGAGGGAGTAAGGAGTAGGATTCATGGCAATATACTCTTGACCATAGGAGTGGCTGGATAATGTTGAGGATTAAAGGTTGTGTTCCAATCTAAGCATAGATACGGAAGTGTTATGTGAATATGAGAACCATCTCGTGTCGTCGGGAGGTGCACGATGATGACAACCTCCTTGCAAGTTAATGACATGCTTTAATTTCATAGTCACACATGATGTGATGGCGTGGTAGTGAAATATTATGTCCAAGACTCTCAAAAATATGAATCTACCTTTAATTTAGGTTCTTTTTTATTTACTTGTCTTTCAACTAATTGCAACCAAACTCTACTCTTGTAATCGACTTAGATTGTTGAACGTTAGTCCTTTTGCGCCTAGCTAACCGTGCTTCCTGTGGTTTGAACTCAACTACAATTGATCTTGTATACTTGAGGGTGATTTACAAGTTGAGATATATAGACTTTAAAACTCATTGACCTTAGGCGATCAATAATGAATTTTCCCTATATTTTTATGGAAATGCATATATTTGCACTATGTTATGGATAAGGAATTGAGGTGAAATATGAAAATGAATGTTTTTTTAGTAAATATGTTACAGGAAAGAGATTTGAATCAATATTTATTTGAATATCTATTTCTTTGATATCATTTCACATTTAAACCATGATTTCTTATGATGCTTTGATAGTTCAATGAAACTTCAAAATATCTGATAACCATGATGCATACAAATGACCTTATGCCATTATATGATTTAGATTTTTTATTATTAGTAGAATACCTAATCTTGTAACTATACACCTAGTCTCAATTATATAGTGCCCTAAATGTTTTGAGGCTTCCCAAGTGTCTGTGTTGCAAAGGCTAAATGAACTTTTCTTATAGTGGATCATAACCATTAAGAGAAGACAATGAGTGGATCAGATAATAAGTACCAATGTGCATGTTGTAGGGGGTCACATAAGTGGGAGTGATGCCCCAAATATCTTAATATGAGATTAGAAAAAAATATTTTGGGATATATATACCAATATGAGGACATTTAAAATGGATAGTTAATGACAATAAGTGTGATATGACAAAAGGTAGACCTTGCCTTGTACGAAGGAATGGGAATGAGAAGATAGAGATGTTATAGGTTCCTACCTAACCATATGATGAACCTAAGAAGAGTTATTTGTTCTACTATTGTCAGAGAAACCCTAAGATATGGGCGGTGAGTCATCTTCTTAGAACACAGAGTCAACTTCTACTTGTCTAAGTATGAACCGAGTAGCTTTTGGGAAATAATTAAAATCAGAAATATAATAGTATATTATTTTTGTTCTTATATTTACTTTTTGATTTTAAATCTTCTTTAAATTTGAGTATATAGTAAAAACTAACTAATAAAAATGCATCACAAATATATTGGATAATATCTTCGCAAGTTAATAGAAATAAAGACAAAGTGGCGTTTACTTGTTGTCTTATCTACTCACTTATAAAATGGCTAATTAGAACAACTTTTTAGGTATTTAATATTAATTATATGCTCTTCATCATGATAGAAAACTCATGACAAGTGCATGTTTGGTAGCTGATAACATCTCATTTTTGTGTACTTTTTGCGTATGATTTATGCCTCCCCTAGCATACCTTTTATAAATTTCTCTACTTATTTTAGTGCCTTAATGTCGAAAATCTCAATTTCACACATCTTTCACTTTTTCAGCGTCATTCCAAGATATGATCATGGTCAAAACTATGATTGCGGTTGTATAGTCTACTAAGGACTATGCCTCGGTCGATGCCTCCATCACCGTCTCTTCACACCATGACCCTCCCATTTGGAAACGCCCCGCGGTTGAGGCCATACCGCGATTGAGTCTCCCCCTCGACTGTGACATACATCCAACACACTGCACCTGCTATGGAGGTCGCGACCGAGGCCATATCACGATCGCGGCCCAAATGATTAAGTCGGTGGGTAACATCTATAAATAGACCCCCACCTTGACTTGTCAAATCATCAGATCATCAAGGATCAGAGTCACTCACATCCGTACCATCAGTCTTGGATCTCTAAAGATGGAAGTCAGTGGAGAGATAAGATCGATCTCCCTCTTTTTCAAAGGAAGAAGCCACCGCCACATCGTTACTCTAGATCAAGATTTGAAGAAGTACAGTGGTGTATAGACATCTTCTCTCTCTATCTAGATCTATCATCTTCATCACTTTGTACTCTCTCTCTTCATGGTTATTGATGTATCTATCATTTTGTGACATCGTTATGTTTCCCGTCAACATGTATGGCTAAACATCTAGCTTGGGTTGGGATAGCCACTAAGGCTCTCCCTACATATATATTCTTTATCCCCTTTGAATATATATGCTCTTATCAAGATTATCTCCATACTCTTATTTTTAATGCTTCACTTGTATGGTTAGCTGCCATCTTGTGATGTTTGATTATTGGTACCTCGAAAGAATAGTTTCAACCTTAACTAGTGTTATGGAGTAGTATGAATGCATGAAAGTGTTGGAATGCTAAAGCTAACGGTCATACAGTTTTCTTTATGGTTGTTGGGTCGTCGTCTCGAGAGAGAGACTACCATAGAATCTAGATCTATCCTAATCTTAAGAGAGCAGGGAATAGACGTTTCGATGATCACTTGTAATCTTGATAACATTAGACAAAGGGGTGTGAATTTTTCATATTGGTGAGAGACCTTAGTAGGTGAAACCCGATCCAATTTTCCTTCCATATCTTTGTTTCTTACCACTTGTTAATGTTTTTCTCTTGTTTTTGTTTTCTTTCTATTACCTTTTTTGTTTTGTCTGGAGCATCATCATTCCTTAGGGAACACCCTTTTTAACCCACCTATTCATTTGGAGTGGAAGAATGTGAGACTCTACATACTTAACACTTACCGGCCTTATCCTTGTGGTTCGATCCCGATTACTATATCTGACCTCGTATAATAGTTATGGGGGCTTGAGTGTCGAGTTATAATCTTAAAAGTCTAACTACTCTTGATTCGCTCCTATTTGGATGTGCGATTTAGATCGGTCAATTTTTTGGCGTCGTTGTTGGGGACAAGGCAAAACGACACTGTTAAGAACACAAGTCCACTAACTATACTTCCGTGTCTCAAGCTTGGCGATAAGCTTGACTGCACAAAAGCTTTAAGTCTGCTACCCTACGATTATGTAGCATAGTTCATTTTAACCCATCTAATTTTCTAACTCGACTGTGTCGTCTATTCAGGGGACCCGTTGGGAAGAAGATCTATTAAATTCTCCACCTTAACTTCAAGTCACCATGCCACCTCGTGTGGACGGCAGTCTTACTGGGGACGATCAAAATGTAAGAGTTCAACACAACCCACCGCTACATGAGACAGATGAAGAAGGGGAAGATCGTCATTCAGATGGTTACTGCCATGAGGAAGAACGACATCACCACAATCACCATCGCCGTAGAAGACATCATAGGAATCACCAGGAGCATGAACGTGATAATGAATGTGTACATGATGACCAGAACAATGAGAGTGAAGATGACGAGGAAGGAAAAAGTCTTAGGGAGCTAGCCACAACTAGAGCCAAAGAGTCAAGATGCCCAATTATCATCCCGCACTTCAATGCATCTAATTTTGAGTTGAAACATGTTGTAATCTTGATGATCTAGAACAAGCCTTTCCGTGGGAACTCAAGGAGTGAAAATCTGTACCATCATCATGATGCCTTCAAAAACATATGTGATACCATCAATATGAGGGAGTGCCCCAAGAAATCATATATTGCAAAAGATTCAATTTCTCTCTCGAAAATAAAGTTCTATCATGGTACCTTAACTTGCCCCACCAGTCCATATATGGATGGAGAACCCTTGCAGATGCTTTTGTCACTAAATTTTATCCCACTGAAATAACTATCCATAATATGCAAAATATCACTTCTTTCATGGAAAAACTAGGGGAGAACCTTCATGAGGCATGGGAACATTTTCAAGAATACCAGAGATATTGCCTCCACCATAACTACCATAAAGTATTTTAGGTAACCACTTTTTACAACGGGCTAACTCCCACAAAAAGAACTTCACTGAATGCAACCGCCAGAAGCGACTTTCTTGGTAGGAAACCGAGTAGAACCATGAATATTATCGATAAAATGATTGCACTGCAAGCAGCATGGACTATGATAGAAACGATATAGGATCAGCCAAGAAGGTGAGATCTGAAGGATCGTCAATCGAAGCTAAGTCTTTGGAAACCATTACAACTCAGATTTAGAAAATTGCTACCGATGTCAAACAATTAAAAGACACTGGGGGAAGGGGTAGGAAACACACGGAGAAAGTCATAAAATGCATTAATGTGGAGAAGGAGGGCATGGAGTTGACAACTGTATCTATACACGGCCAGGAGAGAGTGAAGAAAGTGAAAGTGAAGAAGAAATCGAAAATGTCTCTTATGCCAATTTCAAATGACCAGATCATCCTAGGTTTAACTACAACAACAAAGAAGCTGCTGAAAATACCCATCAACTGAGTAATTCGTTTGAACCACCTCTAGGATTTGAGAAGAAAGGAGGACTGACTCAATATATTAGAACTACTAGTTATGAGACAAACAAAAATAGCTACCAGAGTCAAAATAAAAACATGAGTCGACAGGGTCAAGGATAAGGCCAAGGATAGAGCCAGGCTAAGGATAGCAACCAAACTAACATGATTACCCAATTGTTCGACTTTGCAAAGAGGCAAGATTCTATAAACGACCAACTTGATCAAAGTGCCATCACTAATTTAGGAGTGTTAACCACAATGAAAACTCATATGGCAGACATGCAAACCCATGGACTTATGAAAAACCCCTCGGGGAAGATCCTGCCAAATACAGAGAATGCAAAGATGGCTACTCTCCTATAAAGGAGGATGTTGAAGACCCTAATACTAACAACACTAAAGAAGAAAGAAGTTGTGGTGAGCAACAATTTGACAAGGTGATTACACCAGGAGAGTTCAAGGGACAAGGATCAACTGAAGACAGCCGAGAAGAAGGAAATGGCAAAAAGAAGAAGGATGAAGAGGTCAAGAACTCAGATCCCATAGGATAATTTCTTACGAAGAGAAATCCTTATGCCCCAAGAGTTCCCTTTCACTACAAAGCTGATCAAAGAACATTTAAAGAATAGGTACGAGAAATTTATGGAAGCAGTAAAGAAGCTACACCTGGATGTCCCATTTCTCGATGCGATTGAAGAGATCCTGACATATGTAAAATTCTTTAAAGACCTAATTACAAAGAGAAGGAGAGGAGACAATGTGGAGACCGTACAATTGGAAAAATGGCAAGCACCTTTGTTCAAGCTGAGTTACCAACCAAAAAAAGATATACGGGGGCATTCAACATACCCTTATGTGTCAGAGACAATGTGGAAAGGAAGGGATTAGCCGATTTGGGAGAGAGCATTAGTCCTATGCCCTTGACTCTAGTGCAAAGGCTCAGGTTAATGGATATGGTAAAGATGGGCATGTGAATAGAATTAGCTGATCACACCTTTACAAGAAATGTGGGAATAGTAGAGGATGTTTCAATACGGGTCAGGTGATTTTTCATACCATGTGACATAGTAGTGATCGACATAGTCGAGGACTCTAAATGTCTGATGATATTTGGGAGACCTTTCCTCATGACTGGAAGATCTCTAATAGATGTAGTAGAAGGAATCATTACTTTGCACGTAGGGGATGATCACATCAACTTCTGAGTACAAGATGCTATGAGAGGACTGTCTCTCTTTGAGTCAGTTTACTTTATGGATAGCTACAATCAATATTATGAAGAGGTGTAAGAGGACAAGGTGATTGTTGATCCCCTCATGCAAGTCTTGAATAGTCCAGGCCCTACAGTGAAACACCCAGAGGTCATAGAGATCTTGGCTACCTGAATCAACCTGAAGAAGAACTCAGTGATGATGAACAGACTATTGAGACCGCAAAGTATGCCTCACTTGAGAAAACACCTAAATAAAAGAGAGCACCAAAACCAAATCCAGAATTGAAACCACTTCTACAAGGGTTGAAATATGAATTCCTGGACAAAGAAGAGAGGAATGATGTTATCATTAATTCCAACTTGATAAATGATAAGATAGAAAGGTTGCTAAAGGAGCTCAGATTGCATAGAAAGGCTATAGGGTATTCAGTAGAATACATATGAGGCCTCAACCCTGCCTTATGCATGCACATAATACATCTCAAAGAAATAGCTAAACCTTTAGCTCAACTACAAAGGAAGTTGAATCAGATGCTAAAGGAAGTCGTGAAGAAGGAAGTTATTAAGATGTGGGTTTTCAGGATCATTTACTCGATAAGTGACAGTAATTGGGTGAGCCCTATCCATGTGGTGCCTAAGAAAGGTGGAATGACAATGACAAGAGGAGAGGATGGAGATGAAGTGGCAACAAGAATGGTAACAGGTTGGTGTATGTGCATAGACTACCACAAGCTGAATGATGCTACTAGAAAGGACCATTTCCCTCTACCATTTATAGATCAGGTTCTAGAAAGATTAGCTCACCGTGATTACTTCTATTTTCGGGATGGGTATTTGGGATTCTATCAAGAGTGATGATTCATCCTAATGATCGAGAAAAGACACCTTCACCTATATCTATGGCATGTATACTTTCATAAGGGATTCGGGTTGTGTAATGCACCAACAACTTTCCAACACTACATGATATCTATGTTTTTGGACTTTCTAGAAGACATAATAGAGGTCTTCATGGATGACTTCTCTATCTATGGAACATATTTTGAGGCTTATCTAAGAAACCTATCTTTAGTGTTGTATTGTTGTAAGGAAAAACAACTTGTCCTAAACTAGGAAAAATGCCATTTTATGGTCCAAGACGGTATTGTCTTAAGACATAAGGTTTCTAAGGAATCAAAGTGGACCTAAGCAAGATTAAAGTCATATCCAAGCTTCCACCACCTAAATCTGTTACAAGAGTAAGGAGTTTCTTAGGGTATGTGGGATATTATAGATGATTTATAAAAGCCTTCTCGAAGATAGCTAAACCTCTTTTGAATCTCCTGATTAAAGATGTTGAATTTGAATTCACTAGAAAATGTTTAGATGCCTTCCAGACCCTTAAAAAGGGTGTTAACAATAACAGCGATTCTACAAGTGCCAGATTGGGAGTTACCTTTTGAAATTATGTGTGATGCCAGTGATTTCACCATTGGTGTAGTCCTAGGATAGAAGAAGGATAATAGACACCATGTGATTTTCTAGGAAAGCTAAACATTGGACGAAGCCCAAGTAAATTACACCACCAAAAAAAAGAGATGATGGCTATCAAATTTTCCTTTGATAAGTTCAGATCATATTTGGTAGGTTCGAAAGTAAAAGTATACACTGATCACAGAGCTATAAAATATCTCATGTGGAAGAAGGACACAAATTTGAGACTTCTGCAATGGGCCTTATTACTACAAGAGTTCGACCATGAGATCATTGATAAAAAGGGAAAAGAAAATGTGGTCACATGTCACCTATCAAGGATAGTTTTTTTATCAGTAAGCGTGATACCTTCTCATTCCAACAAAAAGTTTGTACAAGCGGTATAGGTAAAAGAATATAAACCTATCTATGCATGAGTGCTCTGAAGTCAGAGTTCACTCTATTCTAGGTAGCATAAACTACCAGATTTACATCTTCAAAAATGCTTTGGTTTGCGGCATTCCAGATCCAATAGGTAATAAGTAAAGCTAAGTTTGTCATTTTTTTCCATTGAACTTCAGGATATCCTCCTTGCAGTTCGGAATGAAAGGGATAGTATGGTGAGCTCTCAGCCAGAACTCAGTAGCGAACCTACACCCCCACATCAGGTGATGGCTGGTTGCTGAAGCAGACCCGCATAGCTGGCACCTAGATGGGAATTGGAAGCCCATTTTCAGTAGAAGTTCATTTGTAATGAGCTTCTGTTGTAGCATTTTCCAAGCAAAGGTTTTAATGCAATTTGGGGCACTTGATGTCCATAGCCATTTATCCCAGTTCAGAACAGGGACACACACCCTTCTTAGGTCCCAGGAACCTCTAAGGGTGAACTTTTCCAACCCTTAGAGATAGCAGAGGTCTTTGTCTTTGATTTCAATCTCACTGCAGACAGCAGCCAAGGCATCACACCCCCTCATGGTAGGCAGACTCCACTTCTTATCAGCAATGAGATTCTTGAGTAGAATGGATGGGCTAAGACCATTTCTTAGTTTGATATTGTCACCTATACGATCCTGCAAAAACTTTCCTGAGACCCAAGGGCCTTTCCACAGATAGATCTTGTCTCCTCCCCCAACTTGGAATCTAACCAAGGGGGATAGAAGATCTCTTTGTTTAAGGATGGACCTCCATGTCCAACTATGTAATTTCTTGGCAGCACAGGTCCACAGAGAGTCATTTGCGAGGTATTTTCTATGGATCCATATTATCCATAAGTTTTTCTTATCATTTGCAATATCCCAAATAAGTTTTGTGAGGCCAGCATTGTTCCAGGCTAGGACTTTACAGATTCCAAGCCCCCCTTCTAGCTTGGGTTTGCAGATGTTGTCCCAAGCAATAGAGTGAATATGAGTGGTACCTTCATGCTCTCCCCAAACAAAACTCCTACAAAGAGCTTCAATTTCTTCAATAGTGGCTTTAGGGAAGGCAAAAACACCCGTCCAGTACATATGGTAGGCTGAGAGGGTGGACACCACTAGTTCGATTCTGCCTGCCATTGATAGTAGTTTGATTTTCCAAGCATCCAACTTTGTTTTGATTTTGTCAACAAGTGGAGAGCATAGTCTTTTAGTGAGTCTTCCCGAGAACAGAGGCAATCCCAGATATTTCACTGGGAGATCAGTGCGACACACACCCAGAATTCTGCATGCGACATCAATTGCATCAGGGCTGATGAACATCTGACTCTTACTTGGATTAAGCTCAATCCTAGAAAGGAGACTGAAGGATTTTAAACATTCAACTTTGCCTTTAGCATCTTTCTCAGAAGCATGAGTGAAAATAAGGAGATCATCCGTAAAGAGAATGTGGGAGACATCTAGGTTACCAGCTCGGAGAGGTGAAATGGAGCCATTTTTTGCAGCTTCATCTAGAATAGAGGAGAGCCCATGCATTCCAATCACAAAAAGATAGGGGGCCAGGGGGTCACCCTACCTGATACCCCTTGTAGCTTGTATTATGTTGGTAGGATCACCGTTCACCAAGACTTGAAATGAGCAGGTATTCATGCATTCACCAATCCAGTGAATCCAACATTCGGGGAAGTCCATATGCTTGAGAATATCAAGAATGTACTCTCTATTGATTGTATCATAGGCTTTACTTAGATCAGCCTTGAGGTAGAGTTTACCACTGGGGGATTTTCTTTTGAAGTCGTGTATCAACTCGTTTGCAAGTAAGATTGCATCTGAGATCCTCCTGCCTTTGACAAATGTGTTTTGATTGAGGCTGATGAGAGAAGGCATAACATCTTTTAGCCGCTCAGTCATAATCTTAGATATAATTTTATATAGGAAGTTACAGAGAGAAATCGGTCTCCACTCCCCAATTTTAGTCAGCTGCTTCACCTTGGGGATAAGAGAGATGAATGTCTTATTGACTTCTTTGAGAAGCTTGCCTTTCAAAAAGAAATCTTTTACAGCTTTACACACATCAGGGCCAATGATATACCATGTACTTTTATAGAAGTGGGCATTGAGACCATCGGGTCCAGGTGCCTCATCATTATCAGCCTTTTTTATTACGTCATAAATCTCTTCATTAGTGATAAGTCTATTGATGTCACTGATCTGTTGTTGTGTGAGTTTGGGCAAATTCGACCAGTTCCATGCCTTGACAGTGATAGTATTCTGGAAAAGGTTGCTATAGTGCTGCTCAAAGGCACATTTGATGTTTTCAAGGCCTTTAATATGGGTGTCGTTGTAGACCACACTCATAATCTGGTTCCTGGCCCTTCTAGTTTTTAGCAAAGCGTAGAAAAAAATAGTGTTGCTATCCCCTTGCTTAAGCCACTGAATTCTAGATTTTTGTCTAATGATCGATTCTTCAATCTCCTTTGCTTTGAGCACCTCATATCTTTTGGATTATGCAATCTCCCACAGAAGGTTATTGTGCGGATCACCATCATCCAGATTTTGAGTTTCGAGTGCCTCTTTTTCTTTGTTTTTAGCATTGTCAGTGAGGTCCCCCAGTCTATCCCAGTTCCAAGTCTATAAAACCCTTTTAACAGCCTTGAGTTTTTGGCAAAGACGGTACATAGGATTTCCATTGAATTCTTAAAGCCAGTTGTCCTGAACAATTTTGTGGAAGCCATCTAGCTTTGTCCAGGCATTGAAATATCTGAAAGGATATTTTTGGGTTGGGGTTTTTTCATCCAGGTGGAGGATGAGTATGTGGTGATTAGAGTAAATTGTGGGCATGACTTCCAGCCAGAGTTTGGGTAGAAGACTTAGCACCTGCAATTGGAAAAAGTCTCTATCAATCTTGCTTTTCACATTATTTTACCCCTACTGCTGGTTGCACTGGGTGAAGAATGCCCCTTTAGCTGGCAGTTCCACAACATTTGCATCTTGGACCCAGTGATTGAAATCTGCCATGGATCTAGCTGATGGTGTCGCAAGGCCACTTCTTTCATCTGAGGTGCGCACTGCATTAAAATCCCCCAGTATAACCCAGGGATCTTGGGATTAAGATCACACAAATCACACCAAAGCTGATACATCCTGCTATCATTATTTTCAGTATATACCACAGTGAATTCAAACTTGTTGTCATCAACTTCAAGTTTAAAATGGATGAACTGCCTTGTTTGACTGATAAGCGTGCTCTTGTAGTCTTGGTTTTCCCAAAGGATGAGAATTCTCACCTTGTTATAGCTCGATGAGTTATCGATCCATTGGTACAACGGCCAAGTTGATCTCATCATCTTCCAAAGATTTTTCCTTCTGACTTTCACTTCAGTGAAAAGAGTAATCTCAGCTTTCACTCTCCTCATTCCGGCCCGAACATTGTCTTGTTTGTCCCGCTTGGACAAACCACGAACATTCCAGGCTATGACAGTGGGAAGTTCAGACATTTGACGGGGGGTTGTTGACTGCCTCCCACCTCCGCAGTTTCTCTATTGTTCTCCAGAGCCTGGTATTTGTTACTTGGCCTGGCTTTGTTTCTTGCATTATTCTGACGAGTGGATCGCTTGCTCTGCGGGCTGACAATGCGTTATGGCTGAATGAATCCATCGGTGTCCTCATTAGTAGTGGTTGTCGCAGGTGCATTCACACCCACTGGTTTCACGCTTGTTCCAATGCTATTGGAACTTGGCACTGCACTCGGCTGGGATAGAACCAGGGTTGGGCATGTGGTCGCCGCTGGAGTGGTAGCAGTGCTTGTGGTGGTTGCCTCAGGAGCATTCACATAAGCAGGTTGTGCGCTAGGTCCATAGCCATTGGGGCTTACCGCCGCAGTCAGATGGGAAGGGACTAGACCTGTGCTCAACACCGGAGAGGCAGCGATGCTCTATGGTTGTGGCTTGCAGAGGGATTTGTCGTGACCAAATGTCCCACAATGCGGACATTTCTTAGGCAACCACTCATATTCTATACCAACGGAGTACGGTGCCCCTTTGTCTGATCTTAATTTCACCTCGCTGGGGAACTTCGAAGAAGCATACATGAGGATGTTGACCCAGGCATAATCAACTCTTTTCATCGCCTTCATATGTCTATCAAGGCATTGAGGCTTGCCTAGGAAGGAGGTGATTTTGGCGATCATCTTCTCGCTCCAAAGATCCAAAGGAAGGTTAAGGAGCTTGATCCACACAAGGATCGACGTGAGTTTCTCCTACTCTAGTGGCTCCCCTTTCTCCCATTTCTTAAGGATCATAGGCTTGCCTTTGATGCTCCATGACCCCCCTTACAAAGCTGTGACTAGATCGCCAAAGGCCTGGAATTTGACGATGAAGCTTCCATTTCTTCGCCCCAGGATTTCAAAGGATCCCTCCAATTTCTAGATCCTTGATAGGTGCTCCTACAGCGTGGGGATATGTGGCTTGAGGCTGATGATGTAGCCAACCGGTGAGTTGTTCCACATGGAGACGTTCTCATCAATCTCAGTCTGTGGGATGATGATAATGTCCTCATCGAGCACGATATCATCAGGCTCCAGTCTTGTGTTGGCATGTCTGATCTGGATTTTGCATAGACTAGCCCAATCTTTGGGTGTGGCTGCCACTCTGACGTGATCTCCAGTTTGTCAGGGGCATCTTCCTCCTTATTGGGAAGGAGGGCGTCGAGCGCCGCCAGACCTGGACGCCATTTAGATATCAAGGATAGTTTTTGATGAAGAAAATAAGTTGCCAATAAACGACGACTATGCTGACAAAGATCTCTTGATGGCCCAATCAGAATAGTAGAGCATGCCTTAGTTTGCTGACATTTGCAATTATCTAGCTTGCAAGCAACTTCCACCAGAGATCACTTATAATCAGAAGAAGAAATTATTCTCTAATCTAAAAAACTATTATTGGGATGATCCACTACTATTCAAAAGATGTTCTAACAACTTATATCCTCATTTCATACCGAAATAAGAAGTGCCCCTAATCCTCAAAGAATGCCACTCGTCACCTTATGGGGGCCACCACGGGGGGGGGGGGTGACGGCCGTAAAAGTCCTACAGTCAGGATTTTATTGGCCAACCCTTTTTAAAGATGTTGCGTCATTTGTCAAGACATGCAAAGAGTGTCAACTTACAGGAAACATCAGCTGAAGGAACGAGATGTCGATGGACGATTGGGTGGAAGTTGAAATTTTTGATGTATGGGGGATTGATTATATGGGACTTTTCCCATCATCAAAAGGGAACCAGTATATACTTGTTGTTGTCGACTACGTATCAAAATGGGTAGAGGTTGTTGCCACCCAAACTTGTGACTCAAAGGAAGTAATCAAGTTGTTCGAGAAAACTAACTTCCCAGGGTTTGGGGTACCACATACTGTCATAAGTGACGAGGGGTCTCACTTAAGAGAAAGGTAGTTTGAAACTCTATCTAGGAAGTGCAGAGTAAAACACAAATTTGCAACACCATACCATCCCCAAACATCAAGACAAGTCAAGGTGTCTAACAGACAGATCAAATAGATCATGTAGAAGATTGTAAGTCATATAAGGAAGGATTGGTCTATGAAACTCGACGATGCGCCATGGGCTTGCCGCACAACGTATAAGACACATATAGGCACGACACCCTACCAATTCATTTATGGGAAGTACTATCATCTGCTTGTCGAATTAGAGCACAAAGCCCTATGGGCTATCAAAATTCTGAACATGGATCTTGATAAGGTAGGACAAAAAAGATTTCTCCAGCTCCAAGAACTTGAAGAGTTGAGACTACACTCTTATGAGAATGAAAGGATCTATAAGTAGAGAACTAAGGTATGGTATGACTCCCACCTGAAGAGCAAGTATGTTCATGAAGGAGAAAGTTTTTTTATTCAACTCAAGTATTAGGTTGTTCCCGAGAAAGATGAGAACAAGATGGCCCGATCCCTTTTCTGTCATGAAAATATACCCGCTAGGGATGATGAAAATAACTGAGACAAGACAAGCACTTTCAAGGTGAATGGTTAGAGGGTAAAAAGGTAGTATGAAGATGAAGCTTTTGTGAGAAGGACCGAGCTAAGTTTGGGGGAACCCAATCCTCTAGCAGTTGAAACAAATGAGAAAGTATCAGCACCAGCCGAAGGAGGATGAAGCCAGAATGAGAGAGAGTCAAGCTAAAAGACTTTAAACTAGTGCTTATTGGGAGGCAACCCAAGCTTTTACTGCTTTCTTTTACAATTCACATTTTTCTTTATCTCGTATTTTAGTCTATGAGCTATGTATCTCTCTCCTTCTAAGTATTTTAGGTTTTCGCATCTAGAAAAAATATAAATGTAGTATGTAAATTACTTTCTTTTCACAAAAGTTTTATTGAGAGATTAAGTGTTTTAGATTTAGTTAATTGATTCTATCAACTTGGTTTTGTGTGCATCGCGGTCACGACACCAACTGCGATCGCGGTACCAGTTTTACATGCCTTAGGACCGTGGTCGCGACAAGTTTGAGAGCACATTTGACCTCAGTCGTGGCGGTCTACCTCGATGCGGTTGTGACTATTCTCGAGTATATAAGTAAAACCCTCTCAACATCATGGTTTTCTTTCTCTCCTTGCTCTCTGACTCCGGAACGTTAGAAGAAATTTAACTGAAGAATTGTAAGATGTGAGAAAATGAGACAGAAATCGAATAGCAAAGAGTGTTCACTGTGAACCCACCTCTGCTAATGTTGTACCCTCACCGCGATAGAACCACCTCCTCTGCTTCCTCCCTAGCTTCCATTTCAAAGTTACCAATTGTGCATCCCTTTTGATCATTTTTGTTCCTATTTCTTGTCTCTTTGAGGTTTCATCATCTTTCTTGGGGTTACAGTCCTCGAATACGATTTTCTCTATGGTGCGGCTACCACCAGATCAGTGTGTTTATTTCCACTCCTTCATCAGAGTTTCGCCGGAACTTTCTTATTATTCACCTCTTTTCTTATCTCTTCAACCTATGCTAAACTTATTGCGGCGTTTTACTCGCACACTTCCAGCGGTATCATCGTTGGTCAGTCAGAATTTGGGCGGGAATACCCAATGCGACCGTCGGGGTCGCGGTCGAGTAAGTACCTTCCCGACCACGGTTTCAACATCAAGCCACTTTGTCTGTGGTCACGGTCCTTCCTTGTGCAAATTTCTCATGATCAGGTCTAACAGTTGTCACAGTCGTGACACCCACCTCGTTCGCGGTATTTCTTTGCTACGGTCGTGGAATTCCTTTGGCTTCATTAATCACCTTTTGTGGTTGCGACACCTTCCTTGACCATGGTATATCTTTCTATTTATGCCGCGGTCACAACATCTCATGCATTTCAAATACAAACAATTAAAAAAATGAAGTAAATGCTAATGCCATGAATAAAATATAAAATACAATGTTGCTAACAACAATTTGAATGTTAAAAATTTTATCTCAACTCATGACACTTTAATGATGAAAGCAACTTCACTGAGGGGTGCAGAGGATAACTTAGAGAAAATAACCAAAGTACTAAAGGATAATCCCAACCTCTCAATGACAAAGAAGCTACAGTTGCAACTAATGAAGAAGAAATATGAGTATATCCTGGCCCATAAGATGCCAGAGGAGTCTGAGGAATCTGAGGAGATGTCACAAATGAAGACTTCTGAATACCAGTCTTCCAAAACTGAACTAAAGAAGCTAGAAAAACATAAATCTAAAGCCAGGGATGCAAAAAGCGGCAAAAAGAGGAAATTGACATCCGTGAAAAAAATCAAAGGGCCCAGAAAAACAAGCAGCCCCTGAAAAGGCCAATGAGGACGAATAAGATGCCCTCAACAAGTAGGTGCCAACATTCGTACCAAGAGATCACATACACCAGTCACAGTTCGATTGGGTACTAAAGACCAAAGGGTTCAAGCTGATGTGATATCTGGACGTCAAGGACTTCAAGAAGATGGGAATCTATGATAGGGTTGTCTACTTCTTGGAAGGCACCAATCTGCGCACCCTATGTACATCAAAAGCTCCCTCACTCATTCAATTTATGGCAGAGTTCATGTCGTCATTAGAAAAGCTTCCCATCAGTGATGGCGAGCACAAAAAGGGTGGTGACGATTTCAAACTAGAAGTAAGAATAGGAGGCAAGGCTATACCTGTCAAATGGGTGGGTGGGTTGGGTCGTTGCGGGTGCGGGTCTGGAGGGTGTGGGTCAAAAATATACACTTCTAAATGGGTGGAAGAAAAGCACACCCAAACCTGACCCAACGGGTTGTGGGTTGCCCACGGGTGCCCATATAAAATGTGTCCAATTAATAATAAGTTGTTAGTTTCTTTCCTTAATACTTAAAATTACATTTAAATCAGCTTGTAACTATTGTTTTTATGTCAAATATAGTGCAAAAGAACAAACCAACTACTATGTTTGATGTCAAACCATTCGATTAGTTGTTGATATATGTTTATGAAAACTTAAAGAAATAATAACAACTTATTGTTGTATATTTATGTAAAAAAGGAAAACTTATGTCATTTTCATAGATGTATATCACAAAAAATAACACATAATTTTGTCATGTAACATTAAGCATTTCTGATATTACAAGTACTTGTTTTTGCGTATTGCAAATACAAAATAAAGAGAATACAATTGTTGTTAGTAAAGGTAAAGAGTTAACTTGTATAAAATAGTATCATCTTTTGATAGCTCGGTGTGTATATTATGTATATAAATATACTTGCTTCAGTTAACTGGATCACCCACAGGTGCCCATGGATCACTCGTGAAACCCGCTAAATAAACAAGTGGGTATGGGTTTGGGTGATTTTCAGCGGGTGGCAAATTTTGCCACACAAACCCAACTTAAATGGGTCGACCCATGGGCTCCTGCAGATTTTGACCCAATTTGACAGGTCTAGGCAAGGCTCATATGATTATTGAAGCCATGCTCAATACCATATTCACCAAGAAAACTAAAGAAGCACAAGCATGCTCAACTGCGCCAGGTGAAAAAGAAGTTGTTGGATACAACAATCACAAGATGTGGGAGAAGTTGACTGGAGACAACTCAAAGAATTCAAAGATGACTCTCATCTCCTCCTTCTTTATCCGAGTGATACAGAAAAGAACTACCAACATATTCTCATGAGATTAGAAACTGGAGGAGTGACTAAGGGGGACCTATTTCTAATATGGTCCATGCTCAATAAGAAATCAGTCAACATCATGAGATTGTTAATCGAGAGGTAGTCAGCCGCAATAGGAGGGGAAGCAAAGTAGATGAAAGAATTTTGCATGGGAAGCCAGATAACTAGAATAGACATCACTTTATGGATGCCGACCTATTGATGAAATATAAGAAGACCAAGGGACATACCAAGATTTACATCAAGTCCCTCATCGACACAGGCATTTTGGCACAGAAAGGTAACACACATTTCTACAAACAAAGTTGCTCCAAGGTACTTCTACCCGTACTAGAGATGACATACTATGATGCCCACAAGTTGTGGCCCATATAGGAGGATGTGGATAAAATGTACTCAGATTCCACCAACACAGCCGCAGGCCCATCATCACCCACTGGCAAGAAGGACATGAAGGATAAGACTCTAGAAATGGATATGTAAAAGCCAGAGGAAAGAAAGAAGTTGGTGATAAGGAAAAGAAAGAAGAAAACGTCAGACAAATCTACCACCCCAAATCTACCCTCACCACACATGCTTGTAAAAATCGAAGACCAATCTAAAGTGGTAGTAAATGAAGAAGGTGACCAGGCACATGTCGAGGCCATCGAAGGAGAATGACATTTACAGGTCGAGAAGGAACCCCGCCAAGAGTGTGAAAACCCCAACGTGGCACCCAACCCCATGATCCCAGAAGTGGTACTACAAGTACCCGAGCAACCAAAGGCAAGCACTTCTACCCAAGCAACCAACATTGATCCAATGCAAAACCAGTCAGCTCCACAACCTAAGGAGCATGTAACATCAATGACACCATCAACAACGCCTTTAGAGTAGCAACACCAACACCCACAAACATTTGGTGATTTACTAGGGTACACGTTTGATTCCATGTGGTTACACATGCAACGTGCTTCTGAAATTAATTTCAATATTACTTCTAGGCTGTGTACACTAATAATGCATGTATAAAGTTTGAACACGAGGACTGAGGCACTCCCCCAATTCATGCAAGGGGTCATCAACACCTAGAATGCAATGGTGGGGGCTTTGAAGACACTGACTGAAGAAATGGCGGACCTTAGAAAGGAACAAGATGCTATGAGACAAGATAAAGAATTGATGCGGAAGGGGTATGAAGAAGCATTAGATGAGTTGAAGAAGGAACATCAACGCTTAGACAAAGAACGACAAAAACTTGATGCATAATGTTAGGAGATAGACGGTTGATGGCAAATAAAGAAGTCAAAGTGTCTAACCAGCCCTTCCACATCACAAGCCTCTTCAAGCCCCTCGAGCCCAGATAAATATGATGCTGACATAGGAGGAACATATTCGGGTGCCGCTTCAAAGGATGAAAGTGCCAACATAAAGACCACCCCAGTAACCTCGTGCAAAAAGCATCGCTTCCCTAAGCAAACTTTTGGAGAAGGCAGGAAGGGAAGACCAAGAGCGAAGCAAAACACGCCAAAACTCGGGTCAGAATCTCATCAAGACTCCAAGACGAAGAAGAAAAATGCCTTATCCAAAATGTTTGACTTGAACAGTAGCCCAGAAGAGGACAAGGCTGCATCTAAGGAACCTCAACTAGTCATCGTCGTTAGGGATGAAAGCACTGCCATAGAAGATCTTACATCATGAGAAATAAGAGATCTCAACAAGTTCTTGGATGACATGACTTTTGGAATGGATATCTACAACAATTTTCTACAAGACCCGGTGCAGTATGAGTAGAATGATTCATTCTATGACGGAAAGATGGTTGGAGCACTAGCCGTGCTCAATTCAGCAAAATTAGAGCATCCAACGGAAGAGAACAAACCCATAGAAGACTTAATTGTCGAGATATCTACAAACAATGAAAGTAAAGAAGCAAATCAAGCACCGTTGGATGCCAAGGTGCAACTTCCCACGATAGAGGAACATCACCAAACAATGCATACAGCAAGAGACGGTACCTCAGAAGATGAAGAAGGTGGACTCACCTCTTTCTTCAATGATGAGCCATTCAGAAAGTAGAGTGCACCAGTTCATGATGTACTATTAGGTGTTGCTCCTCCTCTATCCTGCAAGATGGCGGGCATGGACATGACCTCATTATTAAGAATTACATGCAAAGATGTCCATATCCTAGCAGACATACTCGACGACAACCTCCCAAGCACTGATATTCTCTACCACAACAAAGGAAGGTCACTTAACATGGACCATTTTAGAGGGGTCTTTCTAAAAAGAGCACGAGTACATAAGAAGTTGTTCAAAGTACTCTACACAACTCTGCTTAAAGAATTTCTACATCCCGACAAAATGCAACCTATCTTCAACGACACCACGCATCTAGCAGGTTAACTCTTTGATAAAAATGACAAATCTACTGATGTAAAAGAACTACAACATGCAGTGAATAGAGAGGAGACAAAATTTGTAGTCCTGCCTATAAGGACTGTAAAGCATTGGGCACTACTTGTCATCAACCTATATGAGAGATGTACAACAGTGTTCAATTGATGCACAACTGAATTGGACATCACATCTCTGATTTACAAAAACAAGGAAGCAAGAGACATCTTAAAGGTGTGACCACATCTGCAGTGGGCTATACATACGGTGGAAAGCAGACACCAAGGGATGTGGAAATAGTTCTCTATCTATAAAAAGGTCCCTCAAGAAAAGGTTAGAATAGGGGATTGCACCTTCATAGTACTCATAATGATGGAAGCAATCAATAATAGAATCTCAGTGGAAGACCTCTACAGAGAAGATTTACATGGGTTACGTGGTGTTTATGCAATGGAGGTTATCTATGATCGTGGCTTCTTCAATGACCCGGTGATGCCTTCATATGTAGTGCCATGTCGGCTTCACCAAGAAATACCTCTTCCTGAAAAGAAAACCTAGAGGGAAAGACTTAAAACCCTATGGGTCGATCTAGAAGAACTTGCTAGAGCATCTACTTGGAAGGAAGGATGGGCAGCTGATACTCCTAACAAAATAGAGAAACAACTTGAGAGCAAGCCTGAACATTCTCCTGTGGCAGAAATAGACAAAGAACAACCTCTAGTTCACAAGCCCAAAGAAGGGGAGATAGAGGAAGAGGATATGCCAGAGATAAAACCAGATTCCAGCAGGAGAAATAGTGCCAACCTTCAAGGATTTTGATAGGTGGAGTTGTGAAAGCTTGTCACTAGAATCCCTATAGCTGATAATGAAATGCTTGACGGAAGGTGATACCACGGCAGAGGCAATCTTCTAAAGGGATGGCATCTGTGTACTAAAGGATGACCTCAGAGATACTTTGAAAACATGAGGGTACCTTTTAGTAACACTTTTTCAGTCTATCAAGTGCTGCTAAATATAAACATGCCAAGTGTGCATATGGCCTACTTCCTCTTAGTAGATTACATCTTAAAGGATAAAAGGTCAGGCAAAAAATATCACCTACTACAACACTTGGTGACCACTCTTCCAGATTATATTTTCTTGCCCATTCTACATGATAGTTATTGGACTATGCTAGTAGTTAATTTTATAGCTAGGACTGCAGTTCTTTACAATAGCTCAAATGCAACCTTTACACTCAATA
Organism: Alisma plantago-aquatica; assembly: GCA_963693085.1. Classification (NCBI taxonomy): domain Eukaryota; kingdom Viridiplantae; phylum Streptophyta; class Magnoliopsida; order Alismatales; family Alismataceae; genus Alisma; species Alisma plantago-aquatica. The sequence continues at coordinate 57,958,895 of OY856409.1, forward strand.
AAAGAACGAACATGACTACTGTAATGACACCTACATAAGATAAGGAAGTCACGTGCACCGAAGCAGTTGTAGAAATGCTTAAAAATCATGGAAAAGGGGATAAGCGTAAGGAAGGCAAAAACATCAAGAAGACGCAGTTCTGTCATAGAAGCCCTCAACAAGTACCACTATCAAATGACTGCGACTTCAATTATCTAGCCTGGATGATCACCCTAGTGTCAAAGTGGGCGACCACAAACAACTAGAAGCAATAAAGAAAGCCTATTTATACATCCAATTCCAATTTTGACACCCTGAGTCGGGGTGGATGATAAGTTTGGGGGAGGAGTTATAGACGGGAGTGAGAGGTACAATTTATCACCCAAACTTTCCAAACTTTCAAAATTTTACTTGTACATATTCTCGTTTCTGCTACAATCAAGTATGAGAAACAAATTTTTCTAAAAATTTACTTTCGGAAATTTTGCTATAAGTTGCAGTTTTGCTTAGCCACTTCTTAGACTCATCAGTCCCCTTGCTAAATGTTGTATTACTATAGTTTCTAGAGAGGTGCAAATGAGTAATAATACACATAATAGTAAAAAAAAGAAGCATAACAATACATTTTTATCTCATTTGTATAGCAAAACGTCATGTGTGGAACAATCCTAAGTCTATGGCATCCCTGGAAACTGGAGGACTTTACCAAGCCATACTCCCGACCAATCACCCAAACTTGAAGGTTCTAGATAGAAAATCCTCACATCTTTCAAGAAGGAAACAACTGCCCCTTCTAGGTTTAACTATCCCCACTTTGGGATGAAAAGAGGCTTGGCCACCCATAAGAACATGTAAAAAAACCCTCACCCAATCCTGAGAGGAGATATGAAAATCCAAAAAGAAAATAATATATTTTGAGAGTTGTTCCCCAAAGATGCCGAAGGATCCCACATGGCCAATGTATTGCTGCACTCATGAATGCAGATATGTCATGCATGTAGGTGGAGTCCTGAACCTAAGTATATCCATCTACACCCCCAAGCAACCCTCACACAACCACATGACTTAACATTAGGAACCCTTGGGGCAACGCTGTCCTTACAACAGCTTGTGGGTGAGGGAAATTGAGGAGAGTAGGAAAACACTTAAAGCCAAAAACCTACTGTAATGACCCTGCCTCCCGGTAACCCCCAATTAAGGGAGACCAAGAGGTCAGAGCTGTTATCCCAATTTCCCAGATCAAAGGTTTGACAAATAATTCATAATAATTATTAAATTCTACCATGACTATACTGAAAGCTGGAATAAAAATAAAACTTTGCATACTTTTTTTCCAAAAAACTTGGATATCTAACTTCTATCCACCTCTGGACTCTATTCTAACTAATCCTCCTTGCAATTTATTTCTTAATTTCACAATATGCCACTTTATTGTTTGTCCTTTTTAATTTGTACCTAAAACACCGAAAAACAAAATGTCAGTCAGCATAAATGAATATGTCAGTATGTGGGAAAAATAATAATTAGGCAATTATCTTTAGCAACATACTGTAAGCAATTATGGTTTAGCAAGCAAAATTTACATCTTAAACATAACTACTCAATCCATACATACCATAACCTCTATGCTTGTCCCTATAGTAGACATGGATACTACCTCTCATATGGTAGATCCCAACTAACCCCCATGATCCTACCTAATAGGTAGATCAATACCTAAGGTTGAAGAGTCGCATGGCACTACCCATAGGTAGCCCAATCCCTAACTCATGATATGCTGAAGCGTTGCATGGAACTACCCATAGGTAGCCCAATCACTGACTCATGATAACCTGATGGTCCTACCTAACAGGTAGACCATGTACTAGGTCATCCTTTTCATCATTAGCAAAGCCACAGAGGAGGACTAGGATCTGAGCTAGTTAGGTATACATATTTCAGGTGATAATCATAGTCACTTTATAGTTGCATGAAATAAAAGTCATCCAAGCAGTTATTTTTAGGCAATCGATAAAACATCTGGGAATCACTGTGAAACTAAAGCGATTAACCATAAGCGTAACCACATACCTGATCCAGAGTAACTTGATGTCTAAGACAATCAAAAAAGCAATCAACAATATCTTGAAATTAATGCATAACATCCAAGTGTCATTATTTTATCCAAAACATTCTCAAGATCGACTTGGATTCCACCTTAGGATTTCTAGGCCAACTTTAGGGTTTTATTAGGGTTTTAGTTCCCATAATACATTTATCACTTTTAATGCCTTTTCAATTCACAACCCTAATTTCAACATCATGGGCATACTTGAATGTCAATTAAGTCTAATATATCTCTTTTACACCAAAACTACCATCTTTATCCTTTTAAGTCATGTCAAGATCATTAGGCCCAATTATCATCTTTGGTTTCTTTCGAATTGACAACTCACATTTCATTAGGGTCTAATTCACATATGAACTCTATTTATCGCTAATTCCACATTAATCCACTAGGAAACCCTAATTACCAAATTAAGGGAATTTATCCACAATTAGAAACTTTTATACTCAAAATAGCCTAGAATCATCATATCCCAGCTTTATTTATAGATTTGAACAATTAAAGCCATTAAGAGTCATAATTACCAAGATTAGGGTTTCAAGGCCCATTAAAGCATATTCATGTACATGGAACCCTAAATAAATTAAACTATACATAAAGATCATCTTTTTAGATCTAATGTGTCCTTTTTATAATCGACATGTTAACATCAACTTTAAACATCCAAATAACCCTTCCCAAACCATTAATCATCATAGATTAGGGTTTCTTAATCATTAATGCATTAAAGTTGATAACTTCAACTACTTTTTGAATTTCAAGAGTAATTAAGCTTTAAAACTATTTTTAATATATTCCTTGCATTTTTCTGAGCGAAATTCATATATTACATGTATCAATCCGAGCTACCAATAAATTGATACGAACATTACAAAAATCACTTACTTGGACCAATGGGATGCTGACACGTCAGCAATCCCATGCAATGTGACTCGGCCAATTGGAAACATAATCAATTGACACATTTACCCACGTGCGGCCACTTGGCTCTTTAAAACCCAGAGGGGAAAAACTGTCAAAATCTAGTCTGGTCTTCTTCCTCCTCATGAGCCCTAGATGTCGCCTACTGCAGCTGCTTGTGGGATCTCCTCCCACCTCCCCCAAGGTCGGGAGCTCAACAGGGACCACCGCCCTACCTCTGCCACCCTCTGCCACATCCGCGGAGGTCCCAAGGTGTGGCTAAGGTGGCTGAAATCAAGCTGGGCAGGTCTACAACTTGCAGCCATGGCGCAACCCTCCTACTGGTTTAGCGAGTAAGTGAGAGCCCAGGGATGATGGTTGATCAACCTCAGTTGTTGTGGGAACATCAGGCCACCATCAAGACCACTCCATGGCCCCTCGTTTGCTCCAGGGTTTCTCTACCCTCTCATGACTAGGGTTTGCATGAAAAGAACAAGGAGAAGAGAGAGGGATGCATGGGATCTACTTGGGATCGAGGCTAAGGGTTCCACCCTTATATAGGAGAGGATAGCAATGTCCTAACATGCTTGCCCACGAAGAAAATGAAGCCCTTTCCCAATAGGAAACCATTTTTCCTTAATTAAGAAGTATTCTCTCTCTCTTAGTTATCTCCTTGATAATCTATATTCTTTAGTTATTAGGAATTTGAAAATTATCTCTCTTATCTTCTTTGTGCTTGGCTTTTAATCCATTGGCCACAAAATTTTACTTCCTTATAACAAAAGTATTTCTTTTTTATAATACCAAAAGTCATTAATTATATAACACATTATCCTCATATTAAGACTTTTGTATTATTTGTATTTTCTCTTTCTTCTCCATTGGGATTCCTTGGACCCCAAGAAATTCTAATATTTTGAAATTCCTTTTTAAGGATGCTTATTATCCTTCTAGATGCATCCACATCCATTATTTCTCATTATCTTACTTATTTCTTTATTAAAAGATTTCTTTTCAAGGATTTCTCTTTATCTTTTATTTCCTTTTTCCTCTTTTCCTATTTCTTCCATTAGAAATCACATATAAACAAAATTTACTCAATTGTGGCCATTAATGCCAATTTCTAGACATTTTTATATAATTCTCATAAATACTTTGCTTAATATTCATTATCTTGTATCTTTTTCTAATATTTGGACTTTTCTTCTTTTCTTCTCTTTTATATCCATTATTGGATTAATCTAATAATAGAAACCATGAAATTCCTATCAAAAGGGAGATTTGCAAAGAAATCCCTTCTTTGAAGCAAAGCATACAACCGTTTCAATTAAGTCCATATTCATAAAAAAATTACATTTCAATTATGAAAACATATGCAAAATTGAGGTTGTAACATCCTTCCCCTCTTATAGGAATTTTTCCCTCAAAATTCCACCAAACATATAAACAATTCAGGATAAGACTTTTCCATATTTGTCATTGACTCCCATGTGGCATCCTCTCCATGGCGCTTACAAAGAACCTTTATCATCTCATATTCTTTACTCCTGAGCTCTCTCTCACCTTGGTATCTCGCACCCTTATAGGTGACTCCGGGTAAGTTAGCCTCCCTTGGGAGCTCACTAGGTTAATTTCTCAGCCCATGGCTCAGGTACCTCACATAGTTCTCTAGATCGGACTTGTGGAACACATCATACATCACATTATCCTAAGGGGTAAGGCTAAACATAGACATCTCAACCAATCCATCCTAAATGGACCCATGTATCGGGGACTCAACTTTCTCAGCTATTGCTCAGAGGGGTCGGATTTTCATATCACATATTCTCCCACAGTGATCTGCATGTTAGTCTACTTTGCATCAGCTCACAACTCATGTCACCCCTGGGCTCTCTTTCAGCCATCGCATGATCAAAGTGGCTTCATCTGCACACATTGTGGCCTTTTTTTGACCTTCGTGAGGTCCCTTCACCCACATCATCTTAATGAAGCGGTGACTGACACAGCCTCCCTTATAGAGTTTCTTACATCTCAATACTGGCTATGGTGGCTAACATCACAAGTTTCATAAGACAAGAACTGTCGCCATGTATCACCCTGAACGAGCACACACGCTCTCATCAGACCCTCTAATCTGGATCATACTAACAATTAGTTAGGGCTGATAAGTTGTACTAGCATCAAGTTCGTCATGTACTTACTTCCACCGCATGGAAGTGAATCTTTAGGTCATACTCGTAAACCTTTGAACTCACATCATGGTGTAGTTGAACCATCTCTCTTACATGTAGTTCAATCGGATCTGTCCCTTGACAATACTCTCTCTTTCTCTTTAGACTATGTCATCTAGGTAAGGCGATCTACCATAACCCATATTGCACCTTGACCTTCTTTGGTCCATGGGAGACTTACCACGACATCCATAGTGATGAACTCCCATTCCCTCTCAGGGATTTTATCCTCTATATCCACTCAATGGGTTATTGGTGTTCGTCATTCACCTCCTGACATGCATGGCGACAAGCCACATGCAACTTCATCTTAGGCATCCAAAGTACTACGACCACTTACTATCTTAGTAGTACCACGGTGTATGATGAGCTTAAAATCATGATCTCCTATAGGTTGATTCCTTAGAAACCCTAAAACACTCTAGTCGTGGATTTCATCACCTTCTTTTCCAGAGAAGTACATCGGAGGTTCTACAACCATCCTTCAAACACAACAAGCCCTAGGCTGGATAACCAAGCAACCACAAACTCGATCAACAAGTGTCGTTATATCTGAGTGTTAGCCAAACATATCTCACCACTTAGGGTTCACCTGACTACCTAGACTAGTCATGTATTCCACTTATTATCTCATCTAGGACTATAAGTCTATCTTCATCAAGAAAACTCTGAGTTCATCCTCTTGGTTATCGAAATCAACCTTGTATAACTCATATATTCCACATAGCTCATGATAAAAACATCCTCATAAGATGACTACCCTAGTTCTCTTTGTGTTTGTCAACCATCCACACACCGTACACTCCACAAGGGTACGCTATTATCTCTATCCTGATACATCATAACAATGTTTCCACTCACATCATCTTTATCCTTGGTGTATGGCATGCATATTTCCCTATCTCTCACTCCCATAACAAGAGGAAATAAGCATTTGGCTCCAGTCCAAATATAGAGTTCTTCCCATTCCCAGAGTAGTGATGGTACATCCCACATTGCCAGTACACCTTCAAATATAGGTTGAAATGTGCATCACATGTCTCTACATCATGAACATCTCGATATCAGGGTTACTTCCATGGAAAACTGGTCTCGAACCCACTTGGGTCATCATACCATCCTTGGTCATCTCCTCTAGGTCTGTAGGGTGTCGGTACTTTTGGAGCCATCCCTATTCCCTTTTGCATCCAGAGAATGCCTTCCTCATCTACCCTTTGGGTCCCATGAGTTCATGAAGGTCATCAATCTCCTAACCCATGGCCCTCAAACAATGATAGTTGTTACCTCCCAACCCTATGTTCATGTGCAACTAGGGAATTAGGAAACTCCTACTCCCATCGGTCTTATCCCTACCTGACCCTAGGATAGACTTAGGATCCTAACATAGTACATATCCAATGTGAAACCTTACCCAAGTCTCCATAATCTCTCTCGGCATTCGTAGTCTGACTTACATCCTTTCATATGGATCATGGTGACCTATCTACCCTGGTCAGGCCCCATACTGGTTACCTCCATGGTAACACATCCACATGCACTTAGATATGGTTATCTATGGGTCTACAGGTTCATTCTTATACTATGTACTCTCCACTTAGCTTCTTAAGATCCTATGAGACCTCTTTAGGTTACCTCAAACCCAACAAAAGTTGTACATACCCTACAGAAGGGTCCCTCTCCCAGGATGGGAGGAAACTACATCTTGATAGCAACAAAGGTCACAAACAGCTCTACGTCTAAGGTTTATATCCACATGAGCATGCTTAGCCCTAGCAAGCTACTAAGGCACATAGCTAACAAATAGACCACCTTCTAAACCATACTAGGTCTCCATGGTAGGTCATACTTGTTCTCAATCCTCAATATTGGACCAAGATCATACCTTCCCATGTCACCAACTTATATGTGAGGGGTTCATCAAACATACACCTTAATCCAAGGGGTATCCCTTTCCTCTAAACATGAGGGGTGCCATGCTCCCATGCGTAGGAACTCAAACATCCATATGAGCATCAAGTGCACTAGGAACTACTAATTCCCCTCCTATAGGTCTAGGAACCCTAGGTTCACCTCTTATGCAACAGTTGTCCAACTGCATGCTCAACATTATAACAATGAACCAAGCATGTATGAGGTGCATCATGCACGTCCTATTATCCTTCCACTTAAACAACACCTCATATTCGAGTCCTCCTCAAGGACAACCAACTAGGTATAAGACCTTACAACTTGTTACTAAACCTCCTCAGGGTCTAAGGATCTCTTCTTCCTATATCTAACAGGTATGCACCTATATCATCTGCACATAGGTACCAGCAGCCTCATCTTTCTTCTAGGGTTTGGTTCCTCTAAAGACAACCAAGATACCAAAAGCCTCTAGGGGTCATGCACGAGGCAACCACAACCATCCACTTAGGTCACAACATACCCAACTTCTCAGGGTTCCTCATATCCCAGAGTCTAAGCTTCCAACCTTCTTATTCGAGTCTTGCTCTCTCTCTAGAGCTAACCCTACAAACAACCTTGCCACTGGAGGTTCTCTCTCTAAAAGGGTGGATCAAGCTCACATGCATACACTTACATGGGTGAAACCTACATTCGCTTGAGATTATCTATGGCTCTTTATGCTTAGCTCATAATCTATCCAACATGCCCTTCTGGCCTAGGTTTCGACCTACTACCAGCACTTACTATTGTATTCTAGGTGCATACTATGCCATGCTCATATTAGTCCATAGGGTTTCTATAGGGTCATCACTAACCTCATTAATTAAGGAGTTATCCTTCACCCTAACATGCACGACCCTTGCTATGGTTGGTTCGCCAAAGGTATTAGGTCAGCCAACCTCACATGGCTCACACTATCATAGGGATTCAAAACCAACATCATGTCAACCCACACACAAGGTCGACCATGACTTCCATCTCATCATGCCATATCTCTCTCTAACCACCACTTAGGGTTAGGGTTAGCATCATCCTCAGAGGATGTGCCAGGTCTCTATCTTTAATGGAGGTCTCTTCCTCCAATACCAACTCTACTTCATCCTCTTGACAAGAAGGTCTAACCTCAGGTCTCTCCTGAGGGCATGACAACACATGTCATACGACCTAAGCATGCAACTATTCTTTAGTTCATGCTTAAACTATTAAGCTTACGTCCATGCCATCTTATTTACATGCTTTTTCATTAATTTGGTGGAGGATTCCTTAACCTTATCATACATACCCTGACCTCAAGAGGATGAGGAAGAGAGATAAAAACCCGAAACCTCTGAATCTTAATAGAATTAGGGTTGAGAAGGGACGAAAATAGATGAGAGAGTCCTAAAGGTATCTTATTTTGAGTCAGATCCTAAGAAATTGGCTAGGCAGTCACACAGATCTGAGACTCCTCGTATTCTGACTAGTGGTGTGGAGGAAAATATTGTTAGCCCCCGGACGTGATCCTTTTCTAGACACCTCTATCTTTCGAAAAATCCTCTAATAACTCCCTCGGTTCTATGGAAGTTGTAAAATTTAATAATTATTAAAGATTAAATGAGGAACCAATGCTCTGATACCAAATGTAACGACCCCGCCTCTCGGTAACCCCCAATTAAGGGAGACGAAGAGGTCAGAGTCGTTATCCCAATTTCCCGGATCAAAGGTTCAACAAATAATCAGTAATAATTATTAAATTCTACCATGACTATACTGAAAGTTGGAATAAAAATAAAACTGTACATACCTTTTTTCTCAAAAACTTGGATATCTAACTTCTATCCACCTCTGGACTCTATTTTATCTAATCCTCCTTGCACTTTATTTCTTAATTTCACAATATGCCACTTTACTGTTTGTCCTTTTCAATTTGTACCTAAAATGCCGACAAACAAAACATCGATCAGTATAAATAAATATGTCGATATGTGGGGGAAACAATAATCAGGCAATTATCTGTAACAACATATTGCAAGCAATTATGGTTTAGCAAGCAAACTTTGCATCTTAAACATAACTACTCAATCCATACATACCCTAACCTCTGCGCTTGTCCCTGCAGTGGACATGGATACTACCTCTCATATGGTAGATCCCAACTAACCCCCATGATCCTACCTAATAGGTAGATCAATACCTAGGGTTGAAGAGTCACATGGCACTACCCATAGGTAGCCCAATCCCTAAATCATGATATGGTGAAGAGTTGCATGACACTACCCATAGGTAGCCCAATCACTGACTCATGATAACCTGATGGTCCTACCTAATGGGTAGACCATGTACTAGGTCATCCTTTTCAACATTAGAAAAGCCACATAGGAGGACTAGGATCTAAGCTAGTTAGGTATACATATTTCAGGTGATAATCATAGTCACTTTATAGTTGCATGAAATAAAAGTCATCCAAGCAGTTATTTTCAGGCAACCGATAAAACATCCGGGAATCACCATGAAACTAAAGCGATTAACCATAAGCGTGACCACATACCTGTTCCATAGTAACTTGATGTCTAAGACAATCAAACAAGCAATCAACAATATCCTAAAATTAATGCATAACATCCAAGTGTCATTATTTTATCCAAAACATTCTCAAGATTGACTTGGATTCCACCTTAGGATTTCTAGGCCAACTTTAGGGTTTTAGTCCCCATAATACATTTATCACTTTTAATGCCTTTTCAATTCACAACCCTAATTTCAACATAATGGGCGTACTTGAATGTCAATTAAGTCTAATATATCTCTTTGACACCAAAACTACCATCTTTATCCTTTTAAGTAATGTCAAGATCATTAGGCCCAATTATCATCTTTGGTTTCTTTTGAATTGACAACTTACATTTCATTAGGGTCTAATTCACATATGAACTCTATTTATTACTAATTTCACATTAATCCACTAGAAAACCCTAATTACCAAATTAAGGGTATTTACCCACAATTAGAAACTTTTATACTCAAAATAGCCTAGAATCATCATATCTCAGCTTTATTCATATATTTGAACGATTAAAGCCATTAAGAGTCATAATTACCAAGATTAGGGTTTCAAGGCCCATTAAAGCATATTCATGTACATGGAACCCTAAAAAAATTAAACTATGCATAAAGATCATCTTTTTAGATCTAATGTGTCCTTTTTATAATCGATAGGTTAACATCAACTTTAAACATCCAAATAACCCATCCCAATCCATTAATCATCATAGATTAGGGTTTCTTAATCATTAATGCATTAAAGTTGGTAACTTCAACTACTTTTTGAATTTCAAGAGGAATTAAGCTCTAAAACTATTTTTAATGGATTCCTTGTATTTTTCTGAGAAAAATTCATATATTACATGTATCAATCTGAGCTACCAATAAATTGATATGAATTTTGCAAAAATCACTTGGACCAATGGGATGCTGACACGTCAGCATTCCCATGCAACGTGACTCGGCCGATTGGAAACATAACCAATTGATGCATTTATCCCCATGCAACCACTTGGCTCTTCAAAACCTAGAGGGGCAAAACCGTCAAAAGCCAATCCAGTCTTCTTCCTCCTCGCGAGCCCTAGCTGTCGTCGACTGCGGCTCCTCGTGGGGTCTCCTCCCACCTCCCCCAAGGCCAGGAACTCAGCAGGGACCGCCACCCTCCGCCGCATCTATAGAGGTCCCAAGGTTTGGCCGAGGTGGCTAGGATTGGGCTGGGCAGGGCTGCAACTTACAGCCATGGTGCAGCCCTCCTACTGGTGTAGTACGTAGGCGAGAGCCCAGGGATGATGGTTGATCAACCTCGATCGTTGTGGGAACATCAAGCCACCATCAAGACCACTCCATGGCCCCTCATTTACTCCAGGGTTTTTCTACCCTCTCATGGCTAGGGTTTGCATGAAAAGAACAAGGAGAAGAGAGAGGGATGCTTGGGATCTACTTGGGCTCGAGGCTAAGGGTTCCACCCTTATATAGGGGAGGATAGCAATGCCCTAACATGCTTTCCCATGAAGAAAATGAAGCCCTTTCCCAATAGGAAACCAATTTTCCTTAATTAAGAAGTATTCTCTCTCTCTTAATTATCTCCTTGATCATCTATATTCTTTAGTTATTAGGAATTCAAAAATTATCTCTCGTCTTCTTTGAGCTTGGATTTTAATCCATTGGCCACGAAATTTTACTTCCTTATAAGAAAAGTATTTCTTTTTGATAATACCAAAAGTCATTAATTATATAACACATTATCCTCATATTAAGACTTTTGCATTATTTGTATTTTCTCTTTCTTCTTCTCCATTTGGAATACATGGACCCCAAGAAATTCTAATATTTCGAAATTCCTTTTTAAGGATGCTTATTATCCTTCTAGATGCATCCACATCCATTATTTCTCATTATCTTACTTATTTCTTTATTAAAAGATTTCTTTTCAAGGATTTCTCTTTATCTTTTATTTCCTTTTTCCTCTTTTCCTATTTATTCCATTAGAAATCACATATAAACAAAATTTACTCAATTGTGGCCATTAATGCCACCTTCTAGAGATTTCTATATAATTCTCATAAATACTTTGCTTAATATTCATTATCTTGTATCTTTTTCTAATATTTGGACTTTTCTTCTTTTCTTCTCTTTTATATCCATTATTGGATTAATCTAATAATAGGAACCACGAAATTCCTATCAAAATGGAGATTTGCAAAGAAATCCCTTCTTTGTAGCAAAGCATACAACCTTTTCAATTAAGTCCATATTCATAAAAACATTACATTTCAATTATGAAAATATATGCAAAATTGAGGTTGTAACATCCTTCCCCTCTTATAGGAATTTTGCCCTCAAAATTACATCAAACATATAAACAATTCAGGATAAGACTTTTCCATATCCGTCATTGACTCCCATGTGGGTTCATCCTCTCCATGGTGCTTCCAAAGAACCTTTATCGTCTCATATTCTTTACTCCTAAACTCTCTCTCACCTTGGTATCTCATACCCTTATAGGTGACTCAGGGTAAGTTAGCCTCCCTTAGGAGCTCACTAGGTTAATTTCTCAGCCCATGGCTTGGGTACCTCACATAGTGTTCTAGATCGGACTTGTGGAACACATCATACATCATGTTATCCTGAGGAATAAGGCTAAACATAACCATCTCCACCAATCCATCCCAATTGGACCCATGTATCAGGGACTCAACTTTCTTAGCTATAGCTCAAAGGGGTCGAATTTTCATATCACATATTCTCCCACAATGAAATGCATGTTAGTCTACTTTGCATCAGCTCACGACTCATGTCGCCCCTGGGCTCTCTCTCAGCCATCGCATGATCAAAGCGACTTCATCTGCACACATTGTGGCCTTTTTCTGACCTTCGTGAGGTCCCTTCACCCACATCATCTTAATGAAGCGGTGACTGACATGACCTCCCTTACATAGCTTCTTACATCCCGATACTGGCTATGGTGGCTAACATCACAACTTTCATAAGACAAGAACTGTCTCCATGTATCACCCCGAACGAGCACACACACTCTCATCAGACCCTCTAGTCAGGATCATACTAACCATCAGTTAGGGGTTATAATATGTACTAGCATCGAGTTTGTCATGTACTTATTTCCACCGCATGGAAGTGAATCTTTAGATCATACTCATGAACCTTTGAACTCGCATCATGGTGTATTTGAACCATCTCTCTTACATGTAGTTCAACCGGATGTATCCCTTGACAGCACTCTCTCTTTCTCTTTAGACTATGTCATCTAGGTAAGGCGATCTACCATAACCCATATTGCACCTTGGCCTTCTTCAGTCCATGGGAGACTTACCACGACATCCATAGTGATGAACTCCCATTCCCTCTCAGGGACTTTTATCCTCTATATGCACTCAATGGGTTATTGGTGTTCGTCCTTCACCTCCTGACATGCATGACGACAAGCCACATGAAACTTCATCTTAGGCATCCAAAGTACTATTACCACTTACTATCTTAGTAGTACCACGGTGTATGATGAACTTAAAATCATGATATCCTATAGGTTGATTCCTTAGAAACCCTAAAACACTCTAGTCATGGGTTTCATCACCTTCTTTTTCAGAGAAGTGCATCGGAGGTTCTACAGCCATCCTTCAAACACAAAACAAGCCCTAGGAGGGCTAACCAAGCAACCACAAACTCGATCAATAGATCTCGTTATATCAAAGTGTTGGACAAACATATCTCACCACGTAGGGTTCACCTAACTACCTAGACAAGGCAGTTGCATCTCAACAAGAGCATCCATTACCACCTTTCACCTTTATGTGTTAGGTAATGTTGATGACATACACCTCCATGTATTCCACTTATTATCTCATCTAGAACTATAAGTCTATCTTCATCAAGAAAACTTTGAGCTCATCCTCTTGGTTATCGAACTCAACCTTATATAACTCATACATTCCACATAACTCTTTATAAAAAACATCCTCATAAGATGACTACCTTAGTTCTCTTGGGGTTTGTAAACCATCCACACATCATACACTCCACAAGGGTACACTATTATCTCTATCCTCATACATCATAGCAACGTTTCCACTCGCATCATCTTTATCCTTGGTGTATGGCATACATATTGCCCTATCTCTCACTCCCATAACAAGAGGAAATAAGCATTCATATACAGTGAAAATACAGAGTTCTTCCCATTCTAAGAGTAGTGATGGTACATCCAACATTTCCAGTATACCTTCAAATCTAGGTTGAAACATGCATCACATGTCTCTATAGCATGAACATCTTGACATCAGGGTTACTTCCATGGAAAACTGGTCTCGAACCCACTTGGGTCATCATACCATCCTTGGTCATCTCCTCTAGGTCTGTAGGGTGCCGGTACTTTTGCGGTCATCCCTCTTGCCTTATGCATCCAGAGAGTGCCTTCCTCATCTGCCCTTTGGGTCCCATGAGTTCATGAAGGTGATCAATCTCCTAACCCATGGCCCTCAGATAATGATAGTTGTTACCTCCCGATCCTATTGTCATGTCCAACTAGGGAATTAAGCAACTCCTACTCCCATCGGTCTTATCCCTACCTGACCCTAGGATAGACTTTGGATCCTAACATAGTACATATCCAGCATGAAACCTTACCCAAGTCTCCATCATCTCTCACAGCATTTGTGGTTTGACTTACATCCTTTCGTATGGATCATGGCGACCTATCTACCTCGGTCAGGCCCCATACTGGTTACCTCCATGGTAACACATCCACATTCACTTAGAGATGGTTATCTATGGGTCTACATGTTCATTCTTATACTATGTACTCTCCACTTAGCTTCTCAAGATCCTATTAGACCTCTTTAGGTTACCTCAAACCCAACAAAAGTTGTACATACCCTATAGAAGGGTCCCTCTCCCAGGATGGGAGGAAACTACAACTTCAAAGAAACAAAGGTCACAAATGTCTTTACGTCTAAGGTTTATATCCACATGAGCATGCTTAGCCCTAGCAAGCTACTAAGGCACATAGCTAATAAAATACCACCTTCTAAACCCTTATATAGGGGAGGATAGCAATGCCCTAACATGCTTGCCCATGAAGAAAATGAAGCCCTTTCCCAATAGGAAACCAATTTTCCTTAATTAAGAAGTATTCTCTCTCTCTTAATTATCTCCTTGATAATATATATTATTTAGTTATTAGGAATTAGAAAATTATCTCTCTTATCTTCTTTGTGCTTGGATTTTAATCCATTGGCCACAAAATTTTACTTCCTTATAATAAAAGTATTTCTTTTTTATAATACCAAAAGTCATTAATTATATAACACATTATCCTCATATTAAGACTTTTGTATTATTTGTATTTTCTCTTTCTTCTTCTCCATTGGGATTCCTTGGACCCTAAGAAATTCTAATATTTTGAAATTCCTCTTTAAGGATGCTTATTATCCTTCTATATGCATCCAAATCCATTATTTCTCATTATCTTACTTATTTAATTATTAAAGGATTTCTTTTCAAGGATTTCTCTTTATCTTTTATTTCCTTTTTCCTCTTTTCCTATTTCTTCTATTAGAAATCACATATGAACTAAATTTACTCAATTGTGTCCATTAATACCACCTTCTAGAGATTTCTATATAATTCTCATAAATACTTTGCTTAATATTCATTATCTTGTATCTTTTTCTAATATTTGGACTTTTCTTCTTTTCTTCTCTTTTATATCCATTATTGGATTAATCTAATAATAGGAACCACGAAATTCCAATCAAAGGGGAGATTTTCAAAGAAATCCCTTCTTCGAAGCAAAGCATACAACCTTTTCAATTAAGTCCATATTCATAAAATATTACATTTCAATTATGAAAACATATGCAAAATTGAGGTTGTAACACCTACCTAAGCACACTAGGATAGGGCCAATTAAAATAAAGGAAGGGTGTGAAAGCTACCCCTCAAGGGGATGTTGTACAAGTATGGCTAGCAACCTAGCACAGGAAGGGGTAAGTCATTGAGATGGAGAGCCCTTTACTACCAAAAGGCATTGACAAGGATTCAAAGTCATGCAAATCTAGATACAAAAGGGAGGAAATAGAATCTCAAGATTCAAACGGACATACCATGAGAGTTTTTCCGTAAGACTGAGATAACTCTGTAATGGTAGGCTTTTTTATTTTTTTTGTTACCCATAGCTCATTTCTCTTTGATTTTGGGCCTACCATTAGTCTAAGGACAGGCTCGATCCTAAGTTTGGGGGAGTTGATAACATCTCATTTTTGTGTATGATTTATGCCTCCCATAGCATACCTTTTATAGATTTCTCTACTTATTTTAGTGCCTTAATGTTAAAATATCAATTTCACACATCTTTCACTTTTGCAGGGTCGTGCCAAGATATATGGTCGTGGTCAACACCACAACCGCAACTATATAGTCCACTAAGGACCCTACCGCAGTCGATGCTTCCATCATCATCTCTTCACACCACGAGTGCGACCCTCCCATAGGGCAACACCCCATGGTCGAGGCCATAGCACGACTGAGGCTCCCCCTCGACTGTGGCATATAGCCAGCTCATCACGACCGTGATGGAGGTCACGACTGAGGCCATGTCACAACTGAGGCCATATCACGATTGCGGCACAGCTGATTAAGTCAGTGGGTAACATCTATAAATAGACCAACACCTCTACTTGTCAAATCATTAGATGATCAAGGGCCACGAAGTGCTACCAAACTCCAGAGTCACCACATCCATACCATCAATCTTGGATCTCTAAAGATAAAAGTCAGAGGAGGGAGAAGATTAATCTCCCTCTTCTTTGAAGGAAGAAGTCACTGCCACATCACCCACCCTAAATCTAGATTTGATGAAGTACAGTGGTGTATCACCATCTTCTCTCTCTATCTAGATCTATCATCTTCATCACTTTGTACTCTCCCTCTTCGTGGTTATTGACGTATCTATCACTTTGTGACTCTGTTATGCTGCCCGTCAACATGTGTGGCTAAACATCTAACTTGGGTTGGGAGTAGCTACTAAGGCTCTCCCAACATGTATACTCTTTCTCCCCTTTGAATATATATTCTCTCATCAAGATTATCTCCATACTCTTGTTTTTTATGCTTCACTTGTATGCTTAGCTACCATCTTGTGATGTTTGATTGTTGGTACCTCCAAAGAATAGTACCAACCTTATCTAGTGTTATGGAGTAGTATGAATGCATAAAAGTGTTGTAATGCTAAATCTAATGTTCATATGGTTTGCTTTTTTGTTGTTGGGCCATCATCTTGAGAGGGAGACTAACTTAGAACCTAGATCTATCCTAATCTCGAGAGAGGAGGGAATAGACTTTTTGATGATCGCTTGTAATCTTGATAGGAGTATATGAAGGGGTGTGAGTTTTGCATGTTGGTGAGAGACCTTAGTAGGTAAAACCCGATCCAAGTTTCCTTCCATATCTTTGTTTCTTACAGCTTTGTTTTGGTTGGAGCATCATCGTTCCTTAGGGAACACCCTTTTTAACCCACATGTTTGTTTGGAGTGTAAGAGTGTGAGACTCTGCGTACTTAATACTTACCGACCTTGTCCCTATGGTTCGACCCCGAATACTACATTAGATCCCATATAATAGTTGTGGGGGCTTGAATGTCGGGTTATAATCTTAAAAGTCTGACTACTCTGAAACCGCTCCTTTTTGGGCATGCGATTTAGGCCAGTTAGTAGCATGTATACATAAGTTCATGTATTGGGGTATTTAGGACATTTGTGGGTGTTTTATTGAATAAACACATGCATATTAGTTGAAGTGCAAGTTTGAAAACATTCATCTAGAAGTTCATGTATTGAGTTCTTTGAAACATTTGTTAGTGTTTTGTTGAATGAACACACATGTATCATAATGTAAAATTGTGTACATTTCATAAATCATAACATATGCTCTTATAGAATGATTATCTCATGGATAATACACCATGTCACAAACATGTGTTCCACAAGATCTTGAGCCTCCTTGTAGGTAGAAGTAGAAACCCAATCACATCCAACAAGAGATGCAGAGATAGATACTAAAGGAAGTGCCAATGGCTCAAAAGGTGTAGGAGAAACAACAATGTAGGGGATTATGCCTTCGGCTTCCAATTTGATCTCGTCTACCCCGAGCCACCTCATTCTACTCCGTTCATGCCACTGACTATTCTACCTCCTATTGGATAACTTCGATGACTACATATCAATTAAAATGATGGTAAGCATGCCTACACCCTGTACTATATTTTTCTATAAAGAACCCTCCCTGGTTTAGATCCATCTGTGGTTCCCTAAAACTTGACCCCCACCTCTATTTTCCGGCGATGGTTGTGGCATCCTCAGGGTGCTCTCATCCTGGTTACTCAATTTTTGCTCCTCCTTTGCTTTCGTTTAACCTCCCTGAACCTTTTCCTAACCTTTGTTTGTTGAATGTTCAATGCTTTTGAGTAGTTTGATCTCGACCTTTGTTTAGGTCATGGCAGGGGCTCGTTTGTGGGTTCTTGACCATGAAACTTGCATGTTCTTGTACTCTCTAAGTTTGTGGTGGCATGACACAGTTGATGGTGTTGTTCTTGGGTGCTTTGACACCCTAGAATCCCCAGTTGTCTCAAGACTAAAGTTGTTTCATAGCCATGGTATGATAATTCTATGGGATATGATTCCCAATGGTGTTTTCTCTTCTATACCCTCTTGTTTTCTCTGATCTTTATTTTTCGTCATAATGGCAAAACTGTCTTTTCACATATATCAAAGTTATTTTTTGGGTCTGGGCAACATGATGACTTGTTTGAGTGGTCAACTGAGTTGGCCAGCCCTTATTAGGACAACTCGGATCATGCATCCTCTCCCTTTCTCTCTTCGCCTCTCTTGCTTTGCTTTAATGACGTCTCATCCTGTGATTAGTCAGATTTAGAAAAATCGTATCTTTTGATTTCTTTATCCAAAAATTAAAGTAAAATATGTTTTGGAATCATAAAAATGTGATCTTTCTAAGAAAATAATTTTGACGTTTGGTTTTGAGCTTTGTCAAAAGGTGTTTTCTAGAAAATGATTTTAATACATAAAAATCACCAACAATACATTTTAATAACCATAACTCCAAAATTGACAAAATTATATGCTTTCTTAATCAGGATAACCTAATAAGATCAATGATGATGTTTTTAGAGTCTAAATAGAGGTTTTGTAAAAAAAGTCCAATACTAATGTATTCTTTACAATAATGCATATGATATGCCATAATACATGATTATACATTTAAAATAGGAAAAGTGGACCTTGGACTCAATTAAAGTGATGAAAGTGAGTAATAGGATTCAATAAAAGAGGTATGTGCATCCTTACACCTTAGTTGGGAATATTTGCAAACATGACCTAATTTCCCTAATGAGACTCTTATTGAACCCTAATATGTCTAGTTTGATATTTCCTTCGTTATATTTGCCTCAAAAATCAATTTTGATATTTATTTATTGGGTCTTGTACCCCACTACCATGTTTCTACTATTTGATGCTTATACTTTCTGTAGTTTTTTAGCATGTTGATTTTATTAGACTATTTAACTAGTGTAGTGGTACTTTTGTACAGTCACCCATAGATAGGGCATGTGTTAATTCACCCAGGGAAATGTGTAACTCTCCCCAATATAAAATATTTGATAGGTGACTGGAATGTGTTATTCTCCCTCACCTATTTGGTTGAGGTCCAATAGGTGCCTCAACCCTACTTAGTTAAGGTAGTCAATACTAATCATGCATACAAATATTTTTCTATTTTCTTGTTATGGCAAGCATCTATTTTTTTATGCCTCATACTTTTGACCACCTTCATCTTATGATGAAATCTTAGCCTTTATTTCCATATTATTTCTTTATCTTTTGTCCTTCTTCAATGTTTGACACATACCTTGCTTCTTTGTTTTTTTGGGTGTCTTCCCAACCACCCAGGGTTTGATCAAGGTGTTGAGCAAGGCCTAGTAATAGAGTGGCGCAACAGGAGCATGGATGTAAAGACCATAGTTTCTACTATAAAACATGATAAACAAAAAACACCAATGTGTGGCAGCGAAAGAAATAAAACTTGACTTTATTCAAAATGTATAAAGAGTACATTACAAAATTTCCATAAAGGAAGTATAACTTTATACAAAACATAGGATCTAGGTAGAGGAAGACTTAGACTAAGCCAACATTATCTCCAAACCAAAACAACTTAATATATAAAAGCAACTATGATCATGCAAGCTATATGTTCCTTTTCTTCTTGTCCTATCCTTAGCCTTAGGTTCACCAAGCTTCCATGCGCACTCTGATCCTAGCCTGGATGGTTGGGGTCATCCAGCAAGAGAAAGATAAAAGTATGTGTTATTCAAGAGAAATAGGACAATGAAATAATCTAAAGCATTGCAATATAAAAGATTCTCTACAATAATAGATTTCAAAAGAAATGAGGCAAGTATATGAATAAGAGAGAGAAAACTACCATAATCAATCACCACAATAACAATCACATAGCATGAATATATTAAGACACAAATTCATCTCAATGTAGGGTGAGGCACCTACCGGACCTCACCAGTGGCAGGGGGACTAAAACCCCAATGCCTAAAAAGTGGCAGGGGGACTAAAACCCCAGTGCCTAATATATAAAATGGTAGGGGGACTAAAACCCCAGTGCCTGGCAGGAGGACTAAAACCTCAGTGCCCTATGGGTGGTTTGTACTCATGTACACTACATTGTCATTTGGCCTAAAATACATCATGATTAATAGTCACTTGGCAGTATTGAGAAGTATAATAAGAATGTAACATTGCAAAATGGGAATAAAACCCAATTAAATAAAGGAGCCAACATAAGTAACAACAATATACAATATTTCCAAGTATTTCAAAAAGATGAGCCAACATAGGCAATAGCAAGGTTTACATAATCCAAATGAATGAGTCATAATGGCAACAAAAGCATCAAATAAGTAAAGATGGAATATGCACCATATGTAGGAGGGAGAAGGAAGATATTGGTCACATGCTCTTCAAATGTGACCAGGCATGGGAGCTATGGAAGGACTACCCGTGGGAAGTGCAGCACCACATAGTAGAGCTGGGCGCAAAGCCAGTCAAGGCAGCTATCATGGCTGCGGTTTGGCCGGTACAAGGAGAGCTAGATGACGACATGGCAGCTGTGCTTTGGGCTATATGGAGTAGAAGGAACGACATCGTCTTTGGGAATAGGGTACGTCATCCTCTCCTGATGAAGAGCGCACTGCTACCACTAGTCAGAACCTGCCCGGCGCCGAGCAGCAATGCACACAGCCCGAGCACGGTGGCTGCACGGGTGCAATGGAGTAGACCGCCGGAGGGCTTTCTCAAGCTGAATTGTGATGATGCGGTTAACATCCAAGGACACGACGGTCTGGGGATGGTGTGGAGGACAGCTGCGGGTGAAGCAACAAAGCTAGAAGGGAAACAACAGCCGACACTCAAGGATCCTATATGCACTGAAGCTCTTGCTATTAGAGATGGACTTCTCATTTCCAAAGATATGAACCTCTCTCAGCTAATGGTGGAATCGGACGCCGAAGCGGTGATCAAGCTCATTGTGAAGGGGACTAAGAGAGAGGACCTCCTGGGTTCTATCCTTGAGGACATAGGCTTTCTTAAAAGTTTCTTTACTAGCATTTAATACACTTAAAAAGGCATTCAAAGCAAACTTCAAAAAGGAATCCAAATCATGACTCAAAAACGATAAAATCAGATTCTACATGAAAAATCCTTTCCATTGACTATTTATTTGCATTTTTCTGACAATGGATCGATTTACTATGAATTAAGTAAAATCGACCAATCAGAATGCAAGAAAACCATAGCGTGACAGTTATTTAAATCAAAATACAATTCGTTGTAAATAACATGTGAAATGACCAAAATACCCTTGCTCATCAAATCAAATCAATTAAAACGACAAGGGCAGTATGGTCATTCGTATGTAATCAACTTTTGCAAGCGAGAAACAAAACTCAGGGTGTAATTACGAGATTGCCCCTGCGTTGCAAATCATTACATTGTCTGTGGATGACCCTCTTGGTCATTCCACGACCTGGCTTCTTCCAGCCAAGGTCATGGCGTGAGCAGGCTCATAGGAGCCCGAGCTCCTTTGCTTCAACTCGCCATCAGGGCGTTCCAACTCGATACGAAACTAGGGACGAGTTCGGCCAAACCTGGCAAAGGCGGAGGGATTCTCGCCACAGGATGAGGACCTCGATATCGGCCAAGCGTACCACAGAAGCCATGAAACAGAGGAGTAGGTCGGAGCTCGACAACCAAAGGAAAACATGATAAGCCGGGAAAGTGAGGTCGGGAAAAGCTTCGTGGATGGGTTGCGAGTCGTATCCAAGCTTCGACGGGTGCGGAGGTGCACTGAAGCTCAGAAAAGCTTGGCGCCAGAGGCTGCTTTACGGCGACTATAGGACATGGCGATCGGGGCCTTCGCGGGACAAACAGGGAGTACGAAAAGGAAGAGCGGAGGTCGAGTATGGTTACCGTGCTTCCAATTAGGCTGAGGAGGTCGAAGGTGTGAGTAGCAGGTCATAGTTTCCGGGGAAGACGATGGACTAGGTTGGGGAGCTTTGGGGCGATGAGGAAGAATTGAAGGAGGAGGAAGAAAGTACGAAGCCCGAGGGTCGTTTCTACAGACTTATATAGGCGTGAGGAGGGCTCTAGTCCCTTCTGTAACCTCACGATAGAGAAGAGGAGGAGGCCCTGATTGGGCATTTCACAGAGAGTGAAGGAGACAGAACGAGCTTTGGCTCGTCAGAATCGTCGTGGAGAGACAGACGCAAAGGGAGAAGAATCGCGCTAAACGATGAAGGAGGGTGTGAGGATGGGTCCGAGGTACACGGATGTTGCCACTGCTCAGTGAACCACGAACAGACGGAGGTTGAAGATGGTGTCAGCGCCATCGGATAAAGAAAATAGATTAAGTCAGAGCCGTTGGATCGGGTCGGGGCGCGTGACAGATGAATCGACCAAAACATAGCGTTACAGAGTCATTTAAATGAAATCGATTAAATGTTAAAGTTACTCTTTATTAAAAGCTTATAAAATGGATTTGAAGGGTTAAACAAAGTCCAAAAGCCACCAAATTTTAACCACATGCTCATATTAAAGTCTAGAACAATCCTATGCAATTATATTCTCGTTTTACTCATAATATGGCCCTTAATAAATATATTTCTCATTAAAGTGTATATTAATATATTAAAATGAATGAGTTATATGAAAAGACTTATTTCTATGAAACATGTCAGTAAATTTCGAGATATCAAACACATTAAGATTTCAATAATCATTTCTCAATTAAATAACATATTTTCATGAATTAAAATCATATTTTGAGAAGAGAGAAATAATTAAGGTTAATATTCTCATACATTAACTTAAATACACATTATTGCTAATATATTTATCCAAAAATCTCCAAATTAATATTATCTACTTATATCACTCATAAAACTTTATTTTGCATTATTAGTCCTCAATTATTACATTAAGTGAATTATTTGTGCAAATACCCCTTTATAAACATGAATGGAGGCAAAAATAGAATTTCAACCTTGAATTGTGCTCAAATTGCACAAAGAGTCCAAAAATGATCCAAAAGGATGGGAAATTTATGAAAAAGGTCCAAATGGACTAGAAGGCAAAGAAAAGCTCAAAAGTGGGTAAATTGCAGGGAAGACCCTGAGATTCAGTATGTTACAATGGAGGACCAGCCTAAGATTAGGATATAGAGTACATGGCTTCCAACATGGAACTAGCTCATGAAGTTATTGCTTGGAGACAAAGTTGGTGTAGTTTAGACTTCACTCTATCTAGATCCTTATGTTGTATCTTTCATGTAAACCCTTAATGGGGGATATGATGGAATTTTGTAATCTTTTGAAAAATTGAATATAATCATGATTTTTATTCCGCTGCTATATACTTTGATGTTTTGTATACCATTATATAAAGATTTGAAAATTTTACACCTATTCCAACATACCTTTTGAGTATGTCTGGGATGGATGTTCTATACTTCAAACTTTTAGTGAAGGGGTGATTTCACTCTTTTTCAAGTTTACTTTCCACTCAATCTAGGACCACTATGATCAATGTGAGTGTTATTGTAATTATCTCATTGTTCAAAATCTTTTCAAAACATATTCTAAATCAACATCACATTTAAATACAACTCACGCCAATCAGTCTCAAGACCTCTCTTCAACTACATGAGTCATGTTTTAACAAAGTGTTTTCTACCTCTCTTGTAGCCATTCAAGTCCCTTCTATGTATGAGAAACCTACTAGATACATATGATATAGGAGGCAATGGGAGGCTATTCACATGATTATATAGGGAGAAAGCAACTATCTACCCATATAATTATCTAGTTTTGGTTCCCTATCCTTACATATAGATATGCATTTCTTATTTCTTTCTAGGTGTAATTCTCTATTTGAAACCCATCCTCAAATTTCCAATGAAGGACCTTAGTTGTAGGAGAACACTAAATATTAAGAGTTAATTAACAAAGTAAGATTGTGATGGCAAGGATTATAGGAAATGACTATAATCTTGAGGCTAATATGATTCACTATCAAAACTACATTTTAACTATTTGTTTCTTACACTAAAAACCTAATTTTATCTTCTTTATGAAAAACTTGTAAACACGTGATATCAATTTCATTGGGTGATCTAGAGTTCCCAACATGTAATGGGTCCAGAAAAAAGATGGTTACCCATTTTCAATTCATTCTTCATTATTTTCTTACTTGTTTGAGACTCTCTCTCTCTCACACACTCCTATATTTTTATCTGTTAACACATCCAATTTTGTTATCAAAATTCATTTCTAGTATTACCATGTTTTTTCACCTTTCATATAGATTACATCTCCAATAAAATTTAACTATAGTTTTTCCCATTTTTTCTATATATAACATAAATATTTATTTCACAACCCACTATTTATTATTGAATACTTTTGATTGACACAACTTGGTTTTTATTTCTATAGAAAATCATCTTGCTATAAAAAATAGTGTCACATTCTTATTGAATATATGTTGTTTTAGACGTATATAGGGTATAAAATTAACAGATAAACTTAGATCATCATTACTAGGACACTTAATATAAGATATTTTTTCAAGAAACGTTCACCTTATTACGGTTTATCATTTGAACATAAGGTAATACACTTTGGTACTATATGTGAATATAAATGTTCCTTACATAAGATGAAATGCATTTTACAAGTCAATATTAATTGTTATAAATGTGTTATATATTAGTCGAATTGGATTCATCATTATATTCCATATAAAAATATAGGTTCATTGGAAAATGATGTCGTGCATAATCATTTTTTGTTTCTGGTCATTTATATGTCCTTGGGTGAACCCAATGTGTCTCTCTCTATATATTGAACCAAAAAAGATATTTATAAGATTCTAGGAGAAGTAAGTTGTACACGGGGGTTAGGGAGGAAGGAAGAATATAAAACAAAGCTAACTATCTATACATATGATAAAAAAATTAGTGAGACATGATTTCAAATATCACTAGGCTTCCTATATGAATTATAAAATATCTTATTATTTCTTTGGACCCAAATAATAAGAGAGCATATGATCATCTGAGTCTTTCCTCCAATTTAAAAAAATCTACATCCTCTTTAGGTATACAACCAACCCTCTCACTATAGTGGGACAAAAAAAATACAAATATTCACATTTGTAAAACAAGTTTTATTTTCTTCAACTTTTAGGCAAAGGATATCTCGAGGCTAGAGAAAACCCAAACTTCTTTAGAATATTGAGAGTGATTATCTATAAAAAAATCCATGTGAAAATTGAGATCCTTTTTGGAATAACTCCCTTCTAAATCCATTAACCGACTCAACTATAGGGTAATGGACTATACAAATATCCCACACATCTCTATTCAAACAATTATATATGTCCTTCAAAGAAACTTTGTCAGGAACATTACACCTCAGTTTTGGTATGCTATTTAAGAACAACAGAGCATTCTCAACACCTCCAACCTTTAGAGAATTCTAGCAAGTGCCATTCACATAGGCACTAACTTGTAGTTAATGCCTTTTCCAACTCTGAAGACCAATTTGGTTATCGATATTGTCCAATCGAGTGATTTTCCATGGACACCATGGATCCATCCATAAATAAAATTTATTACCACCCTAACTTTGAAGTAAC
This sequence comes from Alisma plantago-aquatica, assembly GCA_963693085.1. Classification (NCBI taxonomy): domain Eukaryota; kingdom Viridiplantae; phylum Streptophyta; class Magnoliopsida; order Alismatales; family Alismataceae; genus Alisma; species Alisma plantago-aquatica. The sequence goes on from OY856409.1 coordinate 57,984,874, forward strand.
ATGTTAGAGGAGAGTACTTATTTCTTGATCAATCTCACCACATCCAAGAGACAAAGGCCTTAATATTAGTGGACCAAATAGAAGACTGAAGGATGTATTTTTCATGGACCCATTTCATCCACAATGAATTTATGCAATTAGAAAACATCCCACAAGTTCTTTAGGATCCAAGCACCCGACCTGTTAGCAATATGCCTAATCCCATGACCTTCCTCATTCTTGGGTCTACAAATATGATCCCAAGAAACTACATGCAGTTTCCTCTTCTAATCCAAATAACCTGATGAAAATCTTTTGAAAAGTCTTTCAAGTTCAAATATAACTATTTAGGAATAGGGAAAGCTATTGTTTAAAACATATGGTAGGAAAAAAGCATGGAAATGGCCATTTCATCTCTACCTACCACAAAAAGTAATCGACATTTCCAAGTGTCAAGCTTTAGTTTCTTTTCACCCACAATAGAAAAACACAAGACCTTGGTGAATCTTCTACTGAATAAATGAAGACCTAAGTATTTCATAAGTATCTTATTAATAGGATTGCCGATCAACCTTCCTATAGAATCATCCGAGACATTGTTAAGAAAAAGTTATCTCTTATTGTAAATAAGATTTAGGCCTGAGATATCTCTAAAAATATTTAGAATCTCCTTAATACTCCTTGCGATTCCCTCATCATCTTTAGAAAAGAGAAGAAGGTCATTTGCAAATGTAATATTTGAAATAACATATCTCTCCGAAGCACATAGAGGAAAATGGAGGTTATCCTTGAAAAGGGAATCAATAATCGTAGAAAGCCCCTGCATGACAAATATAAAAAAGATAGAGAGATAACAATTCACCCTATCAAATATCATTTAATGCACTAAAAGATTTAGGAGTCCAATTTATAAGAATCTAAAAAGAGACTGAACTAAAGCACATGTCAACCCAGTGAATTCAGCAATAGGGGAAGCATGTTCTTTTAAGAATGAAGAGAATATAACTTCTATTAAAAGAATAAATGTCCTTAGAAAGATCAACCTTCATGCATAGCTTTGAGCTGATTTGACTGTTGAAAGACCAAAGCATCTCATTAGCCAACAAAACCGTATCTCCAATGTTTCTTCCTTTCACAAATGCAGCTTGAATTAGACTAATAAGGCCATGAATGATACACTTGAGTCTATTAGCAAGAACCTTGGTGATAGCTTTATAAATAATATTGCGAAGAAAAACATGTCTAAAATCCTTTATAGACGTAGCATAATTAATTTTTGGAATTGGAATAATAAAATATATATTACACTCCTCTAGCATATTGGAATTTTCAAATAAAATTAGAAAAACTTTGACCTCATCTGAACCAACAATACCCCAAAATTCTAGAAGAAATAGGCATCAAATCCCTCTAACCCAGGGGCCTTATCCGTGTTCATATTCTTGAACACCCTGTCAACTTCTGCTTTAGTAACCCAACTCCTTAGATAATTTACTTGATTTGTAGATATTTTGGGAATAAATCATTGTAAAATTCACATTGATAGAAGAACTAAAATGTTAAATTTATCATTATTTAGTTTATTATGTTGTATGAGCCCGATTGCCTTGTCCCATTAGGGTTAAGTTTTCTTCCCTCGTACTTGCCTCATTTCCTATATATAGGAGAGGAGTCTTTTGTCTATCAATAAGAAAATATCACATTAGTCTAAAATCTTATTTTCTACATGATATCAAATCATCGATCCTAACCTAGGGAGACAAGAAAGATCCTCTGCCTATGACTGAACACATCTCTTCTTGACTTGGCTGTCTGCTAGGCATCATCATCCCAACCTCTATCATCATCTCTCATCTTCTTCTTTTATAAAGATCCATTCCTTTTTTATCCCTACACCAATGCTCTCCATCCAGAACATCATCTATCTGCCTCCCATGAGTCTTTTTATCTAGTCTTGACTTCCTAACATACTACTCACCTTGGCATGCATGAAACCTATATCCCACAACGTACAACACTGAGGAAATCTTCCTTTCGGCCCAATGTTTCATTTTCTCATTTCATTCTCCAATAGCAACACCAATCAATTTTCTTCTTTTTAGTCCAATTTTCTTTGTGTCATCATTATTTTCCCAATCAAACTCTCTTTGTTTTTTTAAGTTTTCTCAGGCATCAATACTAGTGAACATATCCTTTTATCAATTCCTATTTGAACTATCACCCATTATTGTTTCCTTTTCCAAAACCTTCTATCGGTAATCTTGCATTATTGTTTTATACAATCAACATTGACCAAACTCCTTTCCAATACGGTTCTTTCCATCAAAGAATTTTATTATTTTCTCCAATCCAATACAAAATTAGTTGATCGGGTCAAAGGGGTTGCTGAGAAAAAAAAGAAATATAATGCAAAACATCGTGTCTTAAATTGGAAAAGGAAACAATTGGAATGGAAGTTGATGACTTATAATGAAATGAAATGATAAAAAGAAACTAAAACATACTAAATTGAAAAAAGGAAAAGGGAACAACACAACAAGAAAAAAGGACAAAACAAACAAAGAAAACAAAAGACCATGTGTGAGTTTATAGATCACCAAAAATGGACATTGTTCTTTTTTTTTCACAGATACCTCTCCTTTGAAAAATCCCCTCACTACCACCTTCTTGTGTGCATTAATTCTATGTGTAGGGGGTATCATTTTTCCCACACCAATTACTCAATCACTTTGTAATTGATATGTTGGGAGGAAATAGAGGAGATAGAGAGTGTGAGGATAAAGAGCATGAGAAATCATGTATGTCAGTCTAGGATATTCTAATCTTCATGAGATTCATTTTTTTAGCACATCCATCATTTCAATGTCTTTGTGGCATTTCATTCCCACTAAGCATCGTGCTTATAATGCATCATTGGTGTATATTTTCACTTGACACTATTTTCATGTTCATGCCACATTATACACTTAGGTTGTCTATATACTCTTCTTTATTTCAGTTAGCTACCACTATCATGCACTGAAGGATCTTAATTACAGCATTGACACCAAAATTTTCGCATTCATACCGCATTATGTATGTCAACATAGTACTTTTGTGCTTATTTTAGCCTCTCGTCCCCTCTATTGTTAATGATGTTTCAGTTTATCATTATCGCTATATTCTCATGAGATGGATGGTTTCTTTTTCACACTAGATCTCTCAAAGACTCATTAATTTCTAGCCTACAAAATTGTATATGTAAGTTTGACATTTTATCCGAATTTTACCTTCATTGAGCTACTAATGTCTTCTCGGAATATCATCTATCGACATGACTCTTCTGCTGATTTATTTGGGTTTCCCTTGATGGTGCCCTTCATTCCTATCAAACCACTAAGGTTCATGCACCATGTTTATGGAACCATTGTAGTATTCATCAACACCTCGTACAGATTGTGCTCGTGCCACATTATGTGTGTCTGTGGCCTTCTGCACTAATTCTAGTTGTCTACACATCTACCTCTACCTCTACCGCTACATTGAAATTGTGCCTCTACATTTGTGATGTGTTATATACGTGGGATGTATTAAATGCACTTATACCACTCACACTTCCTCTCCAGTGAATGTGGTGTAGTTATGGTAATTTTGACCGTCTTCTCCATATTGATGGTGGTGCATTTTTGCTGTGGCGTTATCATATGTTCCTCGTCCTTCAAAAGACCTTCTTCAAAGCTCAAGTTTTTCCATCATGCAGAACATTTATTCGAAGGTGGTATCATCAACTCATTTTTTTGGGAGTCATGGTTAAGGGGGAGTGAAAATCTTATATGGGGAGTGCTATTTTTAGTTTTTATTTATCATATCGTCTAATTGAGTCTTGTAACTCCAAGCTGTATATGTATTTCACTCACACTCTAGAATGAGGGGGAGCGTTCGAATTATTATTATTTAGTTTATTATGTTATATGGGCCAATTTGTCTTGGCCCATTAGGGTTAAGTTTGCTTCCCTTGTACTTGCCTCCTATCATATATATAGGAGAGGAGTGTGCTATCTATCAATAAGAAAACATGCCATTAGTATTCCATCTTATTTTCCACCTAAAATATCACCATAACATGAAGTAATATGATCGTCAATGACCTTATGATCAAAACAATACTCCCCTTTAGTATCAATCTAATAGTTATCATTCCTCAAACTCCTTGTCTTCAGAGAGGTACAAAATAAAATGGAGTTCCTATCTCCCTCCTTTAGTCATTGGACACATGTTTTTGCTATAGAAAAAATTCTTCTTCTTTAAGAGCTTCAGTGACCTTCAAACGCAGACTGTTAAGGTCAACATGAATAGTGAAATTATTGGTCCTCAAATCAGATGGACGTTTCATAGAAATAGCTTCATCTTCTAGAGATTTGTAACTCCAACTAAAGTTACTCATAAAGTCCTTATTCCAGTTAATAAGATCTCTCTTAATGAAATGGATTTTTCTATATAATATGTACATTGGAGGTCCCCAAACATGTACACTATCCTAACAATTTCTTTAAACTCCTATTGAGAAATCGATGTGTTAATGAATCCAAACGGAGAAAAATCTTCTTATTACCAATAAGATGCAACATGAAGATTTGTGGTCACTAATAATGTTGGGAATGACATCACCCCATGCATGGGCCAAACTATTTAGGAGATCAATATTACAAAAAAGACAGACAATCTTAGAAAAGGTGCTTTTACCATTTTTGCTCTATTATCATGGGTGAAATAAGGTCCTTTGCATGAATCTCATTGAGATGATCACTCAGGGAATTATTGGAGCCATCCATACTTATGTTAGCAGGAGGTTTTGTAGGGAGGGTGGGATCACCCCCTTACTAAAAGAAAATTTGAAGAATTAATGTCCTTTCCAAACACAATCAAAGGTATGATGGAATAGGTATACATTTTCCAAATTTATTATAATGGTATGCAAAAGATCAAAGTATAGCAGCAGAATAAAAGTAACTAACTATATTCAGCATTCATAAAAGATTACACAAGTACATCAAAATCTCCCATTAGGGTTTACAATAATGATACAACATAAGGATCTAAGTAGAGGGAAATCTAAAACATAACAACTTTATCTCCAAGCTTTAACTCCTTAAGCTAGTCCAAAACATCATGCCTTATCATCCAAGTCCTTCACCTAGGGTTGGAAGCATACCCCAACAAGAAGAGAAAATAGATGACATCAATAAAGACTAGTATGTGCATACTAAATAGAAAATTGAGCAATATATGGAATAAAGGACATCAAATATTAAAGGCTTCCCATAGAAAGGATAAGGACCACCCAAATGGGTATCAAGAGAAAAGGAATTGAAATCATATGATAACAAAAGAATACTTGCCATTAATAAAACATAAATATTGTGCCACACAAGCACATCTAAAGAATTAGGGCACACACCCCATATCATCAACCTGCATGCATGTGAGATAAACATATCCCTAGAACAATATAAACACAAAGGTGGCCAAGTCTCATAAACTTGAAACTTCATAGAGAAATGAATACTACCAATCTCCCAAATATATAAAACATGGGCCAAGAATCACACATGTTGCCCTGGGTATGAGATTCCTTTCCATCCCAAAAGAGTAGGAAATATCACATCTGCTCGGCAGGAAATAACACATCTGCCATAAAAACTAATGCAATTACACTACTCTAGTGCTACTGAATCACATAGCATGTTAAATGTAGAAGCAATTAGAAAGTATAGTCTGAATATATAAACTAGTCACCACATAAGTGACCAACATATACATCCACCTCATAAGTGGGCAAAAGACATCACATGTCATCTTTTAGAGTTCCATCATGAAAAAGGCATAAGATAAGAGTTCAAAAGAATATCCATGATCACATGATCAATATCAAATAAGGTAGTTCACATGAACCATGATTTTCAAAAGAAAAGACATTGTGTATAGGCTAATGTCCATTGGATAAAGAGAGTGAATAAGCATAGGTGAATTGTTCAACATAGAAGAATAGGGTATACATCATACAATAAGAGAGTGAAAAAGATTAGTTGCTCAATATGAATAATAGGGTCTGCAAACATACAATAAGAGAGATAAATTGCTCAATATGAATAATAGGGGATACTCATGCAATAAGAGAGTGAAAAATATCAGTTGCTCAATATGAATAATCGGGTCTGCAAACATACAATAAGAGAGAGAAATTACTTAATATGAATAATAGGGGATACATCATACCTCAACTTCAGAGTCTCAACAGTCCAAGTCAGTCCTAGATTCAAGCCTAGGCCTCCAAAGAACCTCTAGGGAAGGTGTACAGGTCCAATAAGTAAGGTTCCCAATCTTAGAGAGGTTGGTTATTCCAACAAAGCTTCTATATCGAGCAAGAAGCACCTTCTCCACTTTAGAGATGAAAAACCCTAACAAAAGAACATGGAGATGAGGTGTTTATGGGTTCTAGGTGGGGTTTCACCATGGAAGGCCATGGTTCCGACCTGGAGGAAGGTGGAAGGAAGACTAACAACATGAAAATAGGGAAGGAAAGGAGGATACTTACTAGTTTTGGTCAAAATCACCAAGGAGGAGCTTAAGAAATCCTAAATAGAGAAATTTGGAACCCTAGGAGCCTTCTTCACCAAGGTAGGCACCTCCTTTTACCTTGGGACAACACCTTCATAGAAAAATAGAGTAGGAATGATGCTCTAAGCTATAGGAAATAAAGGAGAGCAACCGTTTTTGAATTCGGAGTTGGGAAGGGGTAGATATGGCTATATAAAGAAAGGTCAAGTATGAGGTGTCTATGAGACTTTCCATGTGTCATGTATAAGGGTGTCCATGGACATGCAAGACTTTATGGATAAGGAAGAAGTCAAGCATGAGGTTTCAAGTTACTTTCCATGTGTCCAATGCTAAGGGTGCCTATGGACAAGCAAACCTTTATGTATAAGGAAGAAGTCAAGCATGAGGTGTCCATGGAGCTTTCCATGTGTCCTTAGCCTAGGGATTTCATGGCCATGCAAGAGGACATCTCACAGAGGCTCCTTGAATATCAAATGTTGGTTTATGCACACTTATAGGCCATCCAAACCGACCTCCAATCAAATAAATAACCACATTGGTTGATAGCTTTTAAAGATAAGCTCATTTATAAAGAGAGTAATCCCTAAAATGCCCTTAGAAAGAAACACCTTCAAACCAAGGTGCAGTTAGGTGACCTATGGTTCAAAAACTCTAGAATGGTAAGGTAATATATAAGGATTATAATGCATGTGACAATTTTGCAAAGAAACCTCCCAATTTGGTAAATTGCAGAAAAGTCCAGAATGTACCTAAAATTGCATAACTTGCACAAACAACATCCAAATTGGACCAAACTTCATCCACAAGTTATCTTTGATGTGTTAAATACAAATTTGACATTATTTCCATCTTTTAAAGTTATATAATCACATTATTCATTACTTATGCCTTTTACTCATTTTCTCTCTCCTAAACTTATCCTTATACTTCAAGGTTGTCCAAATTAGATCAAATTTGACATGTATGCTAATTTTGATATGTAGATTTCAAATTTGAATTTTGTTTCCACTTTAGAGACTTATTTTTATGAGATATGTCATATGTCCCATTAACAACCCATTATCTAAATTATTCATCCAATTAAGCTCCTTATCTTCATATTACCACCAAAATGGGTTATGTGGCATATTTTAATATCCATTATAAACCTAAGATTAATGTTAAACCATTAGGTTATATTAAGGTGATATATACATGCATTAGATCATTGGGGTTATACTAAACATCTATTTAGGTCTAACCTTCAAACTTGTTTGGCTAAGTCCAATATATAAACTTCCAAGGTAGGATCCGAGATCTAGTATGTTACAACACACCACCCCTTAAAGATATTTCGTCCTCAAAATCAAAACATCCACATATAAGAAAACAACTTATTCACCACCCCTTAAAGAATTTAACCTACCAAGACAAAGTAATCTAGAGGTAAAAGGGTGAGTCTAACTAGACCATATACCATATCCATCACGCTTCACTGTGCACTCTGATTGCTTACTAAACACCAAACTTCAAAGTCTAGGTTCTAGGGATAACTATCCAAACATGTGTTTCTATGGGTCATAAGGGAACTATATTGGGTATCCATACTCAAACAAGTCATTACACCTGGGAGACTAGTTCAACATATTAGGGTCCCTAAAGATAAATCATATAGATGTCTAAGTCTACTATTGCCTAAAAGCATGCTATTTTGAACAATTCATATCAGCTCAGGCCAGGCCGGTATCATATGGATTTGGGAGTCCTCGTAAACCAAGCTAGTGGTACGGAGGAAGATCTTGCCAGCCCCTGAACCCTGATCCTTTCTAGACACCTTTACTTTCAACTTCATGTCCTAGTAGCTGTCTAAATGCCAAGCTAAACAACCTCAAGTTACCATGGTTACTTATGCATCTTTTACTTGTAAGTATTTTAAGGATCTATTCATCATTATTCTAATGTGAAACTATATGATCCTAAATCAACCCTTCATCATATATTGATCAACTCTAGGTCAAACATGTCACTTAAAGGTAAGGCAAGGATTCTAACTAGGGAGACAAAATTGAAATAGTTAGATTCTGACTACTATGGGCTCTGATACCATGTTGTAAGGAGGGTGGGATCATCCCCTTACTAAAAGAAAATTTGAAGAATTGACGTCCATTCAAAACACACTCAAAGGTATGTTGGAATAGGTATATAATGGTATGCAAAAGACCAAAATGTAGTTGCAGAATAAAAATAACTGGCTACATTCAACTTTCATAAAAGATTACACAAGTACATCAAAATCTCCCATTAGGGTTTACATCAATGATAAAACATAAGGATCTAAGTAGAGGGAAATCTAAACCATAACAACTATGTCTCCAAGCTTTAACTCCTTAAGATAGTCTAAAACTTCATGCCTTATCATCCAAGCCCTTCACCTAGAGTTGGAAGCATACCCCGTCAAGAAGAGAAAATAGATGACACCAACAAAGGCTGGTATGTGCATACTAAATAGGAAATTGAGCAATATATGGAATAAATGACATCAAATATAAAATGCTTCCCATAGAAAGGATAAGGACCACTCAAATGGGTATCAAGAGAAAAGGAATTGAAATCATATGATAACAAAAGAATACTTGCCATTAATAAAATATAAAGATTGTGCCACACAAGCACATGTAAAGAATTAGGGCACACACCCCATATCATAAACCTGCATGCATGTGAGATAAACATAGCCCTAGAACAATATAAACACAAAGGCGGCCAAGTCTCATAAACTTGAAACCTGATAGAGAAAGGAATACTGCCAATCTCCCAAATATATAAAACATGGGCCAAAAATCACACATCTTGCCCTGGATATGAGGTTCCTTTCCATCCCCAAAGAGCAGGAAATATCACATCTGCTCGGTAGGAAATAACACATCTGCCATAAAACCAATGCAATTACACTACTCTGGTGCTACTGAATCATGTAGCATGTTAAATGTAGAGGCAAGTAGAAAGCATAGTCTGAATATATAAACTAGTCACCATATAAGTGACCAACATATACATCCACCTCATAAGTGGGCAAAAGACATCACATGTCATCTTTTAGAGTTCCATCATGGACAAAGCATAAGATAAGAGTTCAAAAGAATGTCCATGATCACATGATCAATATCAAATAAGGTAGTTTACATGAACCATGATTTTCAAAACAAAAGACATTGTGTATAGGCTAATGTCCATTAGACAAAGAGAGTGAATAAGAATAGGTGAATCACTCAACATAGAAGAATAGGGGATACATCATACAATAAGAGAGTGAAAAAGATCAGTTGCACAATATGTATAATCAGGTCTGCAAACATACAATAAGAGAGAGAAATTGCTCAGTATGAATAATAGGGGATACATCTTTTAATAAGAGAGTGAAAAAGATCAGTTGCTCAATATGAATAATTGGGTCTGCAAACAATAAGAGAGAGAAATTATTCAATATGAATAATAGGGGATACATCATTCCTCAACTTCAGAGTCTCAATAGTCCAAGTCAGTCCTAGATCCAAGCCTAGGCCTCCAAAGAACCTCTAGGGAAGGTGGACATGTCCAATAAGTAAGGTTCCCAAGCTTATAGAGGCTGGTTTTTCCAACAAAGCTCCTATCTCGAACAAGAAGCACCTTCTCCACTTTAGAGGTGAAAAACCCTAACAAAAGAACATGGAGATGAGGTGTTTATGGGTTCTAGGTGGGGTTTCACCATGGAAGGCCATGGTTCTGACCTGGAGGAAGGTGGAAAGAAGACTAAAAACATGAAAATAGGGAAGAAAAAGAGGATACTTACTAGTTTTGGTCAAAATCACCAAGGAGGAGCTTAAGAAATCCTAAATAGAAAAATTTGGAACCTTAGGAGCCTTCTTCACCAAGGTAGGCATCTACTTTTACCTTAGGACAATAACTTCATGAAAAAATAGAGTAGGAATGATGCTCTGAGCTAGAGGAAATAAAGGAGAGCAAGATTCTTTGAATTGGGAGTTGGGAAGGGGTAGATATGGCTATATAAAGAAAGAGGTCAAGTATGGGGTGTCTATGAGACTTTCCATGTGTCATGTATGGGTGTCCATAGACATGCAAGCCTTTATGGATAAGGAAGAAGTTAAGCACGAGGTATCAAGTTACTTTCCATGTGTCCAATGCTAAGGGTGCCTATGGGCATGCAAACCTTTATGGATAAGGAAGAAGTAAGCATGAGGTGTCCATAGAGCTTTCCATGTGTCCTTAGCCTAGAGATTTCATGGCCATGCAAGAGGACATATTATAAAGGCTCCTTGAATACCAAATGTTGGAGTATGGACACTTATAGACCATCCCAACCGACCTCCAATCAAAGAAATAACCCCATTGGTTGATAACTTCTAAAGATAAGCTCATTTATAAAGAGAGTAATCCCTAAAATGCCCTTGCAAAGAAACACCTTCAAACCAAGGTGCAATTAGGTTCCCTATGGTTCAAAAATTGAGAATAGTAAGGGAATATATAAGAATTATAATGCATGTAATAATTTTGCAAAGAAACCTCCCAATTCGGTGAATTGTAGAAAAGTCCAGAATGTACCTAAAAAGTCATAACTTGCACAAACAACATCCAAATTGGACCAAACTTCATCCACAAGTTATCTTTGATGTGTTAAATACAAATTTGACATTATTTCCATCTTTTGAAGTTATATAATCACATTATTCATTACTTATGCCTTTTACTCATTTTCTCCCTCCTAAACTTATCCTTATATTTCAAGGTGGTCCAAATTACCTAAAATTTGACATGTATGCTAATTTTGATATGTAGATTTTGAATTTAGAGTTTGCTTCCACTTTTGATACTTCTTTTTATGAGATATATCATATGGCCCATTAACAAGCCATTATCTAAATTATTCATCCAATTAAGTTCCTTATCTTCATATTACCACCAAAATGAGTTATGTGGCATATTTTATGTATCCATTATAAACCTAAGATGAATGTTAGAACATTAGGTTATATTAAGGTGATCTATACATGTATTATCTCATTGGGGTTATACTAAATATTTATTTAGGTCTAACCTTCAACCTTATTTGGCTAAGTCCAAAATGTCAACTTCTAGGATAGGGTCCAAGATCTAGTATGTTATATGTTTTTTCTCTATCTTCTCACACACTAGACAAACATCGTTGAAGTCACCTAAAGCTCACTAGTCAGTGGGTGTAGTTTTAGATACCATGACAAGACCCAGGATGTGGAGTTAGCTCTGGAGAGAAGGACCCCAATATGGAGGTTGGAAGCCTAAAACCCCAAGACATGAGGAATAGTGGGGAATATAGGATGATGCGACCTAAGTAGAGGATAGTGGTTGCCTGATGCTTAACCCCTGGATATCTTGGTTGCCTTTAGAGGAACCAAACCCTAGAGAGAGGATGATGCTTCTAGTACCCTGGGTATAAGTGGTTACCTGCTGGATGAGATAAAGAGTGCCTTAGACCCTGAGGAGGTTTAAGTACCCTGTTGTGAGGTTTTATACCTAGTTGAATGTCCTTGAGGAGGACTCAACTCTGAGGTGTTGCTCATATAAAAGGATCATGGGAGTACATGGCATACCTTGGAAATGATTGATTCGTGGTTAAGAGATTGAGCATGTAGTTGGATATCCAAAGGTGAACCTAGGATTCCTAGGCCTAAGAAGGGAAGAAGTATACCCAATGCTCATGATGAGGTTGAGTCTCTATAGTTTCAAGCATGGTACTCCTCATGGGTAGAGGAATAGGAAACCCCTTAAGTTGAGGGTATGTTTGATGAACCCCCTCACAACTAAGTTGACCTAATGTCGAGGAAAGAGAACACGTGTGACCTAGCATGGTTTAGTAGGTACACTTGTGCCTTAGTAGTTGTTGGGTTAGGCATACTCATGTGAATATAAACCATAGGGACGGTTGTGACCTTGTTGTCAAGAGTTGTAGTATCCTCCCATCCTGGGAGAGAGACCCTTTGGTAAGGTGTGTACCAGTTTGTGGGTTTGTGGAAACCTAAAGAGGATTCATAGGATCTTGAGAGAGCTAAGTGAAAAGTGAATGGTATGAGATTGAACCTGTAGACCCATAGTTAACCATCTCTAAGGGCATATGGATGTGGTACCATGGAGGTAACCAGTATGGGGCCTGACCAAGGTAGGCAGGTTGCCATGACCCCTGTGAAGGGATGAAAGAGATGATGAAGGCTTGGGTGAGGTTCTAAGTTGGACATGTACTATAATAGAATCCTAAGTCTATCCTAGGGTCAGGTAGGGATAAGACCGATGGAAGAAGGAGTTGCCTAATTCCCTAGTTGTACATGACCATAGGGTCGGGAGGAAACAAAAATCATTGTCTGAGGGCCATGGGTTAGGAGATTGATCACCTTCATAAACTCATGGGACCCAAAGGGCAGATGAGTAGGGCACTCTCTGATGCATGAGGGAAGAGGGATGACCCCAAAAGTGTCGGCACCCTATAGACCTAGAGGAGATGACCAAGGATTGTGTAGTAACCCAAGTAGGTTCGAGACCAGTTTCCCATGGAAGTAACTTTGATATCAAGATGTCTGAGAAGTAGAGACATAAGTTGCACGTTTCAACTTAGTTTTAAAGGTGTACTGGCAAGGTGGGATGTACCATCTCTACTCCTAGATTGGGAAGAACTCTGTATTTGGACGACTGCCAAATGCTGATTTCTTCTTATTATGGGAGGGAGAGATAGGACAGTACGCATGACATACACCAAGGATAAAGATGAGGTAAGTTGGAACGTTGCTACAAGGTATGAGGATAGAGATGATAACATACCTTGGTGGAAGGAATAATACAGGGATGGTTTACAAACACTAAGAGAGATAAGGTAGTCATCTGATAAGGATGTTTTTAACATGAGCTATGTGGTTTTTGCAAGTGATACAAGGTTGAGTTTGATCACCATGAGGATGAACTGAGAGTTTCTTGATGAAGGAAAACTTAGAGTTTGAGATGAGATGATAAGTGGAATACATGGAGGTGTATGTCTTCAACTTTACCTAACACCTAAGGTTAAGAAGTGATAATGAATGCTCTGGTTGAGATATAGCTTCCTAGTTAGCTGGAAGCTAGAAGAAGTTAAGGTTGTTCGACTAACCCTATATTTGGAAAGGGGATGTGTTTTGGTTAACACACAGATGTAATAAGATATGTTGAGCAAGTTAATGGTTGTTTGGTTAGCCAGTTTAGTCCTTGATGTAGTAAAAGGATGGTGATAGAACCTCAAATACACTTCTTTGGATAGGAAGGTAATACGACCCTTTTTAAAGTGGTTTAGGGTTTCCGAGGTATCAAGCTTGAGGAATCATAACAATACATGAGGTTATGATTATCGCTAGTCAAGGATAGTAGCACTTTCGATGCTTAAGATGAAAATGCATGTAGCTTGTGGCCATGCATGATAGAGGTGAAGGACAAACACCAGTAACCCAGTACATGGATATATAGTATAAAGAGTTCCCGAGGGGGAATGGGAGTTCATCACTATGGATGTTGTGAGTCTCCCCTAAACCAAGGAAGGTCAAGATGCAATATGGGTTATGGTACATCGTCTTACCTAGATGACCTGAGAAAGAAGGAGTACTGTCAAGAGACAAGTTTTGTTGAACTTCATAAGAGAAAAAGATACGGTTCAACTACACCATGATGCGAACCCAAAAGTTCTTGATGTGACCTAAAGGATCACTTCCATGAGGTGGAAGTGGATACATGAAGAACTCGATGATAGTACAGTTTATCACCCCATACTAATGGACAGTATGATCCAGACTAGAGGGTCTGATGAGAGCATGTGTGCTCATTCAGGGTGATACATAGAGACAGTTCTTAAGATGTGATGTTAGCCACCATAGCCTTTATCGGGATGCAAGAAGTCTTATAGAGAGGTTGTGTCGGTCGCCACTTCATTATGATGATGTTGGTGGAGGAGGCCTCGCGAAGGTCATAAAAGAACCACAGTTTGTGCAGATGAAGTCACTTGATCATGCAATGGCTGAGAGAGAGCCCAGTGGTGACATGAGTCACAAGTTGATGCAAAGCAGACTGACATGCAGTTCACTGTGGGAGAATATGTGATGTGAAAATCCGACCCCTCTAAGCTATAGCTGAGAAAGCTAAGTCCCCGATATATGGGTACATTTGAGATGGATTGGTAGAGATGGTTGTGTAACCTTACCCCTCAGGATAAAATGATGTGTTGCATGAGTCCGATCTAGAGCACTATGTGAGGTACCCAAGCCAGGTGCTGAGCCCTGAACCTATTCAGCTTTTGAAAGACTGAAAAGTCCTGAGTCACCCTATGAGGGTACGATATACCAAGGTAAGAAAGAACTCAGATGGAAGAAAATGAGATAATGAAGGTTCTTGGGAAACACCATGGAAAGGGTGAAGCCACATGGGAGCCCTGATGGACATAGGAAGACTTACCTTGTTTGTTTACTTGCTTGATGGAATTTTGAGGGCAAAATTCTTATAAGAGGGGAAGGATGTTACAACCCCAATTCTGGGTTCATGCAGAGAGAAATGTAATTTCTCAATTTAAAGATATTGGAACAAATAATGATATAATGGTTTTCGTTTACAATAGCCTTGATGATTGTGTTGTGGGCTTTATTGGCTATTGGGCCCAATAACAAGGAAATTCAATTAATTAAGAATTCAAGAAAAGAAAGATATGGAAACCTCTAGAAGGCAAAAGAATGTAATCCAAGGATGGATTTCGTACCTTTAGGTTCCTTGGGTGCCAAGTAATCCAAGATGCAAAGAAAAGGCAATAATAATAAAAAAAAGATCAAATAAGTATTTCTTTATTAAGAAAGAAATTGAAAACATTGATGAAATGTGGAAAATATGTGAAAAGATGTATAATTGAGTTTTTATTTGTGGAATTTTGTATTCCAAGGATTCCTAATGATAAAAGGAATACCAATGAGGAAAATAAAAGAGAGATAAAGAGAAATCCTCAAAAAGAGATATTTTAATAAGGAATAAACATAATAATGAGAAATAATGCATATAGATTCATCTAGAAGGATAATAAGTATCCTTAAGAAGGAATTTTGAGATTTTGGAGTTTCTTGGGGTCCAAAGAGCCCCAATGAAGAAAGAGGAAAGAGAAAATACCAATAAAGTCAAATAAGAGGATAATGTGATGTTTAATAAATGAATTTCATGGTATTTTTTTTAAAAGGGTGATATTTTCTACTAAAGGAAACTATAATTTCGTGCTTATGGAGTAAAAGACAAGCATAAGAGAGGCCAAGAAAAAGGATTTTCGAAATCCTAGAAACTAAAGAAAAAAAAGAATATTAAGGGAATAAGTTAAGAGGGAGAGAAAATTTCTTCTCATTAAAGGAATAAGTTTCCTTTAAGAGTGGGACTTGTTTACACTAGGGAACGTCTTGGGGTGCATATACCCACCCATATAAGAAGGGTAGAACCCCCTCTTTGAGTTCCAGAGGGGTTTCACACCATGATACTTCTTCTTCTTCTTCTTTCCGCCTAAACCCTAACCCTAGTGTATATCTCTATCCTTGGAATAAACAAGGTTGGTTTTGTGGTCTTGTTAGAGGCAGGAAGCTTCTCCGACAACCTACGACGCAACGAAAATCAAATCTGCGCCCTTGTCTTCGTGCAGCTCCTACCCGAGGTCTACTTTGTGGCCATAGTTGCGGCAGATGTAGCAGACCTGCTTTGCTTCGGAACGACCAGCTTGACCGTGGTTTGCAGGAGCACTAGGTGCGACGGACGATGGCAGAGCTTGGGCGGCTGTTGTCGGCGGTCCATGAGCCAAGTTTGGAGAGGGGCGATCCCCCGAGATGTAGCAGGGCGGCTGCAAGCTGGCCGCGAAGTGCAGGCCTGGCCGCATGGATCCTCCATCATGGGCACAATCTGGGAGCGGCTATGGGGGCGTGAGGGCTTGTCGGAGGTGGGGAGTAGTTGCTGGGGTCCGATAGGGCCTGAGGAGGAGAGGCCCGACCGCACCAGCACCTTACAACAGTGGGAGTGGAGGTTTCCGCGAAGGAGATGATGAACAGGACGAGTTGGACAATTTTACCCCTCCAGACTTTGCAAGTCCCAGGAACCACACGGGGGTAAAATCGGTAGATCGTTATGTTTTTAAAACAGTCGAGATGCGGTGCATGGATATAGTGACGTGGCGCCTCCCTATTGGCTAAAGTAAGTGGATTTTGTAAAATTCGTAATTAATTATTCGTTGCTCAGATTAGCATGCATAAAATATGAAATTTGCTCAGAAAAATGAGGGGAATCCATTAAAAATATAATTGAAGCCTGATTCCTTATGAAATTTAAAAAGTAATGGAAGATATCAACTTTAATCTATTAATGATTAAATAACTCTATTTTGATATGTTTAATGTGATTAGTAAGGTTTAATTGATGATTAAAGTTGATGTTAACCTGTTAATCATGAAAAGGTACATTAGGAAGAAAAAAGGATGAACTTTGTATATAATTAGTTAATTTAGAGTTTCATATGCATGAATATACTTTAATGGGCCTTGAAACCCTAATGTTGATTAATTCGACTATTAATGACTTTAATTGATTAATTTCATGATTAATGTAGGATTATGCTATTTTGAGTGTTAAAGTTCCTAATTTGTGGATAATACCCTAAATATAGTAATTAGGGTTTTCTCATGAATAAAATGTGGAATTAATTGCAAATCAAGTTTATATGTGATTTGGATCATAATGAACTATGAATTAATGATAAATGTGAATAATGATCTTGTCGTGGATTAAAAGGATAAAAATAGTAGCTTTAATAAAAAGAGGCTTAATGAGCTTAATTAATGGTTAATTATGCCTTTAAACCGGAATTGATAATTAGATGTGGACATAAATAGGGTTTGTGATCAATTGTGTTAAATTAGGGTTTAAAATAATAAAAGATGAAGCGAAACCCTAATTTCAATGGAAACCCTAAAAGTGGACTAGAAACCCTAAGAAGCGAGCTAGATTTAATAGATCTTAATGAGACGAGTAATAAAAGGAAATTGTATATTTGTTTCAGGATCTTATTGAATGCTTGCTTGCTCATTATTGTTTGGACTATTCTTGCACCTGAATCTACATGAACAGGTATGTGGTTATGCTTATGACTACCCGAATTAGTTTTCTGAGATTTTATCGATGTTTCCATCGTGGCTTGAATTAAACTGTTGGATGTATTTAATTCATGCAAAGTATAATGTGAATATGACTATCACATAAGAAATATGCCTACTAGCTCAGATCCTAGTCCCCTCTGTAGCTTTATAGATTGACCTAGTAAATGGCTACCAATGGGTAGGTCCATCAGGTCATTAAATGACTTAGTAAATGGCTACCAATGGGGTAGGTCCATCAATTCATCATGAGTCAGGGATTGGTCTACCTTTGGGTAGGACCATGCGACTCCATAACCCTAGGTATTGGCTACCTGTGTGGTAGGGCCATGGGGGGTAAGGATCTACGATATGAGAGAGGTGGTATCCATGTCCACTGTAGGGACATTACAGAGAAAGGGGATAGGCAAGGATTGAGTAGTATTGCTTAAAATGTAATCTTCGTTGTTAACTGATATTTGGTTGATTACATTGTTAACATAGTTGCACAATTATTGTTTCCCCCACATACCAGCTTCGGCTGACCGACGTTTTGTTTGTCGGCATTTTAGGTACAAATGAAAGAACAAACAGTAAAGTGACATATGTGGAATTGAATGAGAAATAACATGCACAGGAGGATTAGTTAGATTAACATCTTCATGGATAGAAGTTTAGAAATCCCAGTTTTTCCAAGGTAAGAAAA
Organism: Alisma plantago-aquatica; assembly: GCA_963693085.1. NCBI lineage: Eukaryota > Viridiplantae > Streptophyta > Magnoliopsida > Alismatales > Alismataceae > Alisma > Alisma plantago-aquatica. The sequence continues at coordinate 58,003,315 of OY856409.1, forward strand.
GTTTTATTTTATACCTGTTTTCAGTTTAGTTGGTAAAGTTTATTAATTATTACTGATTATTTGTCGAACCTTTGATCCTGTTAGTTGAAATACGGCTCTGACCTTCGGGTCTCCCTTAATTGGGGGTTACCGGGAGGCGGGGTCGTTACAACTACAATTTGGAAATACCCATAATATCCATCAAGGAAATAGAAGAAACTCTGCCCAGCTAGCCTCTCTAGAATTTGATCAAGGAATGGGAGGGGGTAGTGGTCCTTTGTCTTCTCATTGAGTTTTTGATAGTCCACACACATCCTCCATTTAGATTGCTCTCTAACTGGCATTAGTTCCCCATCGACATTTTCAGCAATTGTGATTCCACCCTTCTTGGGTACGACTTGGATGGGGCTCACCCAAGTACTATCAGAAATGGGATAGATGATCCCAACATCAAGCAATTTTACTACTTCTTGAGTCACTACTTCTTTCAACTTCGGATTCAACCACCTTTGCATTGGTGGGTTGGCCTTGCATCCTCGTCAATATAGATTCTATGCACGCAAATGGAGGGATCGATACCTCTCAAGTTGGCAATGGACCATCCAATAGCTTGAATGTTCTTCTTCAAAACTTTCATTAAAGCCTCCTCTTGTTCCGGCGAGAGTATAGATGAAATGATCACTAGGAGGGTTTCATTCTCCCCTAGAAAAGCATATTTCAAACCTTCAAGAAGTGATTTTAGCTCAAGAGTCGGGGGTTCTTCAAGAGAGTTCTTCAATGGCTCGGAGATGGAAGGGAGATCCTATCTTGTAGCCACTAAGGCTAGATCATTGTCTTCATCATCTTCCTCATCATCATCAGGAAACTCAACTATCGGTTCCAATCATCTACCTTGATTGGTTGTTTGGATCCACGAGGGTAGGCATTCCTCTACAATCTCATCTAGACACTCAATGAGATAGCAATCTTCTTCTGTCGCCCCTATCACTTCGGCTGTGGCTGACGATTTGAAGATGTTTAACCGGATTTTCATGTGCATGAACGTCACATACATTGTACCAGTTCTAACATGGATAACTGCATCAGCTGTTGCTAGGAAGGGTCTCCCTAAGATGATAGGAACCTTTCTCGTGTCTTCCTCCATATCCAAGATAATGAAATTAGTAGGAAAGAAAGCAGATATCTCGTCATCTAGTCTCACGAGCACATCATCAACACGCCCTCTAGGCGTCTTTACCGACCTGTCAACTAACTACAAAGTGCAATGGGCTGGACCCAACTGTCCCATATGTAATTCTGCAAAAACATCATACGGCATGAGGTTCACACTCGAACCCAAGTCTAAGAGAGCTTGGTCTATGCGGTGCGCCCCAATGTAGCATGATATGATAGGAGCACCGAGATCCTTCCTCTTTCGTGGAATGGGGTGCTGCAAAATCGAGCTCACTTGCTCGGTCAGTTTCACTTTCTTTGTGGCTCTTCCCGTAGTTCTTCTTTTGAAAGTACAAAGATCCTTCAAGAACTTAGCATATGATGGTATTTGTTTGACTGCATCAAGCAATGGGATGTTGATTGTTACTTTCTTGAATGTTTCAAGAATGTCCTCAATGTGCTTCTTTCTTCTTTTCTCAGCAGATGGATCCTTAAGAGCCTCAGGAAACAGAGGGAGTTGGGACCCCATACGATCCATATCAATAGTATCATCAACTGGAATCACAAGAATCACAGTATCAACACTCAGTATCACAGTATCAGTGCTCGGTATCACAGTATCAACATTGCCTCTTGTCACGGTTTCAACACTACCTCTTGTCATGGTATCCTCAACCTGTTTCTCAGTATAAACATGCTCAACCTCAGTATCACTTATGTCACCAGGAACAATACCATGGGGATACTCCAAAGTCCGGCCACTCCTCAATGTAGTCACTGCCTTCACATGCTCATGGGTAGTAGAAGAAGAAGCTTGTGGAGGTGGTTGTGGCTGTTGTGGTGGTGGAGGCCTTTGGTGAGGGGAGTTTGGATTTTGGAGAATGAATTGTGGTTGCAGTTGTAGTGGTGGTTGTTGTTGTTGTGGATGGGGGTGATATTACAGAGGTGGTTGTTGGTATGTATGAGGTGGAGGTGGATCATATTGATAGTTGAGAGGTGCTTGAGGAGGTGGTGGAGCATAGAGGTTCGGTGGTGCTTGGTATTGTGGTAGAGCATATGTACTTGAAGTGTTCCCTTGGAAGGCACCGTCATTTTTCAAATTGGGCATCGGTTGAGAAGGTAGTCTTCCTTCCTCCCTCCTTGCAAGGGAGAGATAAATATGATCCAACCTTTGCTCAAGGCAGTGAATGGACTGCCCATGCGAGTTCACATCCTTTTTCACTTCATCTAGGCTTCTTAGCCTTCCCAACACTTTGTCTTCAAACTTGGAACTGTAACGTGGCTTTTGTTGCCCTTGTCCTGGTCCATCCTCATTCTGCTATGTCTAAGAGAAGTTCGGATGGTTTCTCCACTCGGGAGTGTAGGAGTTGGACGTAGGGCCTTGGTTGTTGCGACCACCAAAAGAGTGTAGAGCATTTACTTCCTCATCTACAGTGTCAACTGCCATTGTGGGTTGGCTAGAAGAGCCACCAGCTTGATTTTGCATCATCTTCATCATGTCGGCCATCATCTTCATCATGTCTGGGTCAGTAGCATTGTGAGTCAGAGCTGCGGAGGAAGGTGGAGGAGTGTAGCTCCAGCCGACATGCCCCCCTTTAGTAGAAGTGCGGTGGTGAGAATTTTCAGCAAGGTGTTCAAACAATGGCCATGATTCTTTGGGCGGCTTTTCCATGAAAGTGTCCCCGCATGAAGAGTCCACATTGTTCTGGCTTTGCTCTTCAAGCCCGGTGTAGAATGCTTGTACGATCTTCCACAAAGGTACCTCATGGTGATGGCAGTCACAAAGCAACTTCTGGAATCTCTCCCATGCCTCGTGGAAGGGCTCATTTTCTTTTTGAGCAAACAATGTGATGCACCTCCTCATGTAAGATAGCTTAGCGATGGGGAAGAACTTCTTGAGGAACTCATTTTTGACATCGTTCCACGAGACCAACTCTGGCTTGAACACGTACCACTCTTTAGCCTTCTCTTTGAGGGAGAAAGGAAAGAGTGTCCTTATAATAGAATCGTCAGTGGCGGCGGGAGTGTGGAAGGTTGAACACGTCTCAAGGAACACATCAATGTGGTGGTAGGGTTTTTCATTCTCCATCCCGAAGTAGGTAGGGAGGAGTCCCAGAAGTGCAGGAGGAATGGAGAATTGTTGACCGGGCATCTGGTCAACCAAGGTGGCTATGGGGGAGTTGTAGTTCCCTGGCGTAAAGTACTCATGGAGCGGGAGATGTGGCGGTGGAGGTTGAGCATCCGGTCGCAGGTTGTTTTCAGCCATCTCAACTCCTCGGTGCTAATTGTGGTGAGCTTGGCGCCTCCTTCTACCAATCTCAGGGTCGTACACCACCAAGTCGATGCAAGTAGAACACGTGTTGTGCATGCACAACTGTCACATGCATAAGACACAAACAAACAAAAAGAAACCAAGTTAGCAAACCAAGATGCAAAAGTAACACAAAGAATAAACAATAGCAATGGTGAAGGAAAAAGAAAGGGCTAAGCTACACTATCTAACTAGGCCGAGCACCTCTATCCCTGGAAATGATGCCAGAAAGCTTGGTGTGGCCCCGCTAATGGTGCTCTTACACCCCACGAGGTCGGAGCGCACAGGATATGGGATCTTATGCTTTCAAAATTTATTTTATCCCTAACTGAGTCAATCACTAAGACTAAAACAGGTCTCCCGCAAGCGTACGGGGTATTGTTGTAGTATAGATGATTGGCAAGATAAGTGGTAGAACCACAGAGATAGAGGGGGCACTAGAGTTAGGTAGCGTATGGTATGTTCCTTTTGTAGAGCGTAGGGTTTTAGGGTTTTTGAAAGGTTTGTTTGTTTGGTTATGCTAATGAGCAAGTGTGAAAAACGAAATAGAAACTAAACTATCAACGAGCTAAGCTAGCAATATAGGCTAACAAACTAGCTGGGCTAAGGCAAGAGAAAGCTATTCTAGACTAAATAAGTAATGAGCAGTTAAGAGCCTAAGTTAACCACTAATCAAGAGAAAAGACCTAAATTAGCACTAGAAAGCAAAACTACGCAATTGACTAAGTTAGACTAAAGCAATTGGACTAAACTAGCATTAACAAGCAAACTAAGCAATTAGGGTTTTAAGCAAGGTGATTAAGGTGGGTGGGCTGTTTGGGGAATGTAACTTTGATATTAGTTGGGGGGAGATCATTAAACATGCATGGTTCTCATTTCATATCTAGATTACCAAACCAAACAATAAGGTCAATGCCATTAGAACATACCCTATACTACTAGTAGAAGACTAGGGTTAGGTGTAATTCTAATGAGATTAACCAAATCTAGGTTTGTAGGGTAAGTGATAGTGAGTAATTGAGGGTTGAGGGTAGAGATGGGAGCAGAGATGAGGGTATTTAACCTCATGCCACTAGCCACTCTAGCCTTTAGAAGGCCCTTGACAATTACATCAATCTCACTTACACTAGCTACTTAGATCTCACACTCATTTGTAGGAGGAGGGATGTGTATGTAGGAATAAAGGGGGATAGCTAGGGATCCACTAATTGGACCTAGGAGCCATTCCTAAGATTGCCACATACACCCTGATTCCTCCTAGAAACTAAGTGTCATCAAAAACCTCAAAACAAGCAATTCATACAAGAAGCACAAACCACATGCAATAAGATAGGAAAAGAGATAGAAGCAAGAAGTAATCATCATAGATATGAATTAAATTCATTACAAGAAATTATCCCCCAACATGGTATCAAAGTTACATTTAAATCCCAAATAGCCCACCACAAGGGGCTTAGCTAGACATGATCAAGAAAATAAGAAACGAAAGGGGTAGAAGAAGTAGGGACTCCATGAAGCTTGATGTGGAAGCCTCCTTCTTCACCTCCAAGCTTGCTGTAGATGTCCTCCCTCCTCCAAGCATGCAGGGGTGCATGAAATGGTAGGGGATTATGGATGAAAACCTAGGGAACTAGGTTTTCATGGTGGAATGAGGGTGGAAATGGCAGATGATGAGCCCAAAATGCAAGGGGATTGCACAAAGAGCTCTAGGGTGGAGAGTGGAGGCTAAGAACAGCTAGGTAGAGGCTCTTCTAGTGTTGTGGCCACCACCCATGTATATACAGGTGGTGGTGGAGGCACTAGGGTAAGTAGGAGTAAGATTGGAAAAATAGTGTGAAAAAGTTAGGTTTTGAGGTGGTAGCACGGCCGTGGTGGGTAGAAGTGAGCATGGCCGTGGTGGAGGAGAATGGATGTGTTGGTTAAGTGTTAAATCAAAAGGTTGATGGGTGAAAATGAAGGCTGGTAGCACGTCCGTGCTGGGAAGCACGACCGTGTTGGGGACTAGGTAGAACGGTCGTGCTGGGCAGCACAGCCGTGGTGGAGGGGTTGTGAGGAGGTCATTCTCAGTAGCACGCCTATTCTATCTTCATCTAGCACGGCCGTGCTGGGCAACACGACCGTTGTGGGGTCTTCATGGCATGGCCGTGGTGGCTGATTTGCTGAAATTCGAGATTTTAACATTCAACCTGTAACTTTGCTTAATTTCCAGCACGGCCGCTCCATAGTACTACGGCCGTCCTGGGGCCTTCAAAGGCTCAAATAGCCTTAAACTTCATTATCAAGGGACTTCTTTTCTTGGAGTTGAAACGTGACCATTGGGGTAGGTTGAGGGAGCTCTTGGGGACTTCTTTGGACCCCTCCATGAGTAGAGGGACCCTCAGAATCCATCCTTCTCTCTCTTCCATCCAAAGTATGGTCCAAGTACCTGAAAATAATGCAAAGAATGTCCATAAGTGCATTTGACAGTAAAACACACATTGGGGGTATTAACTTGCAATCTACTTTGTTTAGATGTGATAAATGTACAAAAAGGTACAAGATGGAGCCCTAAACTAGGGTTGCATCACCATGTATGCTAACTAGGATCTTTATTCAATAGGTACAACCTATATACTTGCTCATGATCCCTCTTATCTCCCATGCTATCTTTGAACCTAAAATTATTAAAATAGGGAAACAAGTTAGCACAAATGTGTTGAGTACGTGGTGCTCATAAAGGACATAAATACTAGAAAGAAAACATAATAGTATTTTATTACAACAACGTCGCTTTGGCTGAGTGGTTAAGGCGTACGCCTGCTAAGTACATGGGGTTTCCCCGCAAGAGTTCGAATCTCTCAGGCGACGAGGTTTTAAAGGTTCACAAAAAAAATAGTATTGTATTACAAAAACATATCTTGGAAGGATTTAAAAGAAACAAGAACAACATTTGACCAGTAACTTATTTTATTCGGCAATATTTTATTAAGAGTTTTCCCATTATGTTGATATCAACAAGCATGCTTGATATATATATATATATATATATATATATATATATATATATATATATATATATATCTGTGTGTGTATGTGTGTGTGTGTGTCACTCTATATCCCCAATGAGATGAGGGAGGTCACATGGCTCTATCTCTCCATTAAAAGGAGGAGGTCACCATTTTGTACAAGTTTATAAAGAGGCGAGATCACCTCCTTACTAAAATTTGAAGGAAATACAAAACATCCATATTTTCACAAAGATAATAGATATTGAGGGATGCATGTATAATATTCCAAGTAAATAAGCATTCACCAAATACATATAAAATGTCAATAGCAGCAGAAAGGAAAAGAAACAAAAGCTATTACATGGCTTTCATCATTGTTCACTACATAAGTTTTTTAGAAGAAAAATATGAGAAAACAAAGGATATAGCTTTAGCAACCTAGACATCCTTCAAGAAAGTCTTGAATCTACTCTTGGTCCTAGTTTCCTTGATCTTGTTCAGCACCTTGTCCAAAATCTGGGTGGTTGGGAAATCACCCAGTAAGAGGGAAAGAAAACAAGGTATGTGTCAACAATATGAACAAGAACAAAAGAAAGAAAATCTCATGAAAGTTAAGGCTATAAGTACATCAATAGATGAAGAGATCAAGATCACGAGACATAATCAAAATATATGCTTGCCATAACATCAAAATAGTATAGGAATAGCTTGCATGATTAATATTAGCTACATTAACTGAGTAAAGTTGAGGCACCGAACGGTCCCCAACCTATAGGTGAGGGGAGAAACAACACATTCCCAGTCACCTACACAAATTATATATGGGGGATAATAACACATTCCCCAGGGCAAAACAACAAATGCCCTATCTATGGGTGGTTATACATAAGTACCACTACATTAGCTAAATAGTCTAATAAAATCAATATGCTAAGAAAAACTATGGCAAGTAGAAGCATCATACATTTGAAACATGGCAGTGGGGTACAAGGCCTAACAAATAGAATATCAATACTAATTTTTGAGACAATTTAGAAAAAGAGTCATGAATCGAGAAAATAGGGTTCATATAGTGCCTCATTTGGGAATATTGGGTTTGTTATGCAAATATCCCAACTTAGGGTGTAAGATTGCACATACCTCTTTACTGTGTTCAAATACCAAGTTCCACCACTTGTAGATGTTCCAAGTTCAACTTTGGCCTATTTCAATTTACTAACATTCATTAGTGTATATATTTCACATTATTGCATAGAAACCCTATGATTGAAACTTCTTCACAAAACTCAGATTTAGACTCTGAATCTCACCATTTAAGTAATTAGATTTTTTTGATCAAAAAAACAAATCTTTATGCCAATTTTGGAGTTATTTTGATTGTGTTGTAATTTTTATGGAGTTTATGTATTAAAATTATATTCCAAAAATCACGATTTAGAAAACCTTGGAATCAAACCTCAAAAGCATTTTTAATAGATAGAGATTAATTTTTCAATTCCAAAACATATTTTTTTGTTAATTTTTGGACAAGAGATTTAAAAGATATGAAGTTTCCAATTTTGACCAACCAGAAAATAACACCTCAGCAATTTAGTTGCAAGTGAGGAAGAGAGAGAGAGAGGGAGAGGGTACATCTAGTGAATTGTCCCCCCACAACCTATCCTAGGTCATCCTTTACCCTAGGAGGGATGTACCAATCATTTCAGGTTCATCTAGAGCTAGTAACAAAGTATAGAACATCAAAGAAACGAAACCCTAACAAGAACATCATCTAAAGGTGGAGATCATCATTTAAGCATAAGAATATGAACTAACAAGATTATAATAAGCACTAAACATGGAGCAAGTTATATAACTTGCCTCTAGGAAGAAGATCAGATCCCAATCAGCAAGAAACTCAAGCAAGATGGGTTGGTAGCTCCAAGCACAAGCTCCAAACTCGAGCACGAATCACCTTCTTCTCCAAGGATACAAACCCTAAGCAAGAGGAGCATGGAAAGAAGAGTTTTTGAGCTTTAGATGGATTTTCACCATGAAAGACTAGGGTTCCAACCTGGAGGAAGGTGGAAGGAAGAAGAAAAGTAGGGAAAATAGAGGAGAAGAGGAAGAAACCAACTTGCCTTGGTCGGAAACTCCAAAAGGTGACTTTAGAAACCCTAGATGAGCTTAGATGGAACCTTAGAAGACCTTATTCACCAAGATGGCATCTTATTATACCTTGGGACAGATCCTCTATATTCAAACAAAGAGATGACTAAGGTATAAGTAGGAGGGAGGTGATATGGGTCAAATATTTTTGTTAGGGAGGTGAGGAAGGAGTATATAAAGCTTTATGGCTAAGGTAGAAGTAAGACATGATGTGTCCAAACTACTTTCCATGTGTTCATGTCTATGGTTGCCCATGATCATGAAAGCCTTTATGGATAAGGAAGAATCAAAGAACGAGGTGTCAAGTTACTTTCCATGTGTCCATGTCTAAGGGTGCCCATGGAAATGCAAGCCTTTATGGATAAGGAAGGAGTCAAGCATGAGGTGTCCATGGAGCTTTCAATGTGTCCATAGCCTAGAGATTCTATGTCCATGCAAATAGTTGTTCCACATCTACTACAAACTTCTTAGCCATCAATTGTGGATTTTCCAAGCCCACCACTAACATCCAAACAAAGAAACCACCCCATTGGTTGATAACTCCTAAAGATAAGCCCATCCATAAAATCCCTTAAATGCCCTTGAAGAGAAACACCTCCAAACCAAGGTACAAATAGGTTCCCCATGGCCCAAAAAGCTTGAGAATGGTAAGTAAACATATAAAGATCATAAGGCATGTGAAATTTTGTGATGAAAACCTCCCAATGGCAAAATTGCAAAAAAGTCCAAAATGCGCTTAAAAATTATATAACTTGCAGAAACAACATCCCAATTGGACAAAACATGAAATGTAAGCTTATCTCATGATTACAAAACACCTCACAAGGTTATATTAATGTTTAAAGCACTTAAATATGGTAATTAATCTTGTTCAACATATTAAGCAAGGTTTGGGGCCTTACACTTCTAACACGAATTTATTTACCATTATTCCTCTTAAGTGGTGATTTTGCATTTTAGATCCTTAAATAAGATTTCATTGAGGTAATTGTGCATAAACCCTTCCATTGGTATAATTATTGAACAAATGTTCACCAAACCACTATAAATTCCACTAATTCATCAACAAGGACATAAAGGACGAAAATGAGAAGAAAACTTAGGATAAAGGGTTACATGGATATTTCATTCATAATTCAGTATGTTACAACACTCCACCCCTTAAAAGGATTTTGTTCCCAAAATCTCAAACAAATAGAGAAGGGTAAGTACGCAACATCTCTCTCAACTCCCTAGTGGTTTCTTCCAAATCAATTTATTTCCAAAAAAATTTCACCAACTCAATCTCCCTGTTCTTCAGTTGCTTTACTTAGGAGTCCAGGATCTTTACAAGTAGCTCCTCATATGTCAGATTCTCATGAATCTCTAAAGTCTCAATAGTAAGAACATGAAAAGGGTCCTTTACATACTTCAACAAAGAGACATGGAACACATTATGAATCTTATCATAGGCGAGAGGAAGAGCTAAGCGGTATGTACAATCTCCAACCTCATCCAAGATCTCAAAAGGTCCAACATAGCGGGGACTCATTTTGCCTTTAAATTTAGATCTAGCAATAAAGTGTATAGGCTTGATCTTTAAGAACACATAGTCACCCACTAAAAAGATAACATCAAATCTATTCTTGTAAGCATACATCTTCTATCGGTTTTGAGCAGCTTTCATACGCTTCTTAATTAGCAAAACTTTATCTATCATCATCTGCATATTGTCTTCACAAACCTTTATCAACATCATCCCAATGTAAAGGTGAACAACAAGGTCTACAATAGAGAGATTCAAAAGGTTACATACCAATACTAGATTGGTAGTTGTTGTTGTAAGAAAACTCAACTAATGACAAATAGCTACCCAAGCACCTTCCCAATCCATCACACAGCCGAAGCAAATCCTCATGAATCTGCATTGTCCTTTCTGACTGACCATCAATTTGCGGATGATATTCTGTACTGAATTGTAGGATAGTCCCCATCTCTTCCTAAATTTGACTCCATAAACGGGAGGCAAGCTTCGGGTCACAGTCAGAAACTATCACTTTAGGCACTCCATGCAGACGAACTATCCACTCAACATACAACTGAGCCAAATCAACAACTTTGTAAGTGGATTTGAAAGGCAAAAAGTGGAAAGACTTTGTGAGTCGATCAACCACCACCCAAACAACATCATAACCTTTCTTGGACATAGGGAATCCAATAAAAAAGTCCATGGTAATTCTCCCATTTTCATTATGAAATGTCAAGTGGGTGAAGAAAACCACCAGGTCGTTGATGCTCTATCTTGACTTGCTGACAGGTCAAACATTTCACAACAAGCAAAGCTATGTGATTCTTCATATTCTTCAACCAGAAGCTTCATTGTAGGTCCTTGTACATTTTCGTTGTGCCAAGATGAATCGTGTACTTAGACCCATGAGCTTCACTAAGAACCTTCTGCCTTAGATTATTAACATCAGAAATCCACAACCTATGTCAGAAGCGAACATCACCATCCACTCCAATTGAGAAGTCAGATTGAGGTTTCTCTACTAAGGCCTTCATCTCCTCAAGCTCAAAACTCTCCAATTGTGTAGATACAACCTCCATGATCTAGGTCGGTGTAACAAACAAACTACCCATGTGCACACACAACTTATCTTTCCAACAAGAAACATGTTCTAGATTCTTCCACACAGAATAGCTCGTAGCAGCACATACAATATCCTTCTTCTGACTCAAAGCATCAACAACTATATTTGCTTTACTGGGATGATAAGTGATGATAAATTCGTAGTCCTTAAGGTACTCCATCCACCTTCGATGTTGTAGGTTCAAATATTTTTTTGTCAACAAGTACCTCAAGCTTTTATGGTCGAAGAAGACTTCAAACTTTACTCCATAGAGATAGTGTCGCCAGATTTTTAGAGCATGAACAATGTCATCTATCTCTAAATCATGTTTTGCCCAATTTGCTTCATTCAGTTTGAATTGGCAGGAGGAATAGGTGATCACTCTAACTTCTTGCATCAATACACATCCTAAGCCTTGTTTGGAAGCATCAGTGTGAATGACATAGGGTATGCCTTCAACAATCAAGGCAAGAACATGTGCAGATTCAAGCACTCATTCAGCTTCTAGAAAATGTCCTCACATTCAGGTGTCCATGAGAACTTGACCTCCTTATGTGTCAACTTGGTCAAAGGCAAGGCCAACTCTGAGAAGCTCTTGATGGATCTTTAATAGTAACCTACTAACCCGAGGAAACTATGAATCTCTGAGGGATTCTTTAGAGTTTTCCACTTAGTCACATCTTCTACCTTTACAGGATCATCATTTATATGTCTAGCTAAAATCACATTACCCAGAAACATCACTTCCTTTATCCAAAACTCACATTTTGAGAATTTAGCATAAAGTTGGTTTTCTCTCATTTGTTGAGCACAATCTGCAAGTGTTCATGATGTTGTTCTTCCATCTCCAAGTAAACCAAGCTGTCATCAATGGCACCACAACAAACTGATCGAGGTGAGGGCAGAATACTCAGTTCATCAAGTACATGAAAGTAGCAAACGCATTAGTCAAACTAAAAGGCATGACCTGGAACTCATAATGCACATTGCGAGTTCTAAATGTTGTCTTCAGCACATCCTCATCCTTCACAAACATCTGTTAGCCACTTTGTAGTTCCATATTCAAAAACACAGTGGCTGACTTCAGTTGATCAAACAGGTCATTGATGTGAGGCAAGGGATAATGGTTCTTCACTGTCACTTGGTTGAGCATGCGGTAGTCCATGCACATTCACAACAAACCATCATTCTTCTTCATGAACAAGATAGGGGCTCCCCAAGGTGAGATGCTAGGGTAGATAAAACCATTGTCAAGAATCTCCTGAAGCTGCTTCTTAAGCTTGGCAAGTTCAGGTCCAGTTTGGTAGGATGTAGTCAGATGACAAAATGCATCCTTGATGTACATTTTTACATTGTGAACTCACTAAACTACACCCCACTACACCCAAAAAAATTAGCCCTCGACATGGGTCAAGCGGTTAGGCAACTTCAAGATCGGTAAAGTCCCAAGCATAAGCTCGATGGAAAATTCCACCTCGTGAGTTGGTGGTAGTCTAGGAAAATCCTCAAGAAACACATCAGGAATGTCTCTTACTACATCTATATGATCTATAGAAGGAGGTGTGGCATCAAGAATGAAAGATGCTAAGTATACTCTACACCCTTATGAGGCAAATTTTTTGACTTTTATGGCAAAGATGATGAATTGTTGATCCTCTCATTTCTTGCTCTTGATACATAGCCTCTCTCCATCAGGATGCAACAAGCTAACTTTTTTCCCTGATAGAATAAGGTTGCATCATGATTCTTCAACCAATCCATGCCCAAGATAACATCAAAGGTAGACATGTCGAGCAGGATAAAGTCTAAAGGAAACATTTTTCCTAATATACAAAGGTCCAAGGTAGGGATTTTGAGATAAGAAGAGCAGATCCTACCAGTAGGTGTTTTTACATCTAACACATATCCATGTATTTAGATTCTAACTCTAACATGGAAGTAAGCTGGACAGACATTAAAATGTTCAAAGAGCCATAATGGAAAAATGTCTTGATAGGATGCATATTGATATGTAAGGTATGTTCATGACTTCATTGTCCTCTTCAACATCTTTAGGTATCAGTGCAAACACCCTTCCATTCCGCCTCTCCACAAGAAGTCACCACTGTTGTTCAATGGAGGCAGATTCTGTCGTGGTTGTTGTGGTTGTTGTGTCGGCTACTGGTCTGGAGCCTATCCTAGATAAAATTGGGGACAGAAAGGTCAAAGATTTCCATCCTGGCCACACTCATGGAAGGTAGGTGCGGGTTGATCATCTCTTTGAGAAAGGGCATTGTTGGCAGGGCACCTCCTAGGAGGTTGGTAGCGGGAGCACCGGTTGCATCTCTCACGGTCACAATTTTTGCCATGATTCTTCCTCATGTTGTTGTTGTTATGCCCCAAAGGTTGGAATCCATGGTAGCATTCAATACCCAAGGCCTTATCAACCATTTTCTGGAAGATGAGTGGAAGTTGTGGAATGAGGTTCCAGCCAACCTAATAGCTCAGACTCTCTAGGAATAGGGTCAGTCTTCTCTCGACACCAAGGTCCATGGAATAACATTCCAATAGAAGGAACCGTTGAATGTAGTCGATAATGATCATGCCACCCTACTTAAGGTTGTAGAACTCAACCTCCTTCTTCCTCAAGAAAGTCGGGTAGATGTACATCTCCATGAAGATCTTGATAAACTGGTCCCAAGTCATGGTGGTTGTGTCTCTGGTGCAGGATATACCATTCTACCACACTCAGGCCGGTCCATCCAACACGTAGGTTGCAAAGAAGACTTTCTGGTGAGGAGGACATGTCATGCCCTCAAAAGTCTGGTCCAGGGCCAAAACCCAATGATCAACCTTGTCAACCATGTTCGGTTCACTCTCTCTTTTAAACTATGGAGGCTTCATCTTAATGAAGTCTGTCAGAGTGAACTCCTTTGGCTTGTTAGCATTGACAACAACAACGATGAGTTACCCCACCAAGGTAGAATAGAGTAGCTTGCACAACATGGCCAACTCCTATTCTGGGGTAAGGCCAGGGGTGTGAGGGTTCACGACACTATGTCCTTGTTTATTCATCATGGCATCCAAACTGCTAGAGTCATTCTGGGTAGAACCCTTGGAGTTGTTGTTATTGCACATGTTGTCAAACAAGTCAACTCTCTTGAAAGGTAAGGTTATCATTTTAGGTTTCCAGGAGTATAGCAACATAGATGAGAAAAGAATGTCTAAGGCTACTATAGCCTAAAAGCATGTTATTTCAATCAATCCATATCATCTTAGGCCAGGTGGGTATCATATGGATCTGGGAGTCCTCGTAAACTAAGATAGTGGTGCGGAGGAACATCTTGTCACCCCCTAAACCCTGATCCTTTCTAGACACCCTAGCTTTCAACTTCATGCCCTAGTAGTTTCCCAAAGACTCTAATACCATGCTGTAAAGAGGCGAGATCACCTCCTTACTAAAATTTGAAGGAAATACAAAACATCCATCTTTTCAGAAAGATAATAGATATTGAGGGATGCATGTATAATATTCCAAGTAAATAAGCATGCACCAGATATATATAAAATGTCAATAGAAGTGGAAGGAGAAGAAACTAAAGCTATTACATGGATTTCATCATTGTTCACTACATAAGTTTTTCAAAAGAAAAAGATGAGAAAACAAAGGATCTAGCTTTAGCAACCTAGACATCTTTCAAGAAAGTCTTGAATCTACTTCGGGTCCTATTTTCCTTGATCTTGTTCAACACCTTGTCCAAAATCTGGGTGGTTGGTAAATCATCCAGCAAGAGGGAAAGAAAACAAGGTATGTGTCAACAATATGAACAAGAACAAAAGAAAGAAAATAACACAAAATTAAAGACTATAAGTTCATCAATAGATGAAGAGATCAAGAGTATGATGCATAATCAAAATAGATTCTTTCCATAACATTAAATAGTAAAGGAATTGCATTCATGATTAATATTGACTATATTGACTAAGTAGAGTTGAGCCACATACCAGACCCCAACTTATTGGTGAGGGGATAAATAATATATTCCTAGTCACCTACAAAAATTATATATGGGAGAGTAACAAATTTCCTAGGGAGAAATAGCACATGCCCTATCTATGGGTGGTTGTACATAAGTACCACTACTTTATCTAAATAATCTAATAAAATCATGATAAGAGAAACCTATGGCAAGTAGAAGCATCATATATTTGAAACATGGTAGTGGAGTATAAGACCTAAGAAATAGAATATCAATACTAATTTTTGAGGCAATTTAGCAAAAGAGTCATGAATAGAGAAAATAGGGTTCATATAGTGTCTCATTTGGGAATCTGGGGTTTGTTTTACAAATAACCCAACTTAGAGTGTAAGAATACACATACCTCTTTACCATGTTCAAATACCAATTTCCATCACTTCTAGATGTTCCAAGTCCAACGTTGGCTTATATCAATTTATTATCATTCATTAGTGTATATATTGCACATTATTGCATAGAAACCCAAAGATTGGACCTTTTTCACAAATCTCAGATTTAGACTCTGAAAATCTCAATACTACACTAATTAGGTTCTGATCAAGAAAACATATCTTTATGTCAATTTTGAGGTTATGGTGATTCAGTTGTAATTTTATGGATTTTATGTATTCAAATGATATTCCAAAAATCACTTATTAATAAACCTTGAAATTAGACCTCAGAGGCATTTTCATTAGAGAGAGCTTAATTTTCCAATTCCAAAACATATTTTTATTAATTTTGTTCAAGTGGTTTAAAAGATATGAATTTTCCAATTCCAACCAACCAGAAAATGACATGTCAGCAATTTAGTTGCAAGCGAGGAAGAGAGAGAGGGAGAGGGGGAGACTCATGATGTGCCCCCCCACAACCTATCTTGGGTCATCATTTATCCTAGGAAGGATGTACCGATCATTTCAGGTTCATCTAGAGCTAGTAACAAAGTATAGAACAATAAAGAAATGAAACCCTAAACAAGAACATCATCTAAAGGTGGAGATCATCAATTAAGAAAAAGAATATGAACTAACAAGTTTATAATAAGCAATAAACATGAAGCAAGTTGTAAGTTGCCTCTAGGAAGAATATCAAATCCCAATCGTCAGGAAACTCGAGCAAGATGGGTTGGTAGCTCCAAGCACAAGCTCCAAACTCGAGCAAAAATAACCTTCTTCTCTAAGGATATAAACCCTAAGCAAGAGGAGCATGGAAAGAAGAGTTTTGAGCTTTTGTTGGAGTTCCACCATGGAAGACCAAGGTTTCAACCTAGAGGAAGGTGGAAGGAGGAAGAAAAGTAGGGAAAACATAGGAGAAGGGGAAGAAACCTACTTTCCTTGGTCAAAAATGCCAAAAGGTGACTTTAGAAACCCTAGATGAGCTAAGATGAAGCCTTAGAAGACCTTATTCACCAAGATGGCATCTTCTTCTACCTTGGGACAGCTCCTCTGTGGCCAAACAGAGAGATGATGAAGTTCTAAGTAGGATGGAGGTGATATGGATCAAATATTTCAGTTGGGAGGTAAGGAAGGAGTATATAAAGCTTTATGGTTAAGGAAGAAGCAAGGCATGAGGTGTCCAAGCTACTTTACATGTGTCCATGTATAAGGGTGCCCATGGTCATGCAAGCCTTTATGGATAAAGAATAAGAAAAGCATGGGGTGCCAAGTTTTTTTCCATGTGTCCATGTCAAGCATGAGGTGTCCATGGAACGTTCCATGTGTCCATAGCCTAGAGTTTCTATGGCCATACAAACAACTATTACACATCTCCTAGAGACTTCTTAGCAATCAATTTTCAGTTCTCTAGGCCCACCACCAACCTCCAAACAAAGAAACCACCCCATTGGTTGATAACTCCTAAAGATAAGCTCATCCATAAAGGGGGAAATCTCTAAAATGACCTTGAAGAGAAACACCTTCAAACCAAGGTACAACTAGGTGCCGCATGGACCAACAAGCTCAAGATTAATAAGGAAACATCTAAAGATCATAAGTCATGCGAAAATTTGCAAACAAAACCTCCCAATTTGGTAAATTGTAAAAAATTCCAAAATGCGCATAAAAATTGCATAACTTGCACTAACAACATTCAAATTGGACCAAACTTGAAAGTAAATCATATCTCATGATTTCAAAACACCTCACAAGGTTATATTAAGGTTTATACACTTAATTATGGTAATTGAGCTTGTTCAACACATTAAGAAAGGTTTGGGGCCTTACACTTCTAAGACCAATTTATTTACTATTGTTCCACTTAAGTGGTGATTTAACATTTTAGATCCTTAAATAATCTTTCACAGAGGTATTTGTGCATAAACACTCTCATTGGTATAATTATGGAAAAAATATTCACCAAGCCACTATAAACCCCACTAATTCATCAACAAGGACATAAAGGACGGAAATGAGAAGAAAAGTAAGGGAAAATAGTAGATGTAGAACCCACATTCTAATCCCATGTGTGTCTTCCTAATAAAATCTTGAAATATAGAGCACGTATTTAGCACAAATATATTTTTACCATTACCTACTATAAAGTGTAGGCTCTATAAAATGTTTGAACACCTTTAAACAAACATGAAATAATGAAAACATGTAACAAGGTAGATAAGTTAAATGAGTACATATACTAGTATATAATTGTCAAAGAATATCATAGAGTAATAGTTGATGAAAACAACCTAATATAAGTGTCTCAAAGAACTTGGAAACCAAGTCAACAAATGATAAATTTAAATAAATTTCTGTAGAATCTCAAAGAACTTGGAAAATGTTCTGCCATAATATAAGTTAAAGAATATATGTCAAAAATAGATCCAGCTACATGAACCCCCCCTTTGGTTGTTGCAGTGTCTTGAGAAACTTATATTCCTTTGTTTTCTCACTAACAACAAAATCTACAACACTTTTTTGTGGTTTAACTGGGTGGACAGTTGTGGTTCCACTTTACAAATTGACATTCTTGAAATTCACTCTAGGATTTATTTTTTATTGACTGGATGCTTGATGTGAAGTTTGGTTCTTCTTGCATGTGTGGTTATACCTTCTACCTCAATTTAGAGATACCATCCTACATCATTTAGGAGATTCCCTTGTTGGTGGAAATATTTAATTTGCTTATTTTAGTGAAGGCAAAATTATCCAACATAGATTAAAGGTTGGATTTTTAAGGTGGCTATCATGGGGAATTATTGAAATCCTAGTTGTTTTTGTAACTAGATAACTACCTACTTGATTTTTATAGTTATTTTTGTTCATGATATTGCTTTTGTTATTCTTTCAATATGAAAAGTTTGGGTTGTCCCTCTATACAGGGTATGCCTTAGAATATGGGTCATATAGTTTCCTGGCCCCATAGTCCCCAATTATATATCATTAAATATTGTCATGACAACTGTATTGAGAATTGGGAAGGAGGAGTTGGATATGGGATCAAATATTCTATGCCCAACCACCGTGTCCACCTATGTTCCCAAAATATCTAATTGTTGTCTTGCGGGGCCCATCACGGAGTGTACGCCCAGGATTTTTTGGGTACATTGTCCTGGGCAAAAAGTATGAACCCTTAGATGTATGGCATCGCTAGATGAGACATATACAATAAAAATGATTTGATTGAATGTATGCATATTGTCATGTGTATGTGTTATGATATCCTTCTTTAAATCCAGGACATCAATGGCCTCAATGAAATGCTTCCTCCTTTATTTTTTTGGGTAGATCAAATGGAAATTGGGGGGGGGGGTCCTCTTTATGCATCATTGGGAATGGTTTGAGGTAATATCTTTATTACATTTTAGGACACTCTAGGGGTCTTTTATGTACACATTTTTGGTGACTGAATCAATACTCATACATGTAAAGAATAACTTGTTTTAGAACATTTGCATAAAGGTGCCACTGCTCAATTTGTTGATGTGGACACAAATAATGCAGATCATTAAACATTTTCCATGTACCATATTTTACTCATGCCTTAGAGAATCATTGGAGAGTTTTTGTCACAACTAATGTATTTTTCTTTCTGGGTAGAACTTGGAGATAAGCATATTTAGTAGACCATGACAACTACTAATAGAAATCTTTATTAAAGAAATTAGTGAAGCTCTTCACCAAGATCCTCAGAGTAGATGGAAATAGCAATTAGTAGGTATTAGTTTAAGGTAACAATGAGTAGATCTAGGGATGGAAATGGGGAAGATTGGTCTAATCATACTCATTCCCATTTGTGCCATGAATTATACAACCCAAACTATTCAACCCATTGTCAGATCCTAGATGGGTGATTAGATGCTCTAGAGGGGGGTGTGTGAATAGAGTTGAATGCACTTAAAATAAAATTCATTAGACCTTCAAGATATATCTCAAAATAAGGTTGTTAAATAGGAAATTTGAGTGCAAATAAAAAATGCATAGCAAGGATGAGAGAGATTGAACATACATGAGTAGACAAGCTATTTAGAGTGGTTCCACACTTCAAATTAGAAGTGAGTCAGTCCACTTCCCTAGAGAGGTCAACCTCTAGGATTTCTTAACCATGAACCTTCATTATATTCATTATAAGAGATACAATACATGACCAACCAAAGGACTTACCTATCCAATACAAAGAGTCTTCAACTGTATCAAGGACTTACCCACTTTTTAAGGAGTCTTCTACCTTATTCTAAGAACTTACCTACTCTTGCACAAGTCTTCAGCCTTACATGGATTACCCACTCTTCTTGGATCTTCTGGCTTTGACTTCACCTTCACTCGGAGAAGCTTCCACCAAGGACTTACCCACTTGAGCAAGGAGTCTTCTGCCTTCACCAAGGGCTTACCCACTCTAGCTCCAAGTCTTCATCCTTGATCTTCACCAAGGGATGCCTTCCCTTGTTCTTCTTCACCTCTCTTAGACAAGAGAGAGATCCTTCATCTTCATGGTTGAAAAGAGAGATAGGGAGGTGGTGGAAGTGAGAGCCTCACAAGATATACATGTAGGACTAGCTCTCTTATAGATTTCCCACTCACTCTAACAAATGTATCAAGTGGTTAGGCTTAGAGAGAGAGAAGGTTGTAGGAAGCACTCAACTATAGAATAGGAACCTCACATAGAGTTTTACATTGAATTCTCAACCTTGGAATGAAGCCCAAGGGGTCCTATTTATAGCTGGAGATGCCTCTTAGCCTTTGGGAACACTTGATAATGAAAACTAGCCATTTTGTGGCTTGCAACAAATATATTTTCACTTGTTGCAACTCCACAATGGATATAAACACTTTTCTGCACTTTTCCATACAGTGCAATCGGTCGAGTTTCTATAAGGGTAACTCGACCAATAGAGTAAAAGACAAAGCTGATATTCAGACCATCAGTTGAGTTTGTCCTGGGGAAACTCGACTAACCAATGAAAATCAAATTGGTCAGGTACTCCATCGGTCGAGTTCTATCAAATGTAAACTCGACCGATTAAAAGTCATTTTCAAGATCCAATCAGGATCGGTCGAGTTCTGTGTATTGACAACTCGACCGATGAACAACCTGATGTGAATTTTGGAAAATGGATTTTGAGTGCTTAAACATTCAATCTAAGTGATCCTAATTTTTTCCAAGCTTAATTACAATTCATACAATCATTAAAAGTGATTTACACCATGATTCTAATGGATTTACATCATATTACAAAAATGTGCACTTGTATTGATTTTGACTTGTTTTTTCTCCAATTTGATATGCGCAAGTTAGGGCATTTGGAGTGTGTCTATACCTAATATGAAATTACTCAAATAGAGACATTAGACACAAATATGTGGAATGGTTAGTCATCATCAAAACATGAGTTTAGTCAATTCAGACGTGAGTCAACATTGACCTATTTGACCTTGAGTCAACATTCTCCACCTTTTTGAAGATGACAAACCATTTGATAAATGTATTGAAAGCTTTTAAGTAAAATCATACCTTTAGAGTAACCTAGGGGTTTCAATAGGATTGAGCTCATATGCTCCCCCTCAATTGATGCTCATGAAGTTCTCATACTCCCCCTCAATTGATGTTATTTCTCCTGCATGGTTAGCTTTCATAACATTTATAGAATACTATGTCTTCTACTCATATATTTTCTACACATATATGTATTCTCCCAATTACCTTCTCTCCTTTATATGGACATGCTTCTCCTCTTCATGTAAGACATGCTTTCTTCCTCTTTTATCAAAAGAAGACATAGAAGACATACCTTTCTCCCCCTTTGTCATTTCAAAAAGTGGGGGGTTATGAAGAAATAAGAAACACCACTTGTTAAAGGAAAGGAGATAACAAAAAGTTATATAAGGAGAGTAGAAGAGCACAGATAGAGTTTTATCCAAGCTTAGAAAGAAAAGCAAGTTAAAGGATGTACTTGAACAACCCAAAATGCAAGATAAAGTGTTACTAAAAAATAATAAATCGCAATTTTGACCCTCAAGATGACAAAATTTGCCCAAAAGGTGTCAGGGCTCATGGCATAGAGATGAACCTTTCTTAGAAGGTCGTTTCTGCATAAAAAACACTACTCTTGCAGCAAAAACTGAAACAGGAGCAAAATCTGCATACAATCCAAAAATACTCAAATTTCTACATATAATGTTGATCAATGTACCATGCATCACAATGTTATGCAAGAAACTCAAGATAGTAGATATGCAATTCAAGGAACAAGCTTGAACATATATGAGACAAGATACAAGCATAGCATATAGTGAAATACCATTAGATGAGCAAAGATGCCAATTATAAACAAGGTCAGAACTACATGTATGTGAACTACTAGTAGATGATATCACAAGTTAGGACTACTAGTAGGATCTAGATCATAGCAAGAAATACCAAAAGGTACACAAGATAAAGCAAGTTATGAGTATATGTAGAGATATATCCAAACAAAGAGATATGCAATTTTAGAAGCATGAAAGGATATAACTCACATACAAGTATGCATCATTACCAAAAGATGATTACCACTAAGAACCTCAAGGTTGTATCAAAACAAGATATACACCTAGATAGATGTAGCAAGTTAGAGTACAACATAAGCAATTTTAGATACAACCAAGAGATCCAAAGTGATCATCATCAAAACTTGCAAAACAACTCAAAGGAAGTAATTACAAGATATAGATATACCAATATAGGGAAATTAGAGAGATAGAGTTGTAAGCAAGATAGGCAATTTAGAACATGGCAATATGCATATATAAAGGTACCAAAGGAGTGCCAAGGAATAAGGCTATTTGTTGATAAAATCTAGTTGAGAGGGAAATTATCATTCAATAAACCAAATGTATATTCTTTGCACAGTGTTATCGGTCGAGTTATGTACATTGATAACTCGACCGATGACAGTTGCTGGCAACACCCATTGGTGCCTATCGGTCGAGTTTCAAATAGGACAAACTTGACCGACAAAGCTGCTGTCAAAAGGCACATATAATTCATAAAAACATATTTAAAGACATGCTAAATATACAAGCCATATCCAAACATGTGTAAACAAGTTAGTAATGCACTATAAAAGCATTTGAAATAGTTTTTGAGCAAGAGTGTGAAGAGAAACACAAAATACCACTTTTGACTCAAAAACCATATGTATAATGCATACTATCTTGACAAAAACAAGTTAGGATTGGTTATAAGCAAGAAAACATTTACCTTTGTTCTTACCATTCCTTTTTCCATTTGTTGTCATCCTCTACACATCTCACCTTTCTTCTTTCATGTGGATTGACAAGTCAATTTACAATTCAATAGCTCAAGTCAATCCATTTGCAAGTACCTACAAGAATAAAGATGAAATGGTCTCCAATCATCTTTTTGGGTTCGGAGGGGTTAGTTTAGCAACCCAAGTCCTATTTCTCTTGGGTGCTTTCCTAAAAGGACAACAAGTAGAATAATGACCAAAATCATTGCAATAGTCGCATGTTCCCATAGTCTTGGAACTAAAGTATTCTCCATGGAATATTGGAAGTCCTTTACCTTTGTTGTTCCTTTGACTACTATCATACCCTAGACCATGTCTACCAATTTGTTTAGTAGTATGGTGTAGGATGTCCTTGAGATTCTTTTTACCAACTAAGAATCTTTGCAAAGAAGATCTCAAACTGTCATTATCATGCATAAGAGAAGCAACAGTAGAAGACAAATGATTTATATTTTCTCTAGCATGCAAAAGATCATTTTCTAAGCAAAGAGCTTTCTTTAAATAAGAATCTCTATCAATATGAAGAGCAAAAACATCATTCTCTCTACTCGTAGAACTAGAACCAGATTCATGCACATTGACTTTAACAAGCAAGGGGGCATTTTATCTTTCAAGCAAAGCAATCATAGAAAGATAAACACCATTTTTATATTCTAATCCTTGCAAAGCAAAATCTTTGTCCTTGTTTTCAGATTTAAGAGAATCAATATCATGCATGAGAGAATCAACAATTAAAGTATGCTCTTCATTAGAACTAGGCATAAGAGGTTGAGCTTCTAGGAATTTAATCTTATCAAGCAAACTAGTATTTTCAAGTTTAAGAGAGTCTACTTGGCTAAGACAAGCATTTTTGTCATCAAACAAGCAAGAATTAGCATGTTCAAGATCATCTAATTCTACATGCATATTATCAACAGTTCTAGCAAGCTTTTTCCTTTTCATTTTATAAGACTTAAGAGAGGCACACGTATCATGAATAATAGCAATCAAAGATTCTTTATCTAAAGAGTTTAGATTTACCTCATTTGAGTCCTTACTTGTTGATGCTATAAGAGCAAAATGACATTCTCCTTCATCACTAGAGTTTGAGCTTGATCCTTCACTTGAATCTTCACTTGAGCTTGAGTTGGAGGAGTCACTTGAGCTTGAGTGCCATTTCTCCCTCTTCTTATACTTCTCTTCTCTTCTCTTGTGAAGACGGGTCTTTTTGCCTTATGGGCAATCTTCCTTGTAGTGGCCCTTCTTTCCACATATGAAGCACAGGATGGAGGAGGACATGCCTTTGTAGAGTTTACCCTTGGAGTACATGGAATATTCTTTAACTTGAGAGGATGGAGAAGCTTGACCAACAATAGCCTTGATTTTAGCTTTGATTTCAACCTTCTTCATTCTTTTGAGTTCTTTGTCTTCTTGTCTTTCTACTTCCTCCCTCTTGTCAAGTGTGGCTTCATGTGCTTGTAGATTTCCAATGAGCTCTTCAATAGGGACATCCTTAAGAGAACTTACGTCTTCAATGGAAGTCACCTTGGGTTCCCACCTCTTGGGAAAAGTCTAAGGATCTTTGAGTTGATCTCTCCTCTAGACATAGGATGTCCTAGAACAGCAAGACCATTCATACTAGTGTTGAGCCTTGAGTACATGTTGGCTATCTTCTCTTCCTTTCCCATCTTGAAGTTCTTAAGCAACCCTTTGAGCATGTAAACTTTGCTTTCCTTCACTTGATATGTCCCCTCATAGGTGATTCATAGCTTTCTCCATACCTCATAGGCCGTATCATAAGAAGAAATCTGGTTGAACTCAGTGGAGGTCATGGAGGCATAGAGGATGTGCATGGCTCTAGCATTCAACGTTGCTTTCTTCAACGTAGCATCATCCCATTCTTCAATCTTTGTCTTCGATAGCTTGTATGGGCTGTTCACCATTTGCCACATCTCAAGAGTTGATCCTTGGATGTAGAATTGAAGCCTTCTTCTCCAATAGAGGAAATTTCTCCCATCAAAGATTGGTAGGCTGATCAAGTATCTCCCTCCTTGGTAGTCACCCATCTTCTCCTACTTGTTGAGGTATGCTTGGAGAAGCCCGATTTGATACCAATTGTTGGATCCTAGATGGATGATTAGATGCTCTAGAGGGGGGGTGAATAGAGTTGAATGCACTTAAACAAAATTCATTAGACCTTCAAGATATATCTCAAAATAAGGTTGCTAAATAGGAAATTTGAGTGCAACTAAAACATTCATAGTAAGGATGAGAGAGATCGAACATACACAAGTAGACAAGCTATTTAGAGTGGTTCCACACTTCAAATTAGAAGTGAGTCAGTCCACTTACCTAGAGAGGTCAAAATCTAGGATTTCCTAACCTTGCACCTTCATTATATTCATTATAAGAGATACAATACATGACCAACCAAAAGACTTACCTATCCAATACAAAGAGTCTTCAACCTTACCAAGGACTTACCCACTTTGCAAGGAGTCTTCCACCTTCTTCTAAGGACTTACCTACTCTTGCACAAGTCTTCAGCTTTGCAGGGATTACCCACTCTTCTTGGATCTTCCAGCTTTGACTTCACCTTCACTCGGAGAAGCTTTCACCAAGGACTTACTGTGCCGTCCCCGGATTTTGACTTCTCCAAACCCTATTGGGAATGAGATGTCAGAATCCGAAAACATTATCCAATCATATCAGAAAGCGATGCGGAAGCATAATACGCATACATGAACATACAACCATAACATTCTCAACATTCAACATGTAAATTTATACAACATGAATTATTACACAATGATTTACAATTACATATTGAATGTAAATTCTACAATCTAACAACATGTATGCTAAACTAGGATCTACACAATAGGTATGACCTGAACAGTGCTAACTTCACATCTTTTATCCCACGCTATCTCTGAACCTAAAACATACGTGAAACAACGAATCAACACACAAGGTGTTGTGTACATGGGTAGAAAGATACATACTAATATGTTCGCATAATTGAAATAACTTGAGAAAGAAAGAGTAAAAGAAAACATTATTTAAAGCAATAATCAGGTAAACATTCATTTTATTGCTTTCACTTTGATGCGGTTGTACTACTCATACTTACACTTGACTTACATCTAGTGTGGGCAATATAGTATCATCGTACATCTAACATGGGCCAAGGAATCATACATCCATGTTAGGAAACATACATCCACACCAGGCTATGTACTCTAGTAGCTACAACCCATCATACTCATTTATGTTCTATTAGATTTGGCTAAGTATAACTCATACTAGTTCAACCAAGCAATCATATCCAAATACGAGCATTCAAGATATCACATATCATATGCAACCAGAAAACTAGTCTTATACTTAATAAATCCCACGTACCTGAATTTAGAGATTGATAAATATCTTTGATCATCTAGACAAACTGGGCAGCACCTGATCAAGACAAGACCATATACTATCATCAGATTCTGATCATCTTAACCCTAGTCGTGTTCATTTTAGGGTTTACTTAGATCATTATGTTATTCTCATGATTACTTGTATTCTTACCTTATATTTATCTTACTGATGTCATTTTCCAGATTACAGTTCATCAACTGGATATACTCATGTGTCACATTATTATGTGGACATATTCAACATTATGTCACTTTCATTAACCATATTAGGGTTGCATCACATGTATTAAGGGTGCTCTTCATATAACATGCATTCTATACATCATCATGATCTCATAATTAAATCTGAGTTTCCAAATATAGATATGAGCTTACTCTATAAATTTCATCATTTATTGAGCATGCATGTATTAATTTCATCAACTTTAGTGTTATTATCCCTAATTAGACATATTAATAAAATTATGTAATTTCATAATCAACATGACAATATATGCCATCATATGCATTCTATACATAATTCTGGACTTACTGGTATTTTTCCATGATTTTATGTCATCATTTGCTATTTATTATCCGTTAAACAAGCATTACACCTCTTACATGATATCACTATTATTAGTGCATCAAAAGACTGATATTACAATTTCATATTATTCTACACATTTTTCTGAGAATTTTGGTATGTTATTTGTATTTTTGTGATAACAGTGTGATTTTCTACGAATTATGCAAGATTTGACGATTATCTGAGATTATTACCTTTTTGGCGAATGGGACAGTGCCACGTGGCTCCGTGGGTAGTCTCCCTTGGTTGCGCTGGGTTCACGGTAGAATTTGGTCATTTCTTTGTTGGTTTGACTGGATCGCCCGGTTCATTGTCCTTTGAACCCAGTCTGAGGTACCTTCTGCCCCTTCTACTTCCGCTTGACGCCACGCTGAGCGTGAGGGTTCTCTGTCCGCAGCGTCGCCGGAGAGGGGTGTTCCTGGCGAGGGATCCTACACGACCCATCCCTCCTCATCAACCATTAAGGTTGCCTTCGGCTACGTCCACCATCCGCATGGGATCTCCACCGGCGTGCGATCGACAACAGGGCCAATGGATTCGGCCCTACTCCCTCAGCATTGCACCGTGTGGCTCCCTGCCTTGCAGCCGTTGTCGTGGCTGGAGGAACGGCGAGAAAGCCTGCCGCCTCCAGATCTTCTTGGGTCGCCGTCGACCTAGTACTCCAACACATCACCTTCCTTCCCGATCTGGGCATGAGTCTGCGGGCAAGCCGCCGCCACCGCCGCTCTGCTCGCCTTCGCTTGGCTGGCATCTCTCCAGCTTGGCGTGCTCCCACCCGGCCGCCGTGAAGATCATCTTCAGTGATAAAGATGGGGCTCCATTAGCTCCTCTCTCTTCTCCTCATGTGAACGTGATCTACACGACACCTGTGTGAGTTCTATGAAGCCGACGCCACTGGATTTGTCTCCGGCGAGCGATTCAACCTCGTCCTCCTCATCAGCGATCCTTGGTGTCGCCTCTGCTTCATTTCATAGCATGTTCTCCTACAGGTGGCGGTGGATGAGCCATGATATGAGGCTTCTCATTCTCGCTCATCCGTTCTGACCTCCGCCAAGGAATCTCAATGCCTTCTGATCCCTGCCTTCTACTGGTCGGGAATCAGACTACACCTCCGAGACACCACCGCCGCCGGCTTGTCATCGGGAAGAGAAGAAGCTTGGAGACATGCACTTGCCAGTTGAGCACCTCCGTGGTGAGGTTTGGAATGGGGAAAGGACGGCGCTGGGTGTTGAATCAGCTATGTAAAGGTCCTAGGAGGCACTTCCGCCATTCCTGAGACGTCAACGCACCGCCTCAGATCTGGCTAGGAACTTGACGACCTCCTCTCCAGCGAGGCTCCAAGTCAGGTCCTTTCTTCTCTCTACATAAGCCACTAGTTTGCCCACAAAAAGGGGTCTTCAAAGAGATCTAAGACTTTCGAAGCTAATCGCACGTTTGATATCCAGATCAAGATCCTTTTATCTCGGATACGTCAAACCAACGAGACTTGGTCTCCATGTGTACTGGCGTCTCCGTGAGAAATGGAGATAGGATCTGAGTAATTAACTGCTTAGGTGATAATTTATCGCTTTCAAGGCTCCATGTATCCTATTTTCTATATGAAAGTATAACGTAGGTTGAATTGAAATAACCATGGAATGAGGCAAAAATAATAGTTTCATCACACATGCTTAAATCTCGATTTGCGTCAAATATTATAACGACCTAGGTTCATAAAGCATTATTTAATTAATTTTCTTCTTTGTTCCAAATCTCAATAGTATCCAATAGCAATATTCAGTTGTATGAATCCATGTACACTTCATCGAATACTAAAATCCATATGTCCTCAACATAGACTTATCACTACTATTAATCATATCAACATACATTCATGGTCCTTGGTAGATATTATTGATCCTCTCATGGCATTAAAGTCATACTTGAAGGTCAAAGAATCCAGGGTTAGGTAAAAGTCAACTCAGCTTTAAATTAATGAAAACAAACATTCATAGACTTCAAATACTATAACGAGTCTCAAAACCCTAAAATCATGGGTCATCACATTCACCCCACCTTGTATGGAATTTCGTCCTCGAAATTCAACTAATCTCATACTTAAGAGGCTATTTAGGAGTTCAACTTCATATACATCATCATTGCTTAGGTTCTAAGACCACCATAATTGCATGCACTCTAAGTTGCCATCTTAGGGTTTAGAGACTCTTGGGTGTGTCCACCCCACCTTATATATATGTGGAAGCATCACTTAATGTCTTATCTGTAACATGACATTATGATATCTTAGGATTACATCACCCCTAAGGATACGGGTTTTGTACATAATTTTAAAGTTCAAGAGGAATTCGTTTATATGTCATGATATTCAGATCGTTCAAATCTAACATCATTAACATCTTACAATGATTTCTGCATTAGAGAAGATTTATCTTCATCCTTGATATTAGGATTTTTCTACATAAGAAGGGCTTATGTAACATGCTTGACCATTAGGGTTTCACCCTATGGTGTGATATTCATACTCAACTTAGAAGCATACATTGAGAAGGATCAAAATTATGAACTATATTTCTGATCATATATCCTATGATCCAAAAATGTCTTTATATCAAGTTCATGAGTTCAACCTTTTTTTTGTCTTGCATGTATTATGTGAAGGGAAAAAAATACTACGTTTATCCCATGATCTCAGCATCATATCTTTCATGTTTCATATGAGGGGGGGAGAGAATATTTTAAAGTCAAACTTATCATGATTTCAATCTTTGGTACTACATGTATGATATAGGGGGGAATATAGAATAGGTCAAGCTTATACGAGTGAATCCTCATATCTAAATCATCTATATAGCTCAAGTGAGGTTTCTATCATCATATATTAAGAAAGAGAAGAAGAAGGGAGAACATGTATTTTGAGTATCTTTTGCACAAAGCATCATACTCTCGTAACTAGAGTTCATATATTACCTCACTTGCAACTAATGATGAGATTCTCAAAATATGTCACTCTAGCTAGGACCTAACTCAGCCAAAGGACTGACTTTATCATATGGGTCATCTACCCATCCTTTTATTTTACCCAATTCTCACATATAGATTTGAATCATGCATAAGGACTCAACTCAACACTCGAGAGTAATCTAGTGTAGGATTTTTTTAACACATATCTCATATATTGGAGGCTAGGTCCTATGACCTTCTCCCTGTGGGTCTTACTCTCTCTATAGTTCACCACATATCTCATCCTACCACTAGACATCCTCCTTGTATAAGAGCTTGAGGCTCATGCACACTCATCTCTATCTTAACTTAGCTTATCTTAAGTAGGCAAAGGGAATGTACTTTCATCATCAAGATTTTGCATAAATTCTACAGAATTGGATTCAACAAGTATACAACTTAATCCTTTATAAGGAACTTATACCATCAGAGATCGAACTTAGTTAAGATTTCACATGCTTATATCAACTATCATTCTATCATCTACTCAATGTATCACATATCTTGATAAGGCTCTAGACATCTAATCTAGACTACTCTCTTTTCTAGACTGATGTCGCTCCCCTTCACTTAGATTGCATGAACACTAACTACTCTCCAGTGTGAGGGACACATTTTTATATTTACATATAGGTAATAAAATATTATATAGTTTTTCTCCGAGAAGGCAGACGGCAGAGAAAACTATCGAGGCTCGAGCCGATTGGAAAACAAAACCAAATCAGAAAAACGAGTGTCCCACACATAGTAGATAGTCTAGTGTCATGTCACCTAGTGAAATGGTGAGAACAAGGTGTAGACTAGTGTAGCTACCCAATACATATGAGCTCTATATGGAAAGGGTTTCAGACACTTGTCTAAACCTAGTTCTCAAACATCTAGGTTCTAACCTAGAGGCTAAGTCAAACCTTATTCCTATAGAACAACTTACTAAGTTTCTAAGGTTTAAAGTGAAAGGTGAGATTTAGGTTTAATGTTTCATGGTGAGAAATTGTTAGGTGTAGCTAATGTTCATTCTCTGATACCAACTGTGACATCCCCGGATTTTGACTTCTCCAAACCCTATTGGGAATGATATGTCAGAATCTGAAAACATCATCCAATCATATCAGAAAGCGATGCGGAAGCATAATACGCATACATGAACATACAACCATAACATTCTCAACATTCAACATGTAAATTTATACAACATGAATTATTACACAATGATTTACAATTACATATTGAATGTAAATTCTACAATACAACAACATGTATGCTAAATTAGGATCTACACAATAGGTACGACCTGAACAGTGCCAACTTCACATCTTTTATCCCACGCTATCTCTGAACCTAAAACATACGTGAAACAATGAATCAACACACAAGGTGTTGTGTACGTGGGTAGAAAGATACATACTAATATGTTCGCATAATTGGAATAACTTGAGAAAGAAAGAGTAAAAGAAAACATTATTTAAAGCGATAATCAGGTAAACATTCCTTTTATTGCTTTCACTTTGATGCGGTTGTACTACTCATACTTGCACTTGACTTACATCTAGTGTGGGAAATATAGTATCATCGTACATCTAACATGGGCCAAGGAATCATACATCCATGTTAGGCAACATACATCCACACCAGGCTATGTACTCTAGTAGCCACAACCCATCATACTCATTTATGTTCTATTAGATTTGGCGAAGTATAACTCATACTAGTTCAACCAAGCAATCATATCCAAATACGAGCATTCAAGATATCACATATCATATGCAACCAGAAAACTAGTCTTATACTTAATAAATCCCACGTACCTGAGTTCAAAGATTCATAAATATCTTTGATCATCTAGACAAATTGGGCAACACCTGATCAAGACAAGACCATATACTATCATCAGATTCTGATCATCTTAACCCTAGTCATGTTCATTTTAGGGTTTACTTAGATCATTATGTTATTCTCATGATTACTTGTATTCTTACCTTATATTTATCTTACTGATGTCATTTTCCAGATTACAGTTCATCAACTGGATATACTCATGTGTCACATTATTATGTGGACATATTCAACATTATGTCACTTTCATTAACCATATTAGGGTTGCATCACATGTATTTAGGGTGCTCTTCATGTAACATGCATTCTATACATCATCATGATCTCATAATTAAATCTGAGTTTCCAAATATAGATATGAGCTTACTCTATAAATTTCATCATTTATTGAGCATGCATGTATTAATTTCATCATCTTTAGTGTTATTAGCCCTAATTAGACATATTAATAAAATTATGTAATTTCAAAATCAACATGACCATATATGACATCATATGCATTCTATACATAATTCCAGACTTATTGGTATTTTTCCATGATTTTATGTCATCATTTGCTATTTATTATCTGTTAAACAAGCATTACACCTCTTACATGATATCACTATTATTAGTGCATCAAAAGACTGATATTACAATTTCATATTGTTCTACACATTTTTCTGAGAATTTTGGTATGTTATTTGTATTTTGCTGATAACAGTGTCATTTTCTATGAATTATGCAAGATTTGACGATTATATGAGATTATTACCTTTTTGGCGAATGGGACAGTGCCACGTGGCTCCGTGGGTAGTATCCCTTGGTTGTGCTGGGTTCATGGTAGAATTTGGTCATTTCTTTGTTGGTCTGACTGGACCGCCCGATTCATTGTCCTTTGAACCCAGTCTGAGGTACCTTCTGCCCCTTCTACTTCCGCTTGACGCCACGCTGAGCGTGAGGGTTCTCTGTCCGCAACGTCGCCGGAGAGGGGTGTTCCTGGCGAGGGATCCTACACGACCCATCCCTCCTCGTCAACCATTAAGGTTGCCTTCGGCTCCGTCCACCATCCGCATGGGATCTCCACCGGCGTGCGATCGACAACAGGGCCAATGGATTCAGCCCTACTCCCTCAGCATTGCACCGTGTGGCTCCCTACCTTGCAGCCGTTGTCGTGGCTGGAGGAACGGTGAGAAAGCCTGCCGCCTCCAGATCTTCTTGGGTCGCCGTCGACCTAGTACTCCAACGCATCACCTTCCTTCCCGATCTGGGCATGAGTCTGCGGGCAAGCCGCCGCCACCGCCGCTCTGCTCGCCTTCGCTTGGCTGGCATCTCTCCTGCTTGGCGTGCTCCCACCCGGCCGCCGTGAAGATAATCTTCAGTGATAAAGATGGGGCTCCATTAGCTCCTCTCTCTTCTCCTCATGTGAACGTGATCTACACGACACCTGTGTGAGTTCTATGAAGCCGACGCCACTGGATTTGTCTCCGGCAAGCGATTCAACCTCGTCCTCCTCATCAGCGATCCTTGGTGTCGCCTCTGCTTCATTTCATAGCATGTGCTCCTGCAGGTGGCGGTGGATGAGCCATGGTATGAGGCTTCTCATTCTCGCTCATCCGTTCTGACCTCCGCCAAGGAATCTCGACGCCTCCTGATCCCTGCCTTCTGCTGGTCGGGAATCGGACTACGCCTCCGAGACACCACCGCCGCCGGCTTGTCATCGGGAAGAGAAGAAGCTTGGAGACATGCACTTTCCATTTGAGCACCTCCGTGGTGAGGTTCGGAATGGGGAAAGGACGGCGCTGGGTGTTGAATCGGCTGTGTAAAGGTCCTAGGAGGCACTTCCGCCATTCCTGAGATGTCGACGCACCGCCTTGGCTCTGGCTAGGAACTTGACGACCTCCTCTCCAGTGAGGCTCCAAGTCAGGTCCTTTCTTCTCTCTACATAAGCCACCGGTTTGCCCACAAAAAGGGGTCTTCAGAGAGATCTAAGACTTCCAAAGCTAATCACATGTTTGATATCCAGATCAAGATCCTTTTATCTCGGATACGTGAAACCAACGAGACTTGGTCTCCATGTGTACTGGCATCTCCGTGAGAAATAGAGATAGGATCTGAGTAATTAACTGCTCAGGTGATAATTTATCGCTTTCAAGGCTCCATGTATCCTATTTTCTATATGAAAGTATAACATAGGTTGAATTGAAATAACCATGCAACGAGGCAAAAACAATAGTTGCATCACACATGCTTGAATCTCGATTTGCGTCAAATATTATAACGACCTAGGTTCATAAAGCATTATTTAATTAATTTTCTTCTTTGTTCCAAATCTCAATAGTATCCAATAGCAATATTCCGTTGTATGAATCCATGTACACTTCATCGAATACTAAAATCCATATGTCCTCAACATAGACTTATCACTACTATTAATCATATCAACATACATTCATGGTCCTTGGTAGATATTATTGATCCTCTCATGGCATTAAAGTCATACTTGAAGGTCAAAGAATCCAGGGTTAGGTAAAAGTCAACTCAGCTTTAAATTAATGAAAACAAACACTCATAGACTTCAAATACTATAACGAGTCTCAAAACCCTAAAATCATGGGTCATCACACTTACCCACTTGACCAAGGGCTTACCCACTCTAGCTCTAAGTCTTCAACCTTGATCTTCACCAAGGGACGCCTTCCCTTTTTCTTCTTCACCTCTCTTAGCTAAGAGAGAGATCCTTCATCTTCATGTTTGAAAAGAGAGATAGGGAGGTGGTGGAAGTGAGAGCCTCATAAGATATACATGTAGGACTAGCTCTCTTACATATTTCCTACTCACTCTAATGAATGTAGCAAGTGATTAAGCTTAGAGAGAGAGAGAGAGGAGGCTGTAGGAAGTACTCAACTATAGAATAGGAACCTCACATAGAGTTTTACATTGAATGATCAACCTTGGAATGAAGCCCAAGGGGTCCTATTTATAGCTGGGGATACCGCTTAGCCTTTGGGAACACTTGAGATCGAAAACTAGCTGTTTTGTGGCTTGCAACGGATATATTTTTACTTGTTGTAACTCCACAACTGCTAGAAACACTTTTTTGCACTTTTCTGTACAATGCAATCGATCGAGTTTCTATAAGGGTAACTCGACTGATAGAGTAAAAGACAAAGCTGATATTTAGACCATCGGTCGAGTTTGTCTTGGGGAAACTCAACCGACCAACGAAAATTGAATTGGTCAGGTACTCCATCGGTCGAGTTCTGTGAAGTGTAAACTCGACCAATCAAAATTTATTTTCAAGATCCAATCAGAATCGGTCAAGTTCTGTGTATTGACAACTCGACCAATTAACAACCTGATGTGAATTTTAAAAAATGGCTTTTGAGTGCTTAAACATTCAATCGAAGTGCTCCTCATTTTTTCCAAGCTTAATTACAAGTCATACAATCATTACAAGTGATTTACAACATGCTTCTAATGGATTTACATCATATTACAAAAACGTGCACTTGTATTGACTTTGACTTTTCTTTTCTCCAATTTGATATGCGCAAGTTAGGGCATTTGGAATGTGTCTATACCTAATCTGAAATTAATCAAGTAGAGACATTAGACACAAATATGTGGAATGGTTAGTCATCATCAAAACACGAGTTTAGTCAATTTAGACGTGATTCAACATTGACCTAATTGACCTTGAGTCAACACCCATGTGTACATAGATACACAGATGGGATACCCATACCCAAATTAAAAAGCTAATCCCTATATTAGCACGCATACACTAAAGGGACAGATGTGGCCTAATTCATATGTTTAACATGTTTTATTTTGTCATATTCAATTATCAAAATGGAAGGGTTTTGACACAATAGTTAAAGTTTACTCATAATTTTGATCACTTTTTTCTTGGGTCAAAAGTGTAAATGTGATTGTCCCGTCATATATATTCGACTTTAAATTCATACATGACTTTCAAGAGATATCCTCAACTCAATACAAAGTCTATTGTAGTAGTAGGACAAGGACAATAATAGAATAAGTACAAGAGATCTTGGTTTCATTTAGTCAAATCAAAGAGGTAAAATTAGGTGTCGGCGAGCAGTAGCTCAGGTGGTCGTAGCACAGGGCCCTTCATGAAGGGTCTCGGATTTGAATCTCCCTGGTGGTGTTGTTCAGAATTATTTCTCCTATAGCGCAACTGACCTCTGTGCGAATTAATGAGCTATGCTCCTTACGGGATGGGGCTTAGCTCCCCAGGTTGGGCTCGACGCAAGCCTTACAAGTTCCTGGGTTACAAAAAAAGAGAGGTAAAATTGGTGTTCTAGTCAAGGAACAAATTAATCTAATTAAGTAGTAAATCTAATTTATTGAAGATCGAAAGAAGAAATAAAAAAAAAGATTCTGCAACGATAAAAACGGTAACTTGGATTGGGTTTCATCAATCTTACCAACCTCAACCATGGAAGTCCTTTCCTACTAATTTATATATGTTCCTGACACATTTTGCAAATAGTCATAAAATATATCCACTCCTTTCTTCTCTCAAGATCCAGGTACATTTCTATCTAAAGGTATCTCTCTCTCGAGATGATAACCAAAAGATCAAGCATAAACGCATGACATTTGTTATTGTAACTCTTCACTCTCATGTCTCATTACTAATCTATATTCCATATTAACTGAAATTATTTTCTCAAATAAATACATATCAAATGTCACAAGAAGGTAGCTAATCAACATATGACACATTAAAATAAGAGT
Source organism: Alisma plantago-aquatica (assembly GCA_963693085.1). Lineage (NCBI taxonomy): Eukaryota > Viridiplantae > Streptophyta > Magnoliopsida > Alismatales > Alismataceae > Alisma > Alisma plantago-aquatica. The sequence continues at coordinate 58,039,773 of OY856409.1, forward strand.
ATAAAAAAAACTATAAGAACATATGTAATAAACGAAAGAAAGAAGGATTACATGGTTGGGAGGACTTGGCATCTACTCCAAACCCAAGTTATGGAGTTTAGCCTGTCACGGTAAAAGAATGAAATAGATTATAACTTGGACCAGTCATGGTTGGAAGGAAAAAGAGAAAAGACGGTTGGTTTCCAAACTTAGAGGTCGACGGTCTCTCGGCTTGGACTCTGAATTTGGTGACATCCTTTGGGCTTGTTGACTCCAAAATCTAAGATTCATTTGTCTTATGATCGCTTCGTTGAATTCATAGGAATAGACGGAAAGCTTTAGAATTGGTCTTGAGATTTTAAAAATTTGTATATAAATACAGATCGGGTCCAGTCCGTATTTGACAGATGGAGCAGTGAGGTCGATATATATTGGGGCTGAAGATAGATATATGCCTTCAGAGGTCGATATGCCTTTAAAGGTTAATGGCTAGGCCAGATCGATGGCTGCTTTGAAGACCATCGGCTTTGGAGGTCGATGGGTGTCTTGAGAACCCAACCCGACGGTTGGTTAGCTCGATTGCTTATTGGGTTGGAAGTATCGACCTTGGGATCAATTGGGTGATCAATAGCTTGATGACGATATTTGTTGTTTGACGGGATGGAGAAGAGAACTTGATAGTCGGGTGATCGATTGTTGATAGTCTACAGGTGCTGTCATGGTCTGTCGAGCGGTTAGCATGATGTCCATGGTATTGTGTTGTAAATATGTAGCAGCGAGTAAATATGTAGCAGCTCGCTGCGATTGATACGTCTGAATTTCTAGAGGCTGCCACATCAAAAGTGCGGGTGTCAATAGCCCAGAATGACAATCATCTTGCTTGATAGCCAGAACTAAAATGAAAGGAAAGACCACGTTCCCTAAGAGGCTGGATTTGTTGGCCGTAAAGTCTATTCTTAGAAGGTCTCGTTGGATTTACTAGCAACTCATTGTGTGCTTTCCAAGGCAGCATTCAAACTGTTATAATTAACAAATTGTGTGCTAAATTCATTTCCATATATGGCCCGCTTATCTTAACTTATATGGCAGCTTTATATCTTGGTCAAAGAGTACACTAAATGCTTGCAACTTTTCTATTGTCGTCATTGACTTGGATTGGACACAAGGTGTTAGTTTCCTTTTGGTGGATTAAAATCAACATAAAAATGACATCTTTGTGATTAAAACATTGCTGTGAACTAAATATTGGTTAAGGATTTGATTGAATTTGAAAGCCACGCATCTGGATTATATTTTTACGGCTCCTTTGAGTCTCAACTTTCTAGTCAAATACTTTAATGAGTTTCTATGCTTTTCAAACAATATGAAATTTTTGGATTATTTTCTTTAATCACCACGATATATTTAATGGACACAAATATTAATTTGTTTTGTGCAATTTGCAAGCTAAAAATTAAATTTATCAAGCATTTGTATTTAGGACAAATTAGGAAAATACTAAGGACTAAACAAGTAAAAGCATATCATGGATAATAAAACTATGAAAATTGAGGTAAAACACATAGTAATGTTGTATGAATTTGGGTGTTATCAACTATCTCGGGCTTATAACTTGCTTGTCCTCAAGCAAGACTCAAACTCAAAGTTCCGAAGATAGCATTCAAATTCAGCCTGGAAATAAACCCTAAGATTAGGAAAAATAGTTTTGAGTCACAAGTTGTCAATGACATGTTACTTCAAAATGAACCTCCACAATAAAAGCAAACTTGTTAATGTAAGATCAGAGAACTACTAAGAATGTTTAAGTCATTTTCCTACAATACAAAAAGTTTTCATAGGGATGTAAACTATACATATAAGCATTAAAGCGCAATCACTTAGTAATTTGAGAAAATGACGAAAGAAAGTAGTGGGATGTCATAGAATTCATGTAAATCAATTAAGTACAAGACACTTCCCATTTATTTATTTCCTAATACATAACTTAAATTGAAAAGACTCTGATGACCTATTAGGTTTCGAATCTACGTCAGACTATTCTATGTAATGAACAATAGTCCCTACAGTCTGAACCAATTGACTCAAAGCAGTGAGATTAACTCCCCATACCGTGATCAAATCAACCTTGTTAATGGGAAGATCCCATTAGTCTCCTAAAGGTTCCTAAAAGACTCTTTACTGAGTTCTGGATGACACTACCAGGAACGGGATACCTGCATTTATGAGTGATGTCATACATCCGTTCGACATCATCCTTAACTCTCCTAAAAATAAGGAAAATACATCACTCCTAATTTTATTTACTCTCAGTCTTTTAATGCTGCATTCTAATTAATTGGGCATGGGCTTTAGCTATTTTTAAGATTTTCTTCTTTTATGGAGAGGAATTAGTTTTTTATTTTTTGAGTGGCCAAGCCTCTTTTGCTGATTTCCAATATTTGTTACTCAATCAAATGTTGGAAATAATGAAGACCGTCATAATAAATAGTGTATCTTAATTAAACTGAAAACTCATCATCACTCGCTCAAACTGTAGTGAAATATTTTATATAGTTCAAGTATCCTTAGAATATTATCAAATCTGTGAAAACAATGGTAGAAGTTTTGACGTTGCACCTGCTCCAACAATCAGGGCACAAACCATAGGTTCATCATTCATAACATGAAATAGGCAAACAAATACTTTTAAACTGTGAGTAGCAATGCATAATCATATAATACATTGCCAAAATTGTAAAAAGGAATCATTGATATGAATGAAGTTGAATGTCAAACAAATATAATGACAATGGGGTGCTTTAACACAAGATGAGTATTAAACATGTCATTCATACCAACATAGCCACAATTGCAAAAAATAAAAAATAAAAAACAAAGTCCTAAAAGTGTAAAAATTAAGACAAAGATAGAAGAGATAGAAGGACACACTGCCCTACCACCCCAAGCTTAAAATTTTACTCTTTCTCGAGCTAATCCTAAAAATAGGATAGTAAGGATGGTGTGTGTTGCATTCATCCAATAATTTGTCCCCCAAAGAGAAGGGGGTCTCCCAATGATACCAAAATTTGGATCCCAGATCCTAAGTTTTTAGAGCAAGGTCATTTGTGTCTTGCATATTGGAGCAACCATGTATGAGTAAAATGTAATGAGTGGTAGATCTTTACAAGTATGAAATAGGATAATAAAATCCAAGGACTTGGTGACTCCATTTATATACCAATCTTGAAATGAATGGCTTAGCCTAACATCCTCAAGATATCTTTCAAAGTAAGGATCTAGGATCTGCATAGTTGAGCCCTCAGATATAATACATGAAATGATGAAGGTAAGAGGTTTCAAGTCTGGTAAATAATTATGTTTTTCACCCTCCTTCTCAAAGTCTAAGATTTGATCATATTCTGTATATCCATGTTGAATATGGGATATCCAATCATCTTCTATAGGTGGGGCAATGTGAGGTGAATCAAGTTGTGAATCCCTCACCCTAAGCGTGTCACTGAGAAAGGGAGGTAAGATGTTTGCATGAGTTGCAACCATGTTCTCAAAGTCCATCAAACCTCCATCCCCCATACTATCATCACCCTCCAATGGGGTTGAAGTGAAAGTATTAAATGGGTGGTCATCAAGATCAAGATCAAATTCCCCAAATTTTAGTAATTGTCATCCTCGTAATATATATTGTTCCAGCACAAAGTAGATGGTATGTTACTAACAAAATGACAATCCTCCACATGTGAAATGTCGATCCTGATTGGAATAGGAAACCAAGTGGACCTATCAAGAGAGTTATCAAAATGATATGTAGGGTGATACATGGCTTATTGGTCATCGACATGTATGTGAAAGCCTCCATCATTGACTTCCATGTATGAAAATTCTTCTACCTGTTATATTGTTTCAGACAGGTGAAATAAAGGACTCTCTTGGATAGGAGAATCTTCACTAAAAAATCCAAATGAGTCCAATGGAGGATCCAAGTAGGAAGGTGAAAATGAATTCCTTATTGGGAATAGTGTATTGGACGTGATGGTTGAATTCTCCATACATGCAAACTGAATGTGGATCCAATGTATACACTGAGGGAGTATTAGTAAAGCTCTATTCACCAACATATATGAAGCTTCTATTGGGGGCATGAATTTCAATCAATTCTTAGCTCATGTGACTTTGCCTCTCGGTCGCAGTTGGATATGAATCATCAAAATCTTAGAAGTAGGAAGGCAAACTTGAGTCCATCAATATTTTTCTCTTGCATCGGCAGTTCCTCTTATAATATCTTGGGTTGAAACCCAACATGGGAAGTTAGAGCAATAGAGTCAAGAGTAGAAAATGATAAAGCTGGAGAAGTTGATGGGGGTTGGTGCAAGGATGGCAACTGAAGTGGTTGATGCAAGGACACCAACTGAAGTGCACGGTTCTCTATAATCTGCCAAAAGACTGGAGTGTGAAAAAATTAAGGGAACAAGTGGATAATATGGTATGCCTTACTGAGGCCAGATCTGTGGCTGTAGTGGAAATAGAGGAAGAGAGAGATTTTTTACATAGGTTAAAAAAACTAAGAAAGAAAACAAAAACTAAGAAAGGAAACAAAATAACAAAATAAAACTAAAATAACGAGTTAAGGGAAAATAGTACTATTGGAATATAAACTTGATAGAAGGAGTACACTATCAGAATGGATCTTAGTAGGTAAAAAATGCAAAAAGAAAAGATAATTTTAAGAGAAATAAATAACAAGTCGTAGACTAATTCTAAGTAGTCCCCGAGCTATTAGTGATTGTTCGTTGTCTTGTCCCTAGCAAAGGCCCCAAAAGTTGATCACTCTTTTTCGTTGGTCAAAAGTATAACCACGATTGTCCAGTCAAAGATAGCGGATTTTAAATTTATATCTGACTCCAACAGATGCCCACAACTCAATATGGAGCCTATTATAGTAATGCAGGGTCGAATACAGGGAAAAGAAGAATAAAAAAATAAGAACAGGAGAACTTGGCTTAGTTTAGTCAAATCCAAGAGGTGAAATTGGTGTTTCGGTCAAGGAATCAATTAATCTAATTAAGTAGTAAATCTACATTATCAAAGATCAAAAGAAAAAATAAAAAATAATTTTGAATGATAAAAAAGTTAACTTAGATTTGGTTTCACCAAGAAGACCGGCCTCAACCATGTAGGACCTTCTCTTCCAATTTGTATATGTTCCTGACACATTTTGTAAATAATCATAAAAGACATCTATTCCTTCCTTCTCACGAATTCCAGGTAGATTTCTATCCAGAGGTATCTCTTTCTTGAGATGAAAACCAAAAGATCAAGCATAGTTGTATGACTTTTATTATAGTAACTCCTCATTCTCATATCTCGTTACTAATTTATACTCCAGATCTAACTGAACTCATTCTCTCAAATAAATCTATATCAAACTTTACAAGAAGGTAGCTAATCAACATGTGACACATTAAAACAAGAGCATAGAAAAAAATTGTGAGAATATATGTAATAGAGAAAAGAAAGAAGGATTACATGATTGGGAGGGCCTAACAGCTACTCGCAACCCAAGTTGTTGAGTCTAGACTATCACGGTATAAGAAAGAAATTAATTACAACTTAGACCAGTCATGGTTGGAAGAAAAAAGAGAAAATGTGGTTGGTTGCCAAGTCTAGAAGTCGATTGTCTCTAAACTTGGACTCTGAACTTGGTGGTAGCTTCGGCTTGTGGAATCTAAAATCTAAGATGTCTTTTTCTGGTGGTGGATGCTTTGAATTTATAAGAATAGACAAAAGGCTTTAGAGTTGGCCTTGAGATTTGAAAAGTTTGAAAATAAATGCAAATTGGATCCAACCCATATTTGACCGATGGAGTAGGGATGTCGACACATACTGAGGTCGGAGGTCGGTATGCCTTTGGAAGTCGGCATGCATTTGGAGGTCGATGGCTAGCAGTGTCGGAGTCAGAATTTGAAACTAAGTGAGGCCCATAAATAAGGACTAAGGAGATGTTTTTAACTCATTTAAAATTCTATTGTTATATATGTAAATTGGAGACCAGATATAATATATTACTCAACCTTCAAATATTTCAAAGTTCATGGTTGGAACTATCTTATATTGAAAACATAATATGCATTTATTTGAATTTGGTTGCTTGGTTTGATCAAAATCTTTAGACTACTAATTAACAGCTATTAATAACTGACAATGTATCACTTGTTTATTGTCGCACAAATGCAAAAACTATTATGCATATGTGTTGCCTGTTGTGTTCTCTGCAAGGAAAGTAAACTAATTTCAACGTTCATGCACATTATCTGATTCTTATAGGGCTAAAATTTGCTCACGTGCACTCACCATAATGCGCGTTTTGACGCGCACATCCCGCTCCCTAAACCACCCGGTCTGCTGCCAACATTGTGCACACTGCGCACTACCCCCTGCCCCCATTCAGTGCATGTTCCCTCGCCTACACCCTACCGGCAACCCAGTGGCCAATGGCAAGTCACGCAATTCAGTGAATTCCCCCCCCCCCCCAAAACGTCTCCACTCCTGTGCCCTCCCTTCTCCTCCTCTACGGTTGGTCTTCCTGCTCCCACTCCCCTAGGGATGTCTTCTTGCTCCCATTTTCTCCTGCCTAATCGCTCATGGTCTTCCTGTGCCTGTACTCCTCCTGCTCCATGCGCCTGTACTCCTCCTGCTCCCCATGCCTCCGTTCTTCTCAGACATGAATTTCCAGCCAAACTCCAAAGATTTTCAGCCGACCCCAGTTTTACCCTCTCAGGGAATGCAGACAAAGAGGTCGTCTGGGAGGAGACCCGAAAGAGGCTTAAGAGGGGCAAAAAGAAGGATTTCCATAATTAGGTCAACATCTCCTCCACCGGCAACATCGCGTCCATCTCTTCCACCAGGTCCATTGGTGACAGCAGGTCCACCGCTGACAACTCTTCCCCCGGAGACAGTAGCTCCCACACCTGACCCAATAGACACAGCAGCTCCACCACCGGCGAGAAAAAGAAAGATGTCCTCGTCTGGCTCTGCGACGAAGAAGCCTAATTCTAAAAAGGCCACAACTGCTCCACCACCAGCGAGAAAAAGAAGGATGACCAGGTCTGTGACGAAGAAGCCTACTTCTGAAAAGGCCACAACTCCACCTCCGGCGACAACAACTACCAGCACATCTCGCCTACAACAAGAGAGAACCAAGAAGAGTCAGAGAAGGAAAAAAGGGCAGAGAAAGAGGCAGAAGAACTCAACGAGGTAGAACCATCTGATGCAGATAAGCAGCCAAAGCGGTTGAAGTCTAGGTGTTCGTAGAAAATCTTCAAAGACATATACAACACTTTTAGCGAAGAAGAACAAGCCATCTTCACAAAAACACCTTTCAAATGCCTACTTGGCATCAAACGAGTACCAGGTAATGACACTATGCTGATAGAGGATCTGGCATCTTGTTTCAACAATCAAGATGGGACATTCAACTTCAGGAGTCAGAGATTGGAGTTCGCTACAAATCAAATAAGACAACTTTTTGGTGGTCTTCCTAAAAGAGGTATTAATTCTATTTAACACTGCCAATGTACATATCATTGCGCTCATGTAGGTTTAATTGCACCTATGTAATTCTTTTTAACACTGCCTATGTACCCTTATATGTTATATTGCACCAATGTGTGCACGACTACGCCCATGTAGAATCCAATGTGCCCATTTAGGTGTCATTGCACCCATTCAGGTCACATTGCACCCTATATAAGTTGATTTGAGCCAAGATACATTTTATTGCGCCAATGTGTGCCCGACTGCGCCCATGTAGGATCCAATGCGGCCATATAGTAGTCATCACACCCATAAAAGGGTCATTGCGCCCTTATATTTTACATTGTGCCCATTTTATGTTTTGTTGCACCCATATATCTTCCTTTGCACCCATTTTAGTTTTCATTGCGCCCATGTACGTATCCAATGTGCCCATTGAGAATTTTGAGATCAATGAACCCCCATTGCGCCCATTTTATGTTTTGTTGTGCCCATATATCTTCCTTTGCACCCATTTTAGTTATCATTGTGCCCATGTACGTATCCAATGCGCCCATTGAGCATTTTGAGACCAATGAACCCCCATTGCACCCATTTTATGTTTTGTTGTGCCCATATATCTTCCTTTGCACCCATTTTAGTTGTCATTGTGCCCATGTATGTATCCAATGCGCCCATTGAGCATTTTGAGACCAATGAACCCATATATCGACACCAAAGTTACATCAAATGTTTTCATGTAATACAGATGGCAGGGTCACTTTCAAAAAGTTAATCTCCAACTCATATATCCATCAAAAATATTTCGGTGGAGATGATTCAAGGTTAGCATCAATTGTTCAGAAGATACAAAGTCTTTCTCCAGCAAATACGGATGAGCTGAGGAGGGACCGTGTGAAGATGTTGGTAATTGTATTATTCGGCCAATTTCTCTTCCCCTCTGGCTCTAGACGGATCATGAATTGCTTGTACCCCCTCGCTGAAAATTTAGATGACCTTGACGAATATGACTGGGCCATCGCAGTGCAAGAAATACTTTGTCAAGGATTTGTTCTAGTGAAGGACAGGAAGAACGGTGGAGGATATATGAAAGGATGCACCCTACTGCTAATGATATTACATTTTTATGTTATATGTTTTCCTGCTAAATAAGAAATTCGCCCACTTAGCATTAACAATCTGGCAGTTTGGTTGTAATTTATATTAATACCTCATTTCTTATAAACTATCGCAACCTTGGTTATTGAAGACGGGCAACTTCCTATGAATTGAGCACCCTAACAAGAAATTAATCATAAACACGTGGTCTTATGCGACAAGGTTGTCGGCCATACTCCAGCAAAAAGATCTAAAATTAGATTCCTTGCCTTCCACTATTTTTTATGATCGTGTGGGTCAACCAGCCGTATCCATAAGTGAACCTACCCAAGGTGCAAGAAAACAACATGCAATACTAGAAAGGAAAAATGTAAAAGGCAACATGGGAGCTCTGCTTGCCGAGATTGAACAACTGAAGACCGAGCTGGTGGTGGAGAAGAGATTTGCAAAGGAAAAGGAAATAAATAACAAGAAGTTGTTCATGAGGATGCAAAAAGACTTAGACAAACTTCATGACTACTGTGATGAGTTGCACACTGCTAACATGGCAATGAAGTAAAGACTCTCTGAGATTGATGACTGCACCCAGCCTTACGTAGAGCACTGGCCAAATCATGACAAGGAAAATAAACACAAACTGTATGTTTGGGAAGAAGCCTCATCGGAGAAGCAACAACAACATACATTTACTGGAGAGTTTTCCCCAAAATCTCCAGCTAAAGAACATTCTTTGAGTGAAAAAGAAGGTATTGACTTCTAACAAATGCAAAATTGTTGCCAATATTGTCTAACAAACCTTGATCCAAGATTTTCCTATCTTTACAGAAGAAAGTAGGTTGTCATCAAGCCCCAAGTCCCCTACAACAGTTGAGCTATCTTCAGCTGAGTCCCCCAACTTGTTGGTAAATGTACAACCTTCCAGAATAGATAAGACAACACTGGACCACCTCAATGAAAGTGACCAACAATTGCTGAAGTCGGTGATATCCACTGTAAAAGTTGGTCAAACCTTATGGCTGCATGAAGATACTGGAGTGTTGGGGGAGGAATTATTGCCAAGCCTTAAATATCAAGGTTTTGTCTCAGAAATGGTAATAAATTTATATAAATATTCATATGCTCCTATCTTTATTTGCGGCCATATATGTTTCATTGCACCCATATATGTTTCATTGTGCCCATATATGTTTCATTCCGCCCATATATCTTTCATTGCACCCATATAAGTCCATTTCACCCATATATATTTCATTGCACCCATTTAATTTCAATTGCGCCCATATATATATCATTGTGCCCAAAAACTATCAACTGCGCCCATATATGTTTCATTGTGCCCATAAAAGTCCTATTGCGCTCATATATATTTCATTGTGCCCATGTAAGTTCAATTGCGCCCATATATATTTCATTGTGCCCATTGTTCCCATGTAATTTCAATGGCACCCATATAAGTCCAATTGCACCCAAATATGTTTCATTGCGCCCGTGTATCTTGTATTGCGCCTATATGATTACAGTTGCACCCATGTTGGTTTGTAATGACTCCTACATTTTATTTTTTTGTAGTATATACAGTCGATGTGCCAAATTTTGCAAGAACAGTATGCAGCGAGCTGTGATCGTCAAATGCCCATAATACTACACGTCAATACTTGTCGTTCAATAGAGGGAGGTGATGATAGTAATATAGAAATGTACTTCACCAGGTGATTGGATGAATTAAAAACAAATGACAAATCCATAATGGTTCTTCACTCTAATTACCATTGGCATTTGCTTGAGATTAGCAAGAAACAAAAAATTATGTTCCACTACAACATTGCATGCTTATACGGTAATAAAAAGAATTGCCCTAAACATCTTCCATGTGACTCCCATGAAAAGGTTGCATGTAATATTGTAAGCAAACATGCATCTCATCACATACTTAATGTATGCTTTCTTATATACTCCTTTTAAGACATTGTTTGCAATTCATTTTACAGGGCGTGTGGCTGAAAAACTTCTTCGCACAACATTTGGGACATGAAGAAAATGAATGGAAAGTGCAATATTGTAGGGACAACCCACAACAACCAGCTGATAGCAATGATTGTGGACTATTCACTCTACATTGGATCAAAAGAATACTGGATGGACAACCAATTGTAGGGGATGAAACTACTATTGAATATATTCACATGTTGAGAGGGACATTTGTAGTACAAATGTTGAGGGACAAGTCTAGCCACATCAAGACTTGAACAATAACACGTCAAAAAATGAACAATTAGGTGCCTTTTTTGTATGTGTAACTCAGCCCTAATGTTGAACATATTTTGGAACTATGTGTTGTTGTGCCTAATTTCATATGTTGATGCGGCCACGACATGTATATTTTGGAGCTATGTGTTGATGCGTCCACAACATGTATCTTTAGGAACGGTGTTTACGTCCCACGTCATGTATAAATGTTCACACTTCATTTATTTATTGTATCAATTTACCCACTTCATTAGTCAAGGCTTGTATTTGATGAACCCACTTCCCGAACTAATGCGCCCACTTTCTTAGCTAATGTGCCCACTTTCTTAGCCAATGCACCCACTTCCTGAGCTATTGCACCCACTTTCTGAGATAATGCACCCACTTTCTGAGCTATTGCGCCCACTTTCTGAGCTATTGCGCCAACTTTCTGAGCTATTGCGCCCACTTTCTGAGATAATGCACCCACTTTCTGAGCTATTGCACCCACTTTGCTATTGCACCCACTTCCTAAGCTATTGTGCCCACTTCCTGAGATAATGTGCCCACTTTTTGAGCTATTTTCCCCACCTCCTGAGTTAATGCGCCAACTGCGCCTACATCAAGATATAATGCGCCCACTTCCGGAGCTAATGCGCCCACTTCATGAGATACTACGCCCACTTTCAGAGCTAATGCACCCACTCATGCCTTAACACGCGGACTACATGTGTCAATGTGCCACTTCTTGGGGACGTCATATATCAATGTGCCTACTACATGCGTCAATGCCCACTTCATGTGGCCCTTAATATACACAACATTAACCAAAATACTATATTATATCATGAAGATATTCATTAAACATGCATAAAATTTACAACGGTTAGTTACACTTAACCCAAAATATACTGGAATGATATTGCTTAACAGCTGAACATTATTGTCACTGCACCTTAAACACTACTAGTTTTGACACTTCTTAGATTTCGACATTCTCTCATCATATGACTTGTACCTCTTTTTATGTGGTCGACCAACTTGGCCCACCATATTTGGGTTTTGAATTCCTTCAACACCAGCAGATTCGCAAACCTATAATGCAAATGTTACAACAACATTAATAAAATTGTTAAACTTGATCATGCCTAAAACTGATTTATTTATGTATAGAAGAAATTGCGGCTTACACCATTTGATACCCCAATGTCCCTTTTAATTTTATCCAATCCTTTCATAATTAAATCAAATTTCTCATGAGGCATTGTAGTTGCCTCACCCAATGACTGGATGTTTTGTACGATGGCACCATACCTATCCTCAGAGTTAGTATATTCAACATGTTGTATAGTGTCTGGTTTGCTTACAATTCGTTTGACATCCTTCCTCCATCGGTCAATCAAGTGGTATTCCTCATTCAACTTGACAATACCAAGGAACATATACACAACAAACATGTGTCTACATATAATGCCCGATGATTCAAACATTAAACAATGACAAATAGCTCCGAATTTTGATGTGCTATATACCAATTGAAATGACTTCAGTCGTGGTACAAAGATGTTAGAATCAACTTATATCCTCTTCCTCTCAAAAACCTCAAGGAAATACAGTTCTTCGATTGTCATTCTATGAACCGTGTTGCAGTACATGAGGCCCTGAAGCTCTATTTGAAATTTCTTGAAAATGCCCAATGAGTACCATTCACCATGTTGACGTTCCATTTCAAAAGGAGTCCTCAGTACTGGATTTTTGTGAACACATTCATAGTCTTCTTCGGATTCCTTCTTGAACTTCACACTTACAGCAAGTTCAAAATTTTCAATAAATTCTTTCAGCGTCATTCTTTCTCTAAAATAACCTTTGAAAAATGCATTGATGGATTCACTTCTTTGTGTTGTAGACATTCCAACCCAAAATGATGTTTTCACATAGCATGGCACCCACATCTTCCGGATAGGGTACATCCGTTGGACCCATCTATTTTGTTGTAAGTTGTGCAAGTTTACCAATTCAGTCCACCAATTTTCGAAATCAATTGTAGTTATCGATTCATATACGACTCCTTTGATAGCCTTACTTATTCCTTCGAAATTTTCAAACTTTTGTGGTAGCTTCTTCATTATGTGCCACAAACACAATCTATGCTTGGTAGTGGGAAACACTTCGGCAATAGCATTGATAATGGATTGAGCTTGGTCTGTTATTATGCCTTTAGGACGGACACCTGAAAATTTAAGCATTTATATACACAATCAGAAATGAACAAGTTTTGAGTGATGTATAACCAAATTGGAGTCATTTTCATTACCTCCCATGCATGACAACTAAGTTTTGAATAACCATACATAATTTTGCATTGTCTCTTCACATAAAAGTCCACAACCTAGCAAAATTGTTTGACCATGATGGTTGACACCCACAAAAGGAGCAAATGGCATCTTCTTTTTGTTGGTGAGATATGTACTATCAAACAATAGAACATCCCCAAAGTACTTGTAGGCAGATCTTGCTCTAGAATCAGCCCAGAAAACATTCTTTAAAACACCACAGTCATCCAAATCCATCATGTAGAAGAAGTTATGATGGGTGCACTGCATCTTTGTGAAATACTCCTGCATTGCTTTGGCGTCACCTTTTCCGAGATTTATTCTCCTAGACCGTGTTAACAGATTCCTTGCATCCCTCTCTGTAAATGTTAGATTGGTTACTCCACCAGCTTCAACAGCAAGTGCAACCATTGTTTGAGATGTTGATATACCGACCTGATCATTAATTACAAGCCTTCTCTGCTGCATCAAAGAGACGATCCTCATGGACGGTAAAAATTGCACATGATCTGCTCCAAGAATAACATGGTTGTGGTCATCATTATAGTGTTCAATCATATATAACCCATTCTTCAGATGGATAACAATGTGAGCATGGCAGTTCAATCTAGCACTACACCTCTGAGCCATACTATGAGTACTATGTATAGTTTCCCCTTGTTTTATACAAAATATCTTTACCCTAGATATTTTGCCCTTTCTGTTCTTAGCAGAACTACGTACCCTAACACCAAAGCCACAGGAAATACTAAAACTTTTATAAAAATCTTTCACTTCACCAAGATTAGCAAAAATCATTCCAACATAGGAATACTGGGATCTACAAAATAAGAGAAAGAACAACATTAGTTGGTAATCCTCATAGTTTGTGTTCTATTGCGACCACTTAGTGTAGAATTTCCCCCACTTAGTGTAGTATTGCGCCCACTTAGTGTAGTATTGCACACACTTAATGTAGTATTGCACACACTTAATGTAGTATTGTGCCTGCTTAGTGTAGTATTGCCACAAAGAAAGATATATGGGCGCAATTGAGATTATATGGGCGCAATGAAAGATATATGGGCGCAGTTGAGATTATATGGGCGCAACGAATCATATATGGGTGCAATAGAAATTAAATGGGCTCAATGAAAGATATATGGGTGCAATTAAAATTAAATGGGTGCAATGAAAGATATATGGGCGCAAATGGGCGGCGCAATAGAGTTATATGAGAGCAATGGACTTATATGGGTGCAAGTAAAGATATCCAGATGCAATTGAAATTATATGGGCGCAATGAAACATATATGGGCGCAATATGACTTATATGGGCACAATTGAAATTACATGGGTGTAATGAAATATATATGAGCGCAATTGAAATTAAATGGGCGCAATGAAAGATATATGGTCGCAATTGAAATTTTATGGGCGCAGTGAAACATATATGGGCGCAATAGACTTATATGGGCGCAATAAACTTATATGGGTGAAAATAAAGATATATGGGCGCAATTGAAATTATATAGACACAATGAAACAAATATGGGCACAATCGGACTTATATGGGTGCAATTGAAATTACATGGGTGCATTGTAACAAATATGTTATCAATGGAATATACATGGGAAGAATGAAAGATATATGGGCCCAGTTATTATTCAATTGTGCTCATATACCTTTCATTGCACCCAATTATTATTCAATGTGCCTACTTAATATTGCATACTTAACAACGAAAATATAGTATTCATCAGTAATTAGCATTAAAAGAGTGCGTGTATTAAATTCCAATGAGCATTATAGAATTCTGCTAATCAGTTCTTGATAACTAACCTTGATCAGTAGAGAATTCTGCTTCCTCATGTGCATGGGGTACGTTAAGATCAAATTCTGCAATAGGATATACTTGGTGTACTTCCAGTTCTTCTTCAACTACATCTTTCTCTTGTAAATATTCTTCAAATTCATCACCAAATTCTTCTGTAGCTACATCTTCCTCTTGAAAATATTTTCTAGATTCTCCATCACTGGTGTCATTGGTTTCCTCGAAAGAATAATTTTCTTCATAATCACTTCCAAGTTCTACATCTACTCACAAATTCAATTTAAATGATGTATGAGATGATAAAGAGTTTATACATGCTGCAAAAAGATATATTTTTACAAAAATAATAAATCAAGAAGTTATCTATATCCAACTCCATTTCTTCCACCAAGAATAAATGAAGTAATAAATGCAGAAGAACAAGTAGGGGGTGAGGAAGAATGACAGAGAGAATTTAATGAGGAAGAAGAACATTTAGGTGGGGGGGATGATTTAATGGTCTCCAACATTCTATTTTCCCTCTTAAATGTATCAATCAATGCTGCAACAATGGTCTCCAACATCCTATTTTCCCTCTTAAATGTGTCAATCAATGCAGCAACAATCAGAATTTCCCTCTTAAATGTGTTAAATAATGCAGCAACCATCACACTTTCCCTCTTAAATGTGTCAAATAATGCAACAACAATCAGACTTTCCCTCTTAAATGTGTCAATCGGTGCATTAATGTGGAATGGAAGGCAATGAAAGGCCGCTCCATTTGCACGAAAATGCCCTGATATTGGTTAATCCATTTTCTTTCAGCAGCAGGTGGGTTCTTTTTCCCTCCACCGAGTTCCCCCCTAAACCACAGAACCTCCCTTCATTTCCCCTCAAATCGATGATTAACTGGCGCAGGTCTGCTGCCCACTCCCCGTGTGTGGTGCTGAGATGTTCAGAGCCCAAACTACTCATAACAGGTCAAAACGGGTCCCCCCACTGGGAAAATTGCTCCCACACACGCGTCAAAATGCGAGTTACCCCTAGTGCACGTCTCGGAGGTATTTTGGTGCTAACATTTGCTCACGCGCACTCGCCATAACGCGTGTTTTGACGCGCGCATCCCGCTCCCTAAACCACCCGGTTTGTTGCCAACACTGTGCGCACTGCACACTACCCCCTGCCCCCATTCAATGCATGTCCCCTCGCATGCACCCTACCGGCAACCCAGTGGCTAGTGGCAAGTCATGCAAGTCAACGAATTCCCCCCCCCCCCAAAAAAAATGTCTCCACTCCCGTGCCATCCCTTCTCCTCCTTAGCTGGTCTTCCTGTTCCCACTCCCCTGGGGATGTCTTCTTGCTCCTGTCTGCTCCCGCCTAATCGCTCCTGGTCTTCCCACGCTTGTACTCCTCTTGCTCTGTGCGCCTGTACTCCTCCTGCTCCCCACGCCTACGTTCTTCTCAGACATGTATTTCCAGCCGAACTCCAATGATTTCCAGCCGACCCCAGTTTTACCCTCTCAGGGAATGCAGACAAAGAGGTCATCTGGGAGGAGACCCGAAAGAGGCTTATGAGGGGCGAAAAGAAGAATTTCCGTAATAAGGTCGACATCTCCTCCACCGACAACATCACATCCATCTCCTCCACCAGGTCCACCGGCGACAGCTGGTCCACCACTGACAACTCTTCCCCCGGAGACAGCAGCTCCCGCACCTGACACAATAGACACAACAGCTCCACCACCGGTGAGAAAAAGAAAGATGTCCTGGTCCGGCTCTGCGACTAAGAAGCCTAATTCTAAAAAGGCCACAACTGCTCCACCACCAGTGAGAAAAATAAGGATGACCAGGTCTGCAACGAAGAAGCCAACTTTTAAAAAGGCCACAACTCCACCACCGGTGACAACAACTGCCATCACATCTCGCCTACAACAGGAGAGAACCAAGAATAGCCAGAGAAGGAAAAAAAAAGGGCAGAGAAAGAGGTGGAAGAACTCAATGAGGCAGAACCATCTGATATAGATAAGCAGCCAAAGCGGTTGAAGTCTAGGTGTTCGTGGAAAATCTTCAAAGACATGTACACCACTTTCAGCGAAGAAGAACAATCCATCTTCACAAAAACACCTTTCAAATGCCTAGTTGGCATCAAATGAGTACCAGGTAATGACACTATGCTGATAGAGGATCTGGCATCCTATTTCAACAACCAAGATGGGACATTCAATTTTGGGAGTCGGAGATTGAAGTTCGTTGTAGATCAAATAAGATAGCTTGTGGGTGGTCTTCTTGAAAGAGGTATTAATTCTGTCTAACACTGCCTACGTACATATCATTGCGCTCATGTAGGTTTAATTGTGCCTATGTGATTCTATTTCATACTGCCTATGTACCCTTATATGTTATATTGTGCCAATGTGTGCACGACTGCACCCATGTAGAATCCAATGCGCCCATTTAGGTGTCATTGTGCCCATTCAGGTTGCATTGCACCCTGTATAAGTTGATTTGAGACAAGATACGTTTTATTGCACCCATGTAGGTTCCATTGCACCAATGTGTGCCCGAATGCACCCATGTAGGATCCAATGCGGCCATATAGTAGTCATCGCGCTGATAAAAGGGTCATTGCCCCCTTATATTTTACATTACGCCCATTTTATGTTTAGTTGCGCCCATATATCTTACTTTGCACCCATTTTAGTTGTCATTGCACCCATGTACGTATCCAATGTGCCCATTGAGCATTTTGAGACCAATGAAACCCCATTGCGCCCTTTTTATGTTTTGTTGCACCCATATATCTTCCTTTGCGCCCATTTTAGTTATCATTGCGCCCATATACGTATCCAATGCGCCCATTGAGCATTTTCAGACCAATGAACCCCCATTACGCCCATTTTATGTTTTGTTGTGCCCATATATCTTCCTTTGCGCTCATTTTAGTTGTCATTGTGCCCATGTATGTATCCAATGCACCCATTGAGCATTTTGAGACCAATGAACCCCCATTGTGCCCATTTTATGTTTTGTTGCACCCATATATCTTCTTTTGCACCCATTTTAGTTGTCATTGCGCCCATGTACGTATCTAATGCGCCCATTAAGCATTTTGAGACCAATGAACCCATATATCGACACCAAAGTTACATCAAATGTTTTCATGTAATACATACGGCTGGGTCACTTTCAAAAAGTTAATCTCCAACTCATATATCTGTAAAAAATATTTTTGGGGAGATGATCCAAGGTTAGCATCAATTGTGCAGAAGATACAAAGTCTTTCTCCTACAAATACATATGAGCTGAGGAGGGACCGTGTGAAGATGTTGGTAATTGTATTATTCGGCCACTTTCTCTTCCCCTCTGGCTCTAGCCGGATCATGAATTGCTTGTACCCCCTCGCTAAAAATTTAGATGACCTTGACAAATATGACTGGGTTGTCGCAGTTCAAGAACTACTTTGTCAAGGATTTGATCTAGTGAAGGACATGAAGAATGGTGGAGGATATTGAAAGGATGCACCATGCTGCGAACGGTATTACATTTTTTATGTTATATGTTTTCCTGCTAAATACGCAATTCACCCATTTAGCATTAACAATCTGGCAGTTTGGTTGTAATTTATATTAATACCTCATTTCTTATGAACTGTCGCAGCCTTGGTTATTGAACACAGGCAACTTCCTATGAATTGAGTACCCCAACGAGCAATTAATCATAAACATGTGGTCTTATGCGATAAGGTTGTCGGCCATACTCCGGCAAAAAGATCTAAAATTAGATTCCTTGCCTTCCACAATTTTTATGATCGTGTGGGTCAACCGGCCATATCCAGAAGTGAACCTACCCAAGGTGCAAGCAAACAACATGCAATACCAGAAAGGCATAATGAAAAAGGCAACATGGGAGCTCTGCTTGCCGAGATTGAATAACTAAAGACTGAGCTGGTGGTGGAGAAGAGATTTGTAAAGGAGAAGGAAATAAATAACAAGAAGTTGTTCATGAGGATGCAAAAAGACTTAGACAGACTTCATGACTACTGTGACGAGTTGCACACTGCTAACATGGTAATGACGCAAAGACGCTCCGATATTGATGACTGCACCCAGCCTTACGTAGACCACTGGCTAAATCATGACAAGAAAAATAAATGCAAACTGTATGTTTGGGAAGAAGCCTCACCGGAGAAGCAGCAACAACATACATTTTCCGGAGAGTTTTCCCCAAAATCTCTTGCTAAAGAACATTCTTTAAGTGAAAAAGAAGGTATTGACTTCTAACATATGCAAAATTATTGGCAATATTGTCTAAAAAACCTTGATCAAAGATTTTCTCGTCTTTACATAAGAAAGTAGGTTGTCATCAAACCCCAAGTCTCCTGCAACAGTTGAGCTGTCTTCAGCTGAGTCCCCCAACTTTTTGATAAATGTACAACCTTCCAGAATAGATAAGACAGCACTGGACCACCTCAATGAAAGTGACCAACAATTGTTGAAGTCAGTGATATCCACTGTAAAAGTTGGTCAAACCTTGTGGTTGCATGGAGATACTGGAGTGTTGGGGGAGGAATTATTGCCAAGCCTTAAATATCAAGGTTTTGTCTTAGAAACGGTAACCAATTTATATAAATATTCATATGTGCCTATCTTTATTTGCGGCCATATATGTTTCATTGCACCCTATATGTTTCATTGTGCCCATATATGTTTCATTCCTTCCATATATCTTTCATTGCACCCATATAAGTCCATTGCGCCCATATATATTTCATTGTTCCCATTTAGTTTCAATTGTGCCCATATATATATATATATATATATATATATATATATATATATATATATATATATATATATATCATTGTGCCCATAAACTATCAATTGCACTCATATATCTTTCATTGAGCCCATATAAGTCCTATTGCGCTCATATATATTTCATTGTCCCCATGTAAGTTCAATTGCGCCCATATATATTTCATTGTGCCCATTGTGCCCATGTAATTTCAATGGAACCCATATAAGTCCAATTGTGCCCAAATATGTTTCATTGTGCCCATGTATCTTGTATTGTGCATATATAATTATAGTTGCGCCCATGTTGGTTTGTAATGACTCCTACATTTTATTTTTTTGTAGTATATACAGTCGATGTGCCAAATTTTGCAAGAACAGTATGCAATGAGTTGTGATCGTCAAATGCCCATAATACTACACGTCAATACTTGTTGTTCAATAGAGGGAGGTGATGATAGTAATATAGAAATGTACTTCACCAGGAGATTGGATGAATTTAAAACAAATGAAAAAGCCATAATGGTGCTTCACTCCAATTACCATTGTCATTTTCTTGAGATTAGCTTGAAATAGAAAATAATGTTCCACTACAACAATGCATGCTTATACCATAATAAAAAGAATTGCCCTAAACATCTTCCGTGGGACACCCATGAAAAGGTTGCATGCAATATTGTAAGCAAACATGCATCTCATCACATACTTAATGTATGCTTTCTTATATACTCCTTTTAAGACATTTCTTGCAATTCATTTTACAGGGCGTGTGGCTGAAAAACTTCTTTGCACAACATTTGGGACATGAAGCAAATGAATGGAAAGTGCAATACTGCAGGGACAACCCACAATGACCAGATGATAGCAATGATTGCAAACTATTCACTCTACATTGGATCAAAAGAATACTGGATGGAGAACCAATTGTAGGGGATGAAACTATTGTTGAAGATATTCACAAGTTGAGAGGGATGTTTGCAGTACAAATGTTGAGGGACAAGTCTAGCCGCATTAAGACGTGAACAATAACGCATCAAAAAATGAACAATTAGGTGCCTTTTTTGTATGTGTAACTCATCCCTAATGTTGAACATATTTTGGAACTATGTGTTGATGCGCCTAATTTCACCTGTTGATGCGGCCACGACATGTATATTTTGGAGCTATGTGTTGATGTGCCCACAACATGTATCTTTTGGAACGGTGTTGACGGCCCACATCATGTATAAATGTTCACACTTCATTTATTTATTGTATCAATTTGCCCACTTCATTAGTCAAGGCTTGTATTTGATGCGCCCACTTCCTGAACTAATGTGCCCACTTTCTTAACTAATGTGCCAACATTTTCGTAGCTAATGCGACCACTTCCCGAGCTATTGTGCCCACTTTCTAAGATAATGCACCCACTTTCTGAGCTGTTGCGCCCACTTTCTGAGCTATTGCACCCCTTTCTGAGCTATTGTGCTCACTTTCTGAGATAATGCGCCCACTTTCTGAGCTATTGCGCCCAATTTCTGAGTTATTGTGCCCACTTCCTGAGCTATTGCGCCCACTTCCTAAGATAATGCGCCCACTTTCTGAGCTATTGCGCTCACTTCCTGAGTTAATGCGCCAACTGCACCCACATCAAGAGATAATGCACCTACTTCCTGAGCTAATGCACCCACTTCCTGAGATACTGTGCCCACTTTCAGAGCTAATGCACCCACTCATGGCTTAACACGCGAACTACATGTGTCAATGCGCCACTTCTTGGGGACGTAATATATCAATGCACCTACTACATGCGTCAATGCCCACTTCATGGGGCCCTTAATATACACAACATTAACCAAAATACTATATTTTGTCATGAAGATATTCATTAAACATGCATAAAATTTACAACTGTTAGTTACACTTAACCAAAAATATACTGGAATGATATTGCTTAACAGCTGAATATTGTTGTCACTACACCTTAAACACTACTAGTTTTGATGCTTCTTAGCTTTCGACATTCTCTCATCATATGACTTGTACCTCTTTTTACACAGTTGACCAACTTGGTCTGCCATATTTGGGTTTTGAATTCCTTCTACACAAGTAGATTCCCAAACTTATAATACCAATGTTACAACAACATTAATAAAATTGTTAAACTTGATCAGGCCTAAAACTGATTTATTTATATATAGAAGAAATTGCGGCTTACACCATCTGATACCCCAACGTCCCTTTTTATTTTCTCCAATCCTTTCATAATTAAATCAAATTTCTCATGAGACATTGCAACTGCCTCACCCAATGACTGGATGTTTTATACGACGACACCATGCCTATCCTCAGAGTTAATATATTCAACACGTTGTATAGTGTCTGGTTTGCTTACAATTCATTTTACATCCTTCCTCCATCTGTCAATCAAGTGGTATTCCTCATTCAACTTGACAATACCAAGGAACATATACACAACAAACATGTGTCTACATATAATGCCCGATGATTCAAACATTAAATAATGACAAATAGCTCTGAGTTTTGATGTGCTATATACCAATTGAAATGACTTCAGTCGTGGCTCAAAGATGTTAGATTCAACTTGTATCCTCTTCCTCTCAAAAACCTCAAGGAAATACAGTTCTCTGATTTTCATTCTATGAACCGTGTTGCAGTACATGAGGCCCTGAAACTCTGTTTGAAATTTCTTGAAAATGTCCAATGAGTACCATTCACCAAGTTGACGTTCCATTTCAAAAGTAGTCCTCAGTACAAGATTTTTGTGAACGCATTCATAGTCTGCTTCAGATTCCTTCCTGAACTTCACACTTATAGCAAGTTCAAATTGTTCAATAAATTCTTTCAACATCATTCTTTCTCTAAAATAACCTTTCAAAAATGCATTGATGGATTCACTTCTTTGTGTTGTACACATTCCAGCCCAAAATTATTTTTTCACATAGCATGAAACCCTCATCTTCCGGATAGGGTACATCTGTTGGAACCATCTATTTTGTTGTAAGTTGTGCAAGTTTACCAATTCAGTCCACCGATTTTTGAAATCAATTGTAGTTATCGAGTCATATACAGCTCCTTTGATAGCCTTACGTGCTCCTTCAGAATTTTCAAACTTTTGTGGTAGCTTCTTCATTATGTGCCACAAACACAATCTATGTTTGGTAGTGGGAAACACTTCGACAATAGCATTCATAATGGATTGAGCTTGGTCTGTTATTATGCCTTTAGGACGGACACCTGAAAATTTAAGCATTTATATACACAATCAGAAATGAACAAGTTTTGAGTGATGTATAATTGAATTGGAGTCGTTTTCATTACCTCCCATGCATGACAACCAAATTTTGAATAACCATACGTAATTTTGCATTGTCTCTTCACATAAAAATCCACAACCAAGCAAAATTGTTTGACCATGATGGTTGACACCCACAAAAGGAGCAAATGGCATCTTGTATTTGTTGGTGAGATATGTACTATCAAACGATACAACATCCCCAAAGTACTTGTAGGCAGATCTTGCTCTACAATTAGCCCAGAAAACATTCTTTAAAACACCACAGTCATCCAAATCCATCATGTAGAAGAAGTTATGACGGGTGTGCTGCATCTTTGTGAAATACTCCTACATTGCTTTGGCGTCACCTTTTCTGAGCTTTATTCTCGAAGACCGTGTTAACATATTCCTTGTGTCCCTCTCTATAAATGTTAGATTGGTTACTCCACCAGCTTCAACAGCAAGTGCAACCATTGTCTGAGATGTTGATATACCGGCCTGGTCATTAATTACAAGCCTTCTCTGCTGCATCAAAGAGACGGTCCTCATGGACGGTAAAAATTGCACATGATCTGCTCCAAGCATAACATGGTTTTGGTCATCATTATAGTTCTCAATCATATATAACCCGTTCTTCAGATGGATAACAATGTGAGCAGGGCAATTCACTCTAGCACTACACCTCTGAGCCATACTATCAGTACTCTTTATAGTTTCCCCTTGTTTTATACAAACCATCTTTACCCTAGATATTTCTCCCTTTCTATTCTTACCAGAACTACAAACCCTAAAACCAAAGCCACGGGAAATACCAAAACTTTTATAAAAATCTTTCACTTCACTAAGACTAGCAAAAATCATTCCAACAGTAGGAATACTGGGATCTACAAAATAAGAGAAAGAACAACATTAGTTGGTAATCCTCATAGTTTGTGTACTATTGCGGCCACTTAGTGTAGAATTTCCCCCACTTAGTGTAGTATTGCGCCCACTTAGTGTAGTATTGCGCCCACTTAATGTAGTATTGCACCTGCTTAGTGTAGTATTGCCACAAAGAAAGATATATGGGCACAATTGAGATTATATGGGCACAATGAAAGATATATGGGCACAGTTGAGATTATATGTGTGCAACGAAACATATATGGGCGCAATTGAAATTAAATGGGTGCAATGAAAGGTATATGGGCACAATTAAAATTAAATGGGCGCAATGAAAGATATATGGGCGCAAATGGGCGGTGCAATAGAGTTATATGGGTGCAATGGACTTATATGGGTGCAAATAAAGATATTTGGGCACAATTGCAATTATATGGGCACAATGAAACATATATGTGCGCAATATGACTTATATGGGCGCAATTGAAATTACATGGGTACAATGAAATATATATGAGCGCAATTGAAATTAAATGGGCGCAATTGAAATTAAATGGGCGCAATGAAAGATATATGGCCACAATTGAAATTTTATGGGCACAGTGAAACATATATGGGCGCAATAGACTTATATGGGCACAAATAAAGATATCTGGGTGCAATTAAAATTATATAGGCACAATGAAAAAAATATGGGCGCAATAGGATTTATATGGGTGCAATTGAAATTACATGGGTGCATTGTAACAGATACATTATCAATGGAATATACATGGGCTGAATGAAAGATATATGGACCCAGTTATTATTCAATTGCACCCATATATCTTTCATTGTACCCAGTTATTATTCAATGTGCCTACTTAATACTGCATACTTAACAATGAAAATATAGTATTCATCACTAATTAGCATTAAAGAGTGCACGTATTAAATGCCAACGAGCATTATAGAATTCTACTAATCAGTTCTTGATAACTAACCTTGATCAGTAGAGAACTTCTTCCTCATGTGCATGGGGTACGTTAAGATCAAATTCTGCAACAGGATATTCTTGGTGTACTTCCTGTTCTTCTTCAACTACATCTTTCTCTTATAAATATTCTTCAGATTCATCACCAAATTCTTCTGCATCTACATCTTCTTCTTGCAAATATTTTCCAGATTCTCCATCACTGGTGTCATTGGTTTCCTCAGAAGAATAATTTTCTTTATAATCACTTCTAAGTTCTACATCTACTCACAAATTCAATATAAATGATGTATGAGATGATAAAGAGTTTATACATGCTGTAAAAAGATTTATTTTTACAAAAGTAATAAATTAAGAAGTTATCTATATCGAACTCTATTTCTTCCACCAAGAATAAATGAAGTAATAAATGCAGAAGAACAAGTAGGGGGTGAGGAAGAATGACAGAGAGAATTTAATGAGGAAGAAGAACATTTAGGTGGGGGGAGGGACGATTTAATGGTCTCCAACATCCTATTTTCCCTCTTAAATGTGTCAATCAATGCAGCAACAATGGTCTCCAACATCTTATTTTCCCTCTTAAATGTGTCAATCAATGCATCATCAATCAGAATTTCCCTCTTAAATATGTCAAATAATGCAACAGCAATAAGACTTTCCCTCTTAAATATGTCAAATAATGCAGCAGCAATCAGACTTTCCCTCTTAAATGTGTCAATCAGTGCATTAATGTGGAATGGAAGACAATGAAATTCCGCTCCATTTGTACGAAATTGCCCTGATATTGGTTAATCCATTTTCTTTCAGCAGCAGCAGGTGGGTTCTTTTTCCCTCCACTGAGTTCCCCCCTAAACCACGGAACGTCCCTTCATTTCCCCTCAAATCGATGATTAACTGGCGCAGGCCTGCTGCCCACTCCCCGTGCATGGTCCCAGGACGTTCAGAGCCCAAACCGCTCAAAACAGGTCAAAACAGGTCCCCCACTGGGAAAACTGCTCCCACGTGCGAGTCAAAACGTGAGTTACCCCCAGTGCGCGTCCCATAGGCATTTTCGATTCTTATAAGCCACTTTTCTTGAAGATTGCACCCAGCTTTCTCCTCTATAGATTCACGTGATGCAAAGCCACTACGATTGTTTCAAAGAATGGTCATGCACATACCCCAGTGGCTGGTACTACAGCCATGGCCCAATTAGGAGCGGTCTAGTGCTGGAAGACTATGCAACGTGACTGCACTATAGTTCTGAAAACAAAAATGAAGAACCACGCAGCTGTGCCTATATTGTGCGCTTTGTTTAGATATTAGAGACTTCTATCAAACAAGCATTTCTTGTTGCAATAAAAGGTGGGTGAGGCACAAGCCTCAGGCGGCCTTTACGTGGCTCCGCCACTGTGGCTAGGCCAGTTCAATGGCTGCTTCGAAGACCATCGATTTTGGAGGTCGATGGTTGTCTTGACAATCCAGCCTGATGGTTGGTTAGCTAGATTGTTTATGAGCAGGGGCGGAGTCAACAGGGGGCAAGCATAGGCTATGGCCCCTCAAAGAAGTTAAATTTTTTGAATATGCGTATATATGTATTTATTTACAACTGAACATTATAATATATATATGTTAGAGCGAATATATACATGGATTATCTGTGGCTCATTGGCTGGTGTTTGTTCCCGGACCTACCGGTTGCCGGTTCCAGCCCCGCTTGCGCGCATTCGTATCATTTTTTACCTAAATGCTTTTCTCATGTGTCAGTATGTGTATACATATTAGCTTGTTTATATTTATATAAAGCAATGGAGAATGGAAAGTTATGCAATGGTTTGTTGTCAATGGGTAGACCTACAAGTAGGTAGTTCCATTCTTGGTTTTATCATTTGTTTCTTTTTAAACAATTTGGCGTTCCCAATGTTCAACTTCTGGCTCCGCCACTGTTTGTTTCTCTTCTTTAGACATGAAAAATGATCTACGGACTTTTCTAATAATCCATCTAATGGGTACCAGATCCGAGAGGGCATTTACTTCTTACTTAGTTTAGGAATAAACTTATCTTATTCAAAATATAATAAAAATTTTGAATGAAAAAGAGGTATTATAGTTCTTTTCTCAAAGAGTATGATATACAAAGACAAAATGAGTGTATAGCAGTAAAATGTAAGACTATTACTTTGTCACAAAGATTACAAAGTTCCTAATCACAAGGGTTGTATAAATAATAAGAAAAAGGGTACAACACCTTATACTAAGGACCAGCTGGAGAGGGGAACGTAGCCATCTCAAACTATTCTTCAAACTCCATAGTTTTAGTTCACGGTATTCTTGAGTCATCTTCATTTACAATACCATCATTTGGGTGGTTCGGAAACTAATTAGAAGAAAAAGATAAGGCATGTGTTACAAATACTAATATATGTGTAACAAATATATAGTTGGGCCTGGACAAACATAATGATAAAAGCAAGGATGTGTTCCCCATCAAGAGAGGGCTATAATATTGGGTAAGTTCAAGAAAAAGTAAAATAAAATAATCGTATCAAGACAATGAGGCGATCATGTCATTTGAACAATAAAATAAAGATCTTTGTTATTTTGAACAATTTGACAAATATAACCAAATAATAAAATGCATATTGATTACAAACAAGACTAGAATGACCTTAAAAGTAGGAATAAAATACATATGTTATAAATTAATGGTAGAAGGACTAAAACCTCAGTGTCAAATATATGTAAGATGATAGGAGGATTAAAATCTCAATGTCTGATAAGAGAAGTAAAACTTTACGACACATATATATAACATGCGACTAAGGAATAACACCCCAGTTCCTGGTAGGAGGACTAAAGCCTTAGTGGCATGACAGGAAGACTAAAATCTCAGTGCCTAAAAATATGGCACATCTACTTCTAATATGATTAGTTAAAACAACACATACATAATGAAGTAGACAAGATCATAAGCCAGTTTAAAACAAATAAAGCACCAAAGGGATGAGAATATCTAGCATACAACAGTTGGGGTCAAATGACCCATGTGCATCAGAATTAGGGTATCAATTGTTAATATTATTTGATTATCAGTTATTCAATTGATTGTTAATTATTGTTAACATTAACAATATGTATATTGTTGACCATTAACTATATTTATATTGTTGACTGTAAGTTTCTTTCACACACTCATTGTATTTATTATTGTAAAGAGGGTCTCCTATGCTATATATAAATGGATATACTCCTTGTAACAAACATATTGAAACATACTTGTATTTTTGAGTTTCAATCCATTCCCATGGTATTAAAGCAAGGTTAGGATTTGGTTTATCCCTCCATCTCCCCTAAAAGCTCTTCCAGCGCTCATTTTCTTTTCCATTGTTTTACAATAGAAGCCAACAACACCAACGATAGCTTCATCCCACATAATGCATTGGGAATTCTTTTACACATTGCCAAAGATTGGCAGTCATAATGGGTAACTATTCATAGTGACCTCATCAGGCACCACATTGATGGTCAACTATTCATAGTGACCTCATCAGACACCACATTCTCTCTCATCTGGATCCTTCCAAAATAGTGGCACACCAACACCATGCGACTGAGATATAACCAACGTGTTCTATTAACAACTAATCAAGCACATTACCACAAAATAGGGTAAATTAAAAGTGATATCATATCAGGACATGTATGTGCATTTGTGTAGTGGCAACTGCCACGAACCTGTTACAAAAGATAACATGTTCACATATAAAAGCTTTATATACAACCAAGGCATACTTCCAAAACATATATCAATGTAAATATCATCTACAAAATGCAACCCTCCCAGACATGAGAGTATAGGGACGACACGTCAAACTCTACTACAAAAAACTAGCAGCATATTCAACATTCTACTTTCACTGATGTCCTTGTTGCTCCTCCTCAATAGCTCGATCTCTACCACACTCACATGACTACCTAAAAAGATGTGGCAAACCACATAGGTGAGACTCATGTCCCAGCGAGAGATATAACTCTTCACCAAGAACTATTGTAAACATGAATTATGTTTAAGAAGGAAGGTAACATTATTTACAAGATCAGTAGGTTCAACGAAATGAATTATTTTAAAAATATATTGCACATACTAAGAAGATTAAGCAGCTACACAAAAAATTAGGACATGTTATGTATTTAGAAGGAATATGAATAACACGTATAAAAGTTGAATTCTCTTACCACATTATAATACAACTGAGCAATACAAGAAAAAAGGCAAGGGCAACAACTAATGTGAATTATGTTTAGCCCTAAGCAAATATACTATAGGGCTATTTTACATATTTTATTAAGACCTGAGAATTGAGTTGTACCACCCAAATCCAACTAACCATTACTAAGTCAAAATTAGTGGCATACAAGGTCTATGGAAGAGCCAGAATCCACAATCTCACCTCAACCTTTCGGTTAGTACGAGAGACACTACAAAGACATAATAGTCAATTACCACCAGCGACATATAGTCAAGATGAAAACACCTATCCCACCTTGGTACAGGTCACGACGCTAGACACCAGGGTATAAGAGACAACCCTACCACCAACGTACAACTGTTGTTGTCCTAAAAACCACATCACATTATATAATCACTGAGACACGACTATAGTCATTCTCAAAACACTTGGGATCTAGATGATAAGGATATTCTCTCCAAGAACCCCACATAGTCAACAATATGCACTATGAGTTTCCCTCAAGAATACTCATTTCACCATCCAGCAAGTTCTGACACTAGAATGGATCTATGGAATAGGGCCACTACATGATTAGGGTTTCACTTGATTAGTTAAGCCAATTGAGCATCTTTTAACTGCATCAATCAAGTTACAATGTACAAAACCCTAAACAGATTCTAGCAAGATAAGGTAGATTGCAACTTTAGAAGATATATAACGTATACGACATAAACTTGTCACATCACTTCTTGATATTGTTTCAATGCCATACACAAGGTCACCACAATTAACACATCATCATGGGATATTAATCCCTTATCACATCACATAGTGGATATCACCTCAATTAGGCACTAATCCCCTACCAAGGTCATAAGACCATTCACTTGTTCCCTACAAGAAACATCATTATATATTTATGCCTCATCAAGTCTCATACTCATCAAACATGTGTCACATAAATATTATCACAAGCAAGAATTAGCTATGATGTTCATTCAACCTACAAGTTAGGTTTACAACAAGTAGGAGAGAGATAGTAATTCATTATTATACTAATCACTCAAGCAAGTATGCATTAATCACCATGTACTCAAATTAAGGTTAGGGTTACTCATAGGTAACTAATTAGGGTTTTGATAACAACAATTAACAACCAACCCTAATGTTCACCAGTTCCCACTTTCTTGGAAGTCGTAAGATCAAACTTTACCATCATAACCAACCAAGCATAAGAAAAATGTGTAGCGGCCATACAACTGAAATCCACCTCTAGCGACCGCTAGGAATAGGTTGCCCTAGCGACCTCTAGGGTTAGGTCCACCATAGAGACCTCCACAAACCTTCAACATAGAGACCAACACCCATCATCAAACATGATGACTTCAATAAGCTCAAGGCATAGCAACCCCACAAGAGACAAACCAACATAGTTACCACTAAAAACTCCAAACATAGAGACTAATAAGATACAACCTCATAGCGACTGTCATGAAGCTATCAACATAGCTACCAACGTGAAAACATAGTGACCCAAGGAATTAGGGTTAGGGCTATAGCGACCAAACTAAAACCTGATCCTCAACCACCATAATGGCCTTAGAGACCACATGAAAATCAGAGTTATGTAGAAACCAAAATAGCTGATGTAGCATCAAGAATCCTAAGAGTCATCAAGATAATAACCACAAGAAGAAGATGAAAACTGAAACTCGAATTATTATCATCTCAAGGGTCAACATAGAACTATGATAAGAGAGAAAACCACCTCCAACATGATCAAAATAGGTTTTTCACAAAAATGAAACTACAACCTTAAGAAGTGAGGTGTATCAAGGAAATCATCATTCAAAACCCTAAACATGATCATCAGATTAAGAGAAAACCCTAATTTCGGCTATCATCAAACAAGGTGTGAAATTCAAATCAAGTAGGAGAGAAAACCAAGCGTATAGCACACCATGCATGAAAGGATCACCACTCCCATAATCAACAAGAGTTTGTCCATATAGATTAGTGTTTTTAAAGAAGATCATTCATTCAAGATTACCACATAAAGTAACCCTAGAGCATAGATAATATAACAAAGATACATAGAACCACGTTTTAGAGATAGATTAATGATATGTAAGATGAGTGAAACAAAAATTGAGTGGAAAGTTATATAACTCGCCTTGAGTTATGAAGAAACAACTCCCAAGCTAAGAAGCTCCAAAGAAGGGAGAGAAACCTAGATTGATTAACCTCCTCAGCCAAGCAAGATCACCTCAAGAGAAGAAGAACAAACCTAGGTTCAAAGAAATCTCAAAGAAAGAGTGCACCACCTAGGCCGAAAGGAAAGGGAAAAGAGGAGATCTTCATCTCATCATAGGTTCTACCATGAGAAAACCATGGATTCGACCACTTAGAGAGAAGTTCCTCAAGAGAAAAAACAATGGAGAACCATGGATCAACCAAGAGAAGAAAGAGAGGGGTAGGTTTTGTAAGAAAATGAAACCAACATGGATATACCACTTACCACGATCAAGGGTCATCAAAGGATCACCAAAGGAGAAATGCCCCAACTCTTGATCACACATGGAAGGGTTCAGCCTCCTTGCTCCAAGGTTGAGATCCAAAGAAGAGAGGGTGCAAAAGGATCATAAGCATGCAAAGAGAGGGGTATAAATACCCAAGGGTAGGAGATAGGTGAGAAGGTTAGGTGGAAAGACACTAGTGACACTTGTACCTCCAAAATTCGTCCATGCAAGCACTAAGGACATGAATGCAACAATGGTGATACAACTAAGGTAGGGTAGTGACCCCTACACCATGTCGACCAAGAACATAGAGACCATGGTCCAAGATCAAACGATCAAAGCAACCAAAGCACATGTCCAAAACACATTGGACCACAACAAATAAGGTCCAATAAAAGCTCATAGGTTGCTACAAACACAACCAAAGGGAAGCACAGCAGTTGCTACACACAAGAGGGTCAACATCAACATCAACTCAAGCATCCATGCAAAACCCTAACATCAACACATGATGCCACCTCATAAACCACAATGCATCAAGGTGCTCGTATGCATCATTCTCTCTCTCTCATGATGTAAAAACATAGGAGGCACGTTAAACATGTGACATATTTCAAGATATACCCTCAACATGGGTAAATTGCAACTTGGTCCAAAATAAGAACACATATATCAAAACTAGCTCAAACATCATCCAAATTGGACCAAACTGGAAATACAAACCAGTCACATCTTATTAAAATAGCTCAAGAGATTAGATTAAGGTTTTAAGGATCTTATTATTCTAAGAAACTAAGATCAAACATAAAGCTAGGTCAAGGGTCTTACAACCATAAATCCCCAACAAGGATTTCACCCCTAAAATCCTATGCAAAAAGAGATGAGCACTTCCTAAGCATCTCATCCTCCAACTCCCACGTGGCTTCCTCCATTCCACGGTGATGCCACAAAGACTTAACCAACACTATATTCTTATTCTTAAACTTCTTCACTCTCTGATCTAAGATCAACACGACCTTCCACATATGACATATCCTCTTCCAACTAAACCTCCACTGGCTACAACACCAACTCAATATCTAAATCTCACTTCCTTAACATCAAAACATGAAAGATTGGATGCATCCTGTACAACTCCAGAGGTAGCTCCAACTTATACACCACCTTCCCCACACCTGCCACCACTGAGTAAGGTCCCATATACTAAGGAACCAACTTACCCTTCTTCCCAAAACTCAACACACCTTTCTAAGGAGAGACCTTAAGATACATCTTGTATCCCATTTGGAAATCCAAAGGCCTACAATGATTATCAACATATAACTTCTGTCTATCCTAATCTACTTTCAACTTTTGTTGTATCACTTTGATCTTCTCTGTAGTAAGTCGTACAAGCTTAGGATCCAAAAGTGAGTACTCACCAGTCTCATACCAATAAAGTGGAGACCTAAAATACCTTTTTCTATACGAGGCTTCATAAGGTTCCATGTCAATACTCCTCTGGTAACTATTGAAATAAGAAAACTCTATCAAGATTAGATGCACATCCCAACTACCCAAAAACTACAAAACACAAGCTCTCAATAGATCTTCCAAGATCTGAGTGGTCCTCTCTGACTATCCATTTGTCTACAGGTGAAACATTGTAATAAACCTCAACTGTGTACCCATCGTTTGTGCAGTCACTCCAAAAAATGATTGGTAAATTGAGGACCTCTGTCTGACACTATCGTCACTGGGATATCGTGCAAACAGACTCTCTCATCAACATACACTTATGCCAACTTCTCAGCTATATACGTCGTCTTCATAGTAAGGCAGTGTGCTAACTTTGTTAACTTAACAACTATCATCCAGATGGAATCATGACCTTTGTCTATCCTAGGGAGACCAACCACAAAATCCCTAGTGATATGATCTCATTTCCACTACAGTATAGGCAATAGTTTCAATGTTCCTACATGTTTCTAATGCTCAGCCTTAACCTCCTGACATACATGACACCTTGACATGAACTCATCCATGTCATTCTTCAAGCGAGGCCACTAATACATATGCTTCAAGTTATGGTACATCTTGGTACTTCCCGGATGCATCACATACATCAAAGAGTGAGCCTCCTTTGAACTAACTTCCCCAAACCATCAGCATCTAGAACCACTATCCTTCCATGGAAAGACACTCTCCCATACTCTATCTCATGGAATCCCTCACGCTTCTCGCTGCCAAACTCTGATCGATCTGTTGTATCGCAATATCATCATTTTGTGCATCTCTAATCTGCTGTCTCAACATGGGCTTCACCTGTAGTTGTGCCAACTAGGAAACTTCTAACTTCACATTCATCTAATGCAACATCACCAACATATCTATATTATGGAACACCAAGGAACACAACTACGCTTTATTAGTAGATGATGATGGTGAAGACTTCCTACTAAGAACATTTCCAACCATGTTCGCCTTCCCTGGATGGTAATCTATAGTGCAATAATAGTCCTTGATCACCTCCATCCAGCATCTTTGCCGCATATTTAGCTCCTATTTTTAGAATATATATTGAATCTAACAAATTAGGAAGGGGATAAAACTAATTAAAAATATTTTAGAAATCCAAGCGAAAACATATTTCAAAAGACCAGTGTACCCTCACATGATGTGCCTAATCTAGGCTACATAACAAGGTAGAAACAACCATTTGTTTGTTCCTACTACTCATGACTGATATCAAAATGACATGTGAACTGACCCTAATACCCTAACCATTGTGTGTCATAATCAAATGAATATGGGGATATATCATGTGGAAAGATCATTGGCAATGCGTCTATGGAAACCTTTGATGCCAATTGAGTTCAGGCATAAATATTGAATGAAAGGCAATGCATATGTAGTCTCCAGGATATTCAGAGCTCAACAAGCTATGGCAGTAGAGGAAATGTGAAGGAGCAACAATAGTGAATCTAGGATAGAGAAATAAATCTCAAAAGATCAGTTAGTTCCAGGAGGAGGAGGGGAAGATCAAATGAGAAATTTGGTGCAACATGCACAGAAGTTCAACATGGATTTGTGAGAAGCTGAACTAGATGAAGAAAAGGGGAAAATGCTTTACCTTGAATAACAAGTGAGATTAGGGTTTCAAGGATGTCTTTGAAATTCCTAGAGTCAATTCACATAATGGAAAGGGGTGTGAGGTATAATAACAGACAATCAATATCTGGTCTACTTCATCGACACGGGTACTTTGAGAGAGGGTCTCCGAACTAAGGAATAACAATTGGGAATTGGAATTCACTTTTGAGGGTCTTGTGTTGCTGGAGAAGAAGGTAGTTATTGGGGCGGCATCCCTATAGCTCATATAGTTTGCTCAGGTTATCAATACAGGGAAGGAGGGCTAGTTAGGATTGCCTAGAGCTCCCTAATGGATGAAACCCTAGCAACTGTTGGCTCTCTCCTGTCTTTTGGGCTAAGGTGAAGTCCATGGAGGTGGTAATTAATTTTGAGACTTGTTGTGATGTGATTACTAGGGAACGGAAAAGTCGGGACCAGTCACCCCTCTATGCTCATTTTGCGCGAGGAGGAGACAGATGATGTCTCCTTAGATCATCATTAGATGACTCTAATAGAGCCCATGTAGTTAATCCAAAACAAACATGTCTAACACCCATATATTCACTATATCCATGTGACTTAGTTATGCCTAGGTCATATTGGTTAGATATTAGGGTCATGTATATGTAATTATCCACTACTTCTTCATAATGTCATTTAGAAAAGTTGGGGGACACCAATTTTAGTAAAATTTGGTGTGCTGACTAATTCAAATATGAGGGTTCGAGATATCAACTCAATTCTTACATTTGAGTTAGGGAAGTGTGTGCAATACATGATTAGATACATTGGGTAATATATGCATAAGACATAACTCATAAGAAGTTTAACTACTAAAGTTGAGGATATATCTAACATATCATGAACTACTCAACTATCATTAAAGAGAACACGGGGTCATTTGCTATTTATAACCTCATTACTCATTGTCACATATTTAGGGCATATTTAGGGCTAGGTTACATATATTATTAAACTAAGATGTGATGTAATGTTTTATTACAATGTGCAAGACTTATTCTACAGTTGAATTTCTAACTTAACATTATTGGTGACATTTATTCTGAATTTAAATTTTATCGATGTTACAATTACCATCATCGATCACAATATCATCAATGAAGATAATAAGAAGAATGTGACCTCATGGGGATTTTGATGAGAATAGTATATCATATGTGGATGATCTCTAAAAACCTAGTTTTTCAAGTAATGTGTTGAGTGTATTGAACCAGGCTCTCAGGGATTATTTAAGTCCACATAACAATCTTATGTGGAGGAAAACATTATAAGAATACTCTCACCCATTAACAAAATGGATAGGTTACTACATATAGACCTTTTCTAGAAGATCATACTCAACGGTAAGAGTGGACAATAAAAGTGAGTTGCCAAAGAGATAAGAATGTGTAACAAAGCAATATGTGTTATAACAACAAAGGTATCAAAATTATATATGCCAAAGGTTTGATTAAACTCCTTCACAATTAGATGATCCTTTTACTCCAGTGCAATCTCTCTTCAATTTTTTAATAAGCAAGAAATGAAAAATGCATTGAAATAAATGTACATTGAGTACATGGGATCAATAATGAATAAATACATGTATTTCACCTCTTTACTCTCCCCTTTCACAAGACAATCGTTATCAGAAAATTGAGCCTACAAATTGTTCAAATATGGAATCAAACACACATTCAAACCATATGGTTTCCATATATCTCCAAGTAAATCCACTCCATGAAGGTTATGAAAAAATATGATTAGGGTGTTGTTTCACCTTCATGCATGTAAATGCATAATTCAATCCAATTGAAGTGACCCACATGGCTATGTAAGGGGTAATATGAGCTAGGTTTGATGTTTCCTAGCTTAATGGGCATGCAATTAGAATATGGACGTTTTGGTAGAAGCTTGGAGTGCTATTACATAGGGGAAATCTTCTTTCTACATAGGAGCATACATTTTTTTTGTATTCCTTTTTTTGTTTCCCTTGGTGTAGTTAGGGCATATGTTGGTAGGAGTGAAGTGGAGGGAAGGAATATTGGCCACCCCCATGATTTTAGAGGGTGCATAATGCTTACTCTTTTTATGATTTTTATCACCTTTTTATGAAGAATACAGGTATGAAGTGGTGAAAGAAAAATGATTCAAACAAGGAATCACTTATGAGTTCCAACATGAGATCTCCTATATGAATATTACACCAACATTATTTATCAATTAATAGCATGCCACATGAATAAGAAAACATAAAAACCACATTTCTCTCATAAGATGAAACAAACCCTAAGCATTTTGGAGCTTGGTTAGATCACAATTTTATAAAACATTTCACAAGATTGAAAAAGGTGATTTACATGTATAAAGTCAGAAATTGAATCCATTTAGAAATAGACCATGAGAATATAACATACACTTGTCAAAGATTTGTTTTTTAATTACAAATGTAGAGATTGAGCTAAAACATACTTTTAGGTAAGAAAGTTTAAGTGTGGAAAAACAATTGGGCAAAATGGGGCCAAATTCCCCTATTCACATCAAGCATGTACTATTAAAAAAATAAGGGAGACAAAAGAAATATAACTAGTCACGTACAAGTAAATTATTAAAAGATACATGCAAACCAATGTAAGATGACGGCATGGCAAAGGTACATTTTCTACAAAAACAAAAAATGGACAAAAATGTAAGGAAATAAACTATATGGCATGCAAAGATCCAAAGATGCAATATGAAAGGGTAAACTAGACAATTGTAGGGGTCAGTCAAACAATTCATCATTTCTGGTAGATTTAGAACAAAGGAATGAGGAAAAATCAGGTCTTTCCTCCCTACCACTCTAAGCTTTTAAAACATGTTGTCCTCAACATCAAGTAAAGGCTATGATAGAGTAATGATCACAGAGCTATGGTGGCTAAGCATGGAGTTGGGGAGATCCATGTGCTATAAAATTGGGTTGGCTCATGACCACCACATACATTCTATGTAGAACACCCATTTTGGTTAGATCTCACCATACTCATGGTGCGTCCACGGCGGTTGGTTTCATGTAGCTATTTTCATTTTATTTCAATATTATTTTTCTTTTATTTTGGAACTCCACATGGGTTGGCCAGTCATTGGGTCATTCTTTAAGATGAATTCCTATTCTAAGATTAATCAAAATAAGAAAAACTATCAAATATGGCATTTGTGTGTTTCTTGCAAAGTGTACAAAAACAAAATCATAGGCAAAAAGTAAGGCTTGAGTGAGAAATATCTCAAACCAACATGAGTTGTCTTCCGTAAGTGCTAAGGTTTTTGCCTTAAGTCGGTCATGTAGTTCCTTCAACAATTGACCATTGGGAAACTTAGTGGTCACCTCAAAGGTCTTCGTCATTTACATTCATTAGTTGTTCATCATCCCATTGTTCATGTGGTTCCTCAAAACATTCATCTTAATCTATGGCCATCTCTTTATCTTGACTTTTTGATGCCTTATAGATGTTTATACTCAGTTTCATGTTCATGAAGGTCACTATCATTGTACCAATTCACACATGGATATCAACATTAGTTGTTGCAAAGAAAGGCCTCTACAAGATTATAGGGATCTTCCTATCCTCTAGCTCCATATCAAGAACAATGATATTTGATGGGAACACCAATGTCATTTATTTGTGTAGAATCACTATGACATAATCCACCCTTCCTCTAGGAACTTTGATAGAATGATTTTCCAATTGAAGAGTGCAATTGGATAGCTTTAGATTGCCTAGCCCCAGCTACACATGGATATTATATGGCATAAAATTCAAACTATATCCCAAATCAAGTATAAATTGGTCCATGTGATGCCCCACTATGTAGCAGCATATTGAGTGGGGCTCCTAGGTCTTTCTTCTTTACATTAGTAACATGTTTGTACAATGGAGACCGCTTTTTTAGAAAGATTCACCTTTTTGGGCACTATTCTCATTGATTTTATCTTGAAAGTGCACATTTCCTTGAGAAATTTGGAAGAAGCTAGAATTTGCTTGATTGCATCAAGTAATGGGATGCTTACTTTCACTTTCATAAATATTTCTATAATGTCAACATTATGCTTTTGCCTCCTTCATACAGATGATAACTTATCCAATGCATCAGGGAATGGGGGATCACTTGTACTTGATTTACTAGCATCAACACAATTATCTTGGGACATCACACATGAGGAACTTTTGGAATCATGGGTGGAACACAATAGGTTGTAGAACATGTAAAATAGATTCGAGGGTGGAACACATGGTATCAAAAAATTAGCATGAAGTACCACATGATCAATTTCAACTGTCTTAATTATTGTATCATCAATTATCTTCTTCATCATGATTTCATTAACATATCTTCAGTTTGCATGGTCATTAACCATTAGAATCTTGGACTTCTCAATAACTCTTCAATTCCTTAGAACTATCACAACATTAACTTGCTCATATTGAAGAGAGGGAGTTTGATGTTGTGATGTAGGTAGTGGAGGTGGTCCTTGGTGTAAATGAGGTGGAGGGGGATATTGGTTGTTACAACCCATACCGTGCTTACTAATAATTTGAGGATTTAAGATAATTTGGGTTTTAATTTCACCTTTAATTTACCTTATTAACACTTTGCATCATTAATTGATCGATTTATATTTTGGTTTAACTTAAAATTGTTCTTTGATAAGCTAAATAATATATGTGTTGTGAATATGTTAAGTTTTAAACCCTAGTTGATATAGTAACAGCCCACACATGTATGTCGAGGAACATTATAGATATTTAAGAAATTAATTACTTAATTGTCAATTGATAATTTTATCAAAATTTTGTTGTAGAAATGTTGAGAATTTAATTGTGAATCCAAACCAGAATGAATGGGTAAAATGGAGTTAAAATGAGGAAGTTATGACACTTTTAGTTTTCACCTAGATTTACCATCTGTTGACAAACTGATGGTGGGCCTTCCAAAGGCGAGTTTCAAAACATGAGAATTTTGATGGTGGGCTTCCAATGGTTCAAACTGATGGATTGATCAGTGGTAGACCCGCACAGCTGCCCAGAACAACCAATCACAAAATCGACCACAACTATTCTATACTTTTCAAAATTCAACAAAATTAGTTTTCTTGGATTCTTTTTTTTAATCATGTACACAAACAAAGCCCTAAAGCATGGAGAAAACAAATTAGAAGGAGACTCTTAGGTCAACTTTTGGGTAAGAACATGAAGAACAGTAGAAAGTGAAGGTTTCACTATAGATTTGACTTGGTAAGTAGTTCTTGATCGTTGATCCTTTCTTCTGTTCGTGTTCCCTTGCTAGGAACTTCCTTATTCATTAATCGAAGGAATTGTTTATGTTTTTTATTCATCTTCTACCACCAATAGGTCTTCTTCTAGGCCACTTGCCTACTGAAAGGATGTTTCAGCTAGTTCTTGAAGTTTGAAGCTTAGATCAGACCAGATGAGCTAACTTTTGAGTCTTGCTAGGTCAAGGACAAGATCAACAAGTTGGAACGTGCGCATGTAAGTGGAAAAACACCTACTAACCTTGATTTACAACAAATAAACTGGAAATAATGTATTTATGTGTTAGTTATTATATAGTAATTGTTGTTGAGAAATTATTCTATAAGCTCATTCAATTTCAGTAGAAGAAATTGATAACACCCAAATTTAGTCATTTATGCTAAGTATTTGTCTATAGATTTGTGGTGTTATAGACTTAGTATGCCCAAAATAACTCTAGACTCTTATCTTTTAGTTATTTATATCATTTCAAATATTGAGTTTCTGAACTAGCCAATTCTAGAACTTACATGCACCGAACTCAAGAAGAGATCAATTCTCCACATTTTCCCCCATCAAGCATCTCGTTATGTAAACCAACTTAGGAGATGGTGGTCCAGCTAACCGACTAGCAGGCCCAATAAACTTTTGATATTTTGGACCCAAATTTTGATAGACAACCCCTTCATTGGAAAGTATCCTCATTGGTCAAAAGTTTCATCGATGCAGGCCTGTTGATTTATAGTAATACCCCTCAGTGGGTTTTTTCATAAGAAGCATCACCATCGACCGCCAGGCCAGAAACTCAGTGAATTCGGAAAAAATCTCAGAAACCATCGATCTCAGCAACCCCTGGGACAATATCTTGGCATCTGTCAAGACTGTCCACACTCAAAAATTGCTGAGAAATCTCAATAACCATTGACCAGAGACCTCAGTAACTGCTTTGACAATGTATTTATGTCTACCAAGACTGTCCACCCTTAGTGCCCTCCAAAACTATCCACCATCAGCAACTACCAAGACCATCAAATATCACAACCACCAAAACTCTGTCACTCCTATAAATACCCACACCTTGCTACCTAGAAAAGGGTTGAGTTGGTTCCTATTCCTAGTTCTGGACCATCTATTCCTAGAGCCCAGTGGGAGAGCTCCAAGGTATGAAAGTGATGATAAGAACATCCTACGTCCACCCTTTCAGTTTGCCTTCATCTGACATCATTTTCCACCTTCATCCACCCATTTCCAAC
This sequence comes from Alisma plantago-aquatica, assembly GCA_963693085.1. Classification (NCBI taxonomy): domain Eukaryota; kingdom Viridiplantae; phylum Streptophyta; class Magnoliopsida; order Alismatales; family Alismataceae; genus Alisma; species Alisma plantago-aquatica. The sequence continues at coordinate 58,081,039 of OY856409.1, forward strand.
CATTCCCAGCCACCTTCCACCTCCATCCATCCATCAAAGCTATTGTTTGGGGTGGAATCAAAGAGAAAGTAGGCCTAGGATTCAAGAACATCAAGCAAGATGACCCAAGAATGAGATTCACCCTTCCTGGAGGCTATGGGAGTGAGAGCAATCTCACTTCTATGGGCTAAATCTCTTCTTCGACCTTTTTCTTCTACTTTTCTCCTTTTTTTGTAGAAATGATGTTCTTCCATCTTTGTTCGGTACCAACTATGCTTGTTAATGGCTAGTTGAGCTCCTTCTTGGCTATCTATCCTATTTTGGGCATGTTTATATATTTTGACCGTAAGCAAGTAGTTTTATTCCAGATCTAGTATGTTATTTGTTTTATCTTCTCTTTTCGGTTATGATTGCTGGTTTGGTTGATCTCTTTCTTGCTTGAACCTCCATTTCTACTAAGATCAAGAGATTAGTTGTAGAAATGGATAAGAGAAGGTTGTTTGGATCAAAATATAAGAAGAGAGCGTCTAAGAGAGGGCCAGTACAGAACACCTATCAGAGAGATCTGATCTGAGCCTTGAATTTGGTCGGGCTTATTTCAACCCACCCGAGTTCATGGGTGGAGTTCTATGAAGATCCTCAATTGTTCTTAACATTCCTGAATATTTTGGACCTGAGAGGGTATCTGAAATATTTACGATTGTTGACATGTTATCTTTGAGAGAGGTTTCATATCATTGATGGGGTTTTGGGCACACTGTGCGACAGCAAGAGGGGATGACCCCCACAGGAGCAGTTACAATGATACATACTGTGTTTCAAGGTTAGACGCTTGCTAGGAAGTTCAACGGGTGTCTACACCCAAGAATGGGTGCATAGACTGCCCAACTTGTGGTTACATAGCTAGGAACTCATTATACTAATTAGTAGGATCTAACAAACTGTTTTTTATTTACTTTGTTTTGTTTTGTTTTGTTTTGTTTTGTATTGTTTTGCTAGACTCGTTCTATTTCTCTACATACATCAACTACTGATTGTTCATTGAAATACATGTCTGGTGTAACATACCGAATCCTGCATATTTTTCCTTTTGGCCCTCTTTCCCATCTTTACCTTTCATTTCTATCCTTTTTGTAATTTCTATTTAATTTGTGGAGAATATGATGGTTTAGTGAACATTTGTTCACCTTTTATGCCAATAAAGGGGTTTAATGCATAATTACCTCAGTAGAAGTCTAAGTAATGGGCTTGATGTGCAAATGTCCACTTAAGTGATAAAAAGGATATATAAATTCGTGCAAGAAGTTTCTAGTATCTTTTAGAATAAGAAAAAGAAAAGGATATTCCCAATATATGAAATTATGGCAATAATTGTATTAAATGGACAAATAATGAGAATATGAAGTAAATTGCCTAAAAAATAGGGAAAGGAAACTAATAAGATAATTTGAAGGAAAAAATTGTCTTCTTGAAGATAAAGATAACTTAAGGGTCAAGTATCACCCAACTTGGAAACGATACATATATATAAGCCTTTATTAAAGGAAAATTGGAAATAAACCAAGAAAGAGAAATCAAATATCTAATGTTCTCAAATTGGAAACCTAACTCAAAATTTGTCATCTAGAAATAAAAATAAGCATTTTGGCAAGTTTTCCACTAATTTGGATGATATTTGGATAATGTGAAAAAGTAGGAGAGAGAAAGTATGTAGAACCTTCATTTTGAGAATTAATTAAATAAATGGCACGAATATGACCAATAATGGCAAAATCATATCTAAGACATTAATTGGGACACATGGGTGAAATTTCATCATATTTGGATAATCTTAGAGTCATAAATGAAGGGGGAAAGAAAAATGAGTTTTGAATTATTTAGCCCATTAAAAGTCTTGAAAAGGAAAAACTAATTCCATATTCAGATTCTACACCTCAAAATCACTCAGGGTGTTGATTTTTATTAAATTTGGAAATTGTTTGTGATCTCAAAAGAAGAAAGAGAAAATCATTTAATAATATGTGTCACTTTATAATCGAATTAGATTTATAATCGAATTTGGAGTTTGCGGCCAATCAAACGGTCCAGATCGACTACAGATGCTTGTGTACAGGATCAGACAGCTAAGGTTGCATCTTCTACCTCAGTTCAAAGAAGGAAACAACAATATTGTTGGCAATTTTTCGAAATCGAATATCTCCTTTGACACTCAACCAAATAGAGAAATTTTTGGCTTGTTGGACTCCTATCGTGATTCTACACTAGTTTATCCCAACATTTTTTTTGTTTTGATGAATAATTGAGAAATCCCTAATTCTCCTAAAGCTTCCCTATCACCTCGGTTTCTAAAATCCTAAACTACACCCCTTGCCTATATATACCCTTACCAGGAGCATCCCCATCACCTTTGCAACTCGACACACCCCTCAATTGCTATTTCCATCACTATTTTGACCCCCACCAAGTGGCTGAGGCCCCTGAGATTCTGATAGCACTCTCTCCCACCTCCCATCGTCTCTGGTCCAATAATAGGTATCATTGAGTTCAGTTTTTTCTAAGATTTCTTTTGCATACTTGAACTTCGAGTTTCATGTTGTATCGTGGATTTGCCCAAACTAGAGCTTTGGCTCATCAACCATGGCATTGAGGGGCTGGGGGGAGGATGACCCCTTGTGGTTTTATGCTTCTGCCCCTGCTGACTTCTCTTCTTTCTATGTGTTTGTGCAAGGGCATTATTGCCTTTTTGTTTTTGTTTTTTGCGGTTGACCTGGCCTTGACTTGCCGTCACCTCGGACACCAGCAAGGAGCGGGTCATTGACTTGGCCTATGGTGATTGGGCCAAGAAGCAGGACCGATCCCCCCCTCTCTCCCCTCTCTGCTCTGTTTCAATCGAATTTTTTTTCCAATTTTCCTATTGGTTAATTATAGATAATTCATATTTGTTAATTCCTTGCTCTAAATTAAAAATAAAATATGTTCTAAACTCAAAAAAATCCCCTCTGTTTAATAGAATTTATTTCAATGCTTGATTTTGAGTTTTTCAAATAAGTGTTATTGGGAATGAATTAATTAATTAAAAATCACTAAAAATACCCCGAAAGGTCCATATCTCTAAAATATATAAAGTTATATGATATTTTGATAAGAAAACCCTAACTAAGACAGTAGTGATGGTTTCATGACCTAAATGGATGGTTTGTAGAAAAAGTTGGTAACTTTGCGATTTTAAGTCTTTAATGAATGAATATAGTTCTAATACATGAACATGGTTATGGTATTAGGACAAGTGGACCCTGATATCATTCAAAGGTTATGAAAAGTGGTTTCTAGGAGTCTAAGGAAGAGGTATGTGCATCTAAAACCTTAGTTGGAAATTTTATGCCTTAACCTACTTTTCCCTAATGAGGCTTAATTTAACTTAATTCTCTTTTCTTGAAACCCTAATTACTTGCGCCTCAAATATGATTATTGTTTCATATTATTTGGGTCTTATACTCCACTTCCATGCTTATTGATTCATATGATTATTCTTGCCATGACTACTTATCTAATATGTAGATTTATGTTCTATTTAATTTAAAGTAGTGGTACTTATGTACAGCCACCCACAGAGGGCATGTATTTATTTGCCCTGGGGAATGTTTTTATTCTCCCCATATTATTGTAGGTGACTGGGATTGTATTATTCTCCCCTCACCTAAGGTTATAGGTCTAGTAGGTGCCTCAACCCTACTTAGTGAGGTAGACATAATTATCTTACATGCAAACCCTTTTTAATTTAATTGTTAATGGTAAGTTTCTTTTGATATAGCCTCATACTCTTGTTATCTTCATCTTATGATAAACCCTATCCTATTTTCATTTACTTATCTTTTCTTGTTATCCTAGACTAATTTTGTGACACATACCTTTTTTTCCTTTCCCTTTTGGTGGGCTCCTTCCCAACCACCCAGGTGCTGAGCAAGGTGATGGATAAGACATGAAAATCTTATCTTTTGGCTTGGACTTGGTTGGTGGAGATGTTGCTTTAGAGACAAAATTGTAGTAGTCTAGACTTCCCTCTATCTAGATCCTAATTATGTATCTTGATGTAAACCCTAATGGGAGAATTTGATGTATTTTTTGTAAACCTTTACATCAAATTGAAAATAATCAGTTATTCTTTATTCCGCTACTTTCCAATGGTCTTTTGTATACCAATGTTTAATAAATTTGGAAAATTTATGCCAATTCCATCATACCTTTGAGTGTGTTTGGAATGGATGTCAATTCTTCAAATTTTTAGTAAAGGGGTGATTTCACTCTTTTACAACATGGTATTAGAGCCCATGATAGTCGGAATCTGACTATTTTAGTTTTAGTTCCCTAATTAGAATCCTTGCCTTACATAATTTCCATTTAAGTTACATGATTACCCTAGATTTTGATATATGTTGAAGAAAGCGTTTGTTAAAATGTTAATGAACATATAATGATCATCTGAGGAATAATTTATATGTTCAAGCCCTAATGAATATCCAATGCACATAATAAGAGTAACTCACATATGAATATTAGGTATGGATACACATGATGTTAATAATGTCATGAACCAATAAACCCAAATGATATGATAATTGTAACCATATATATATAATCTGATTAATCAAGTCATCAATATGAAATCCTTGTTACCTTGTAATCTAATACACACATGATTAGTCACCTAATGTAATCAATTCATTGATATGTAATATGTCTCACTTTGATCATTAAAATACAAATAATGGATTCAATGTGAATATGAAGTGATTGGATTCACATAAGCGTGCAAAATCAATAATATACATGAATAAATATGAGAAATTATTAATGATGACATTAATGTGAAAGGTAATATGACAACATTTAATATGAATACAAGTAATCAATGTGACCTAATTTGGATTAATTTTAGACTTAATATCATATTGAATAAAATGCCCTATCACATGCAAGATAATTTGTTATAATTAATATAATGATAATATGAGGATAATGAATTGTAAATCCAAATTATTAATGATCAAATATATTCAGATAATTAAGTAACCTCTAATTGTGCATAATAATGAAATATAATTCTTTTTTAGCAACCAAGTGAATATGACATGCCATAATTAAAAGAATAATAATGATTATGTGATATCCTAATAAATATAATGCTAAGGAGCCAAAAATGTTAATAATCTTAAATCTCATAAAAATAATTTTAATAGTGGAATCCTAGGTGACCCTTTAGAACCTGACCTATGTAGAGATGCTTGTGAAGTATATGTTGATGAGTTATTTGGTGGAAGTTATGGCGGTGGAACAACAGAAGTGTGATGATGAGATGTTTCACCTTCACCGTCCCTCCTTGCTTGTGATTTCCAAGACGAAATCCTCTTTAAGGGGTGGAGTGCTATGACATACTGAATCCTAGATATTTTTTCTTTTGTCCCTCTTTCCCATCTTCACCTTTCATTTCTATCCTCTTTGGCCTTTTTATTTAATTAGTGGAGAATATGATGGTTTAGTGAACATGTGTTCACCTTTTATGCCAATAAAAGGGTTTCATGCACAATTACCTCAGTAGAAGTCTAAGTAATGGGCTTGATGTGCAAATGTCCACTTAAGTGATAGAAAGTAAAAATAAAGTCGTGCAAGAAGTTTCTAGTATCTTTTAGAATAAGAAAAAGAAAAGGATATTCCCAATATATGAAATTATGGCAATAATTGTATTAAATGGACAAATAATTAGAATATGAAGTAAATTGTCTAAAAATCATGGAAAGGAAACTAGTAAGATAATTTGAAGGACAAATTTGTTTTCTTGAAGATAAAGATAACTTAAGGGCCAAGTATCACCCAATTTGGAAAATATACATATATATAAAAGCCTTTATTAAAGGAAAATAGGAAATAAGTCAAGAAAGAGAAATAAAATATCTAATGTTCTCAAATTGGAAAACTAACTCCAAATTCGTAATCTAGAAATAAAAATAAGCCTTTGGGAAAGTTTTCAACTAATTTGGATGATATTTGGATAATGTGAAAAAGCAGGAGAGAGAAAGTGTGTAGAACCTTCATTTTGAGAATTAATTAAATAAATGGCATGAACATGATCAATTAATGGAAAAATTGTATCTTATACATCAATTGGGACACATGGGTGAAATTTCAACATATTTGGATAATCTTAGAGTCATAAATGAAGGAGGAAAGAGAAAATGAGTTTCGAAGTATATAACCCATTAAATGTCCTCAAAAGGCAAAACTAATTCCATATTCAGATTTTACACCACAAAATCATTCAGGGTGTCATTTTTTATTAAATTTGGAAATTGTTTGAGCCCTCCAAAGAAGAAAGAGAAAATCATTTAATAATATGTGTCACTTTATAATCGAATTAGATTTATAATTGAATTTGGACTTTGTGGCCGATCAGATGGTCCAGATCGAACGCAGACACAGTCTGCGGGATTGAACAGTTGAGAATGCGTCTTCTACCTCAGTTCGAAGAAGGAAACAACATTATTGTTGGTGATTTTTCAAAATCAAATATCTCCTTCCACACTCAACCAAATCGAGAACTTGTTGGCTCGTTGGACTCCTCTCATGATTCTGCACCAATGTTTCCCAACATTTTTGTGTTTTGATGAATAATCGAGAAATCTCCAATTCTTCTGAAGCTTCCCTCTCACCTTGGTTTCTAAAACCCCAAACTACATCCCCTTGCCTATATATACCCATACTTGGAGCATCCCCATCACCTTTGCAGCTCAACACACCCCTCAATTGCTATTTTCTTCACCGTTTTGACCCCCGTCGAGAGGCCGAAGCCCTTGGGATTGTGGCGGTGCACTCTCCCTCCTCCCTTTGACTCCAATCTTATAACATGCATCATCGAGTTTGGGTTTCTCTAAACTTTCTTTTGCATACTTGAACTTCGAGTTTCGTGTCGTATCACGGATTTGTCCAAACTGGAGCTTTGGCTTATTAGCCATGGCATCAAGGGGCTGGGGGGGTAGGGATGAATAAGTGTTTTTTGAATAAGTGTTTTTGGGAATGATTTAGTGAATTAAAAATTACTAAAAATACCCTGAAAAGTCCATATCTCTAAAATATATAAAATTATATGTTATTGTGATAAAAAAAACCCTAGCCAAGACAGTAGTGATGGTTTTAGGACCTAAATCAATGGTTTGTAGAAAATTTTGGTAACTTTGGGGTTTTAAGTCTTTAATGAATGAATTTCCAATACATGAACATGGTTATGATATTAGGACAAGTGGACCCTGATCTTGTTTAAAGGTTCTAAAAAGTGGTTTCTAGGACTCTAAGAAAGAGGTATGTGCATCTAACACCTTAGTTGGGAATTTTATTCCTTAACCTACATTTCCTTAATGATGCTTAATTTAACCTAATTCTCTTTTCTAGTAAACCCTAATTACTTGTGCCTCAAATCTGATTATTGTTTCATATTTTCTGGGTCTTATACCCCACTTCCATGCTTATTGATTCATATGATTATTCTTGCCATGACTACTTTTCTAGCATGTAGATTTATGTTCAATTTAATTTAAAGTAGCGATACTTATGTAAAACCACCCACAGATGGCATGCTTTTATTCACCTTGGGGAATATTTTTATTCTCCCCATATTATTGTAGGTGACTGGGAATGTCTTATTCACCCCTCACCTAAGGTTATAGGATTGGTAGATGCCTCAACCCTACTTAGTGAGGTAGACATAATTATCTTACATACAAACCCTTTTAAATTTAATTATTAATGGTGAGTTTCTTTTGATATAGCCTCATACTCTTGTTATCTTCATCTTATGATGAACCCTAGCATGTTTTCATTTACTTATCTTTTCTTGTTATCCTAGACTAGTTTTGTGACACATACTTGTTTTTCCTTTCTGGTCGCTTTTGCTGGGTGCCTTCCCAACCACCCAGGTGCTAAGCAAGGTGATGGATAAGACATGAAGATCTTAGCTTTTGGCTTGGACTTGGTTGACGGAGATGTTGCTTTTGGAGACAAGATTGTAGTAGTCTAGACTTCTCTCTATCTAGATCCTAATTGTGTATCTTGATGTAAAACCTACTGGGAGAATTTGATGTATTTTTTGTAAATCTTTATATGAGATTGTAAATAGTCAGTTATTCTTTATTCTGATGCTTTCCAATGGTCTTTTGTATACCAATGTTTAATAAATTTGGAGAATTTATGCCCATGCCATCATATCTTTGAGTGTGTTTGGAATGTATGTCAATTCTTCAAATTTTTAGTAAATGGGTGATTTCATTCTTTTACATTCAGGTTGTTACTATATCAACTAGGGTTCAAACCTTGATATATTCACAACACATATTTTATTTAACTTATCAAAGAACACGTTTGAGTTAAAGCAAAATAAAAATCAATCACTTAATTATTCAAAGTATTAATTAGGTAAAATAAAGGTGTAGTTAATACCATAATCATCTTAAATCCTCAAATTACCAGTAAAACACGATATGGGTTGCAAAATCTCCCCCACTAATAAATTTTTTTATCTCAAAGTTCATATAAGTGAAGGGATACTTGTTACACATCTCTGACTCTAACTCCCATGTAGCTTCTTCTACACCATGAATCCTCCAAAGAACTTTCACTAAAGGCATCTCCCTCTTTACAAGCTTCCAAATCCTACAATCTAGAATTTGTATAGGACCTTCAAGATAGGAGACATCTTCCATTAGTTGTACTAGTTCTGGGTTTATGATCTTATTTTTACCTAGATGACACTTCTTCAACATGGATACATTAAACACATCATGTACGTTGGATAGCTCAGGAGGAAACTATAGTTTATATGCTACTGGTCTAACTCTTTGAACGATTAGATAGGGACCCATGTTTCCAGGAATAAGTTCACCTTGCCTTCAAAATATCAATACACAATTCCATGGTGACATTATCAAGTAAACCTCATCCCCAACCTCAAATTGAAGTGGTTTATCCCACTTTTCAACACAGTCTATTTTGTGCAATCTTTAACTATTGTATGACTACATATATCTAGTGTGTAATATATCTAGCGTGGGAGGGGGTGGCTGGACCACACCCTCTCATGCCCTGAGAGTTTACACTGTCTGGGGGGGTCACAATTGTGGCGCTTCTACGGGGGCAGTTCTCTTGAAAATTAAAAAAAATCTAGTTTTTTGTTTCCTCCACTAACTCAGGATGTATAATTTGTCTTTCTCCAAATCCATACCAACAAATAGGAGATCTACACTTTCTCCCATAGAGAGCCTCATAAGGGGCCTTGCCTAAAATGTAATGATAACTATTATTACAGGAAAACTCCATAAGTCTAATGTGATCATTCCAACTGCCACTAAACTACAAAACACATGCTCTCAGCATATCCCCAAGGGTTTTGAGTGGACCATTCTGTCCATCCATTTGTCTAAGGGTGGAATGTTGTACTAAAATTCAATCTTGTTACCAAGGAACAAAGCAACTGATTCCAAAATCTAGATGTCAATTTGGGGTCTTTGTCAGATACTATAGAAAATAGTACCCCATGCAATCTGACTATCTCATCTACATAGATTTGGCTAACTCTGGCATATCCATATTTTCTTTACTGGTAGAAAGTCAGAAGACATAGTTAGTATGTCTAGTATCACCCATATAGAGTCATATCCATGTGGTCTTACGTAACCCAGACAAAAAGTCCATAATAATATGCCCCCTTTCCATTCAAGAATAGAAAGTGATTCTATAGTTCCTTCCAGCTTCATATGTTCAGTCGTGACTTGCTAAAACACACCACACCTAGCTTCATACTGAGCCACATCTTTCTTTATACCTGACCACCAATACAATTCTTTAAGTTTGATGTACATCTTTGTGTTACTAGGATGCATTGCATACCTAGAAGAGTGTGCTTCCTCAAGAATCTACTATCTTAATTCTAGATTACTTGGTACACATAATTTGTCATGTTATTACATACTCCTTCTCCTAAATATCTGAATTTTTCCTCTTTCATTCTATCATATCATGTATGATCTGTTTCTATTCACTACTACTCTGTTGAAACACCTTGATCTGGTCACAAAATGTAGGCCTAACATGCATTTGTGCGATCTACCCACCTTGGTCAGACACATTCAAATTTAAATTCATCTCTCTTATCTTGATCAGTAACTCTCTTTTTACAAATGGTATAGAAAACATTTATACAAATGATGTTGACTTCCTACTCAAAGCATCTATTACAAAATTGGCCTTACTAGGGTGGTAATCAATGGTGACATCAAAATCCTTTATGAGCTCTAACTAACTGTGTTGTTTTAGGTTGAGATCCTTTCATGTAAAAATGCAATTTAGACTCTTATGGCCAGTAAAGACCTGGCATGACTCACCATAGAGATGATGGCGCCATGTCTTTAAGGCATGTACTACTACTGCAATCTTAAGATTATGTATTAGATAATTCTCCTCATTTTTCTTGAAATTTCTAGAAGCATAGGCCACCACCTTCCCTTCCTACTTAAGAACACATCCCAAACCTCTCCTAGATCCATTAGAGAAAACCACATAACCTTTATCTTCCTTTGGAAAAATCAAAACTGGTGTTGTGGTTAACTTCTTTTTAAAAGTTTGAGAAATCTTCTTACATTATTCAAACAAAATAAAAGGGGCATCTTTCTTTGTTAAGTGTGTAAGAGGTACCTCTAATGCAATGAAGTTCTTCATAAACTTTCAATAATATAGAACTAAGCCTAGAAAACTTCTGATCTTAGTAGGGGTTGTAGGTTACTCCCATTGAAGAACATATTCCACCTTCTTAAGGTCTACACTAACTCTCTCTTCTGATATGACATGTCCAAGAAAAGAAACTTTAGACAACCAAAATTCACATTTACCAAATTTTTCATTGAGTTGATGTTTCCTCAACAGTTGTAGGGCTATCCCAGATGTTGCTTGTGTTGTTCTGTATCTTTGGAATATATAAAAATATTCTATAAATAGTACTATGAACTAATCTGGATACAGTCTAAAATCCCTATTCATTATGTCCATAAAATTTGTTGGGGCATTCGTCAGTTTAAAAGACATGACTAGAAACTCATATTGCTGATACCTTGTTCTAAATGCTAACTTAGGTACATCAGATGCCTTTATCCTTAACTGATGATAACCTGACATGAGATCTATCTTTGAAAAGATTGTTGCTTCATGTAGTTGATCAAACATGTCATCTATACTAGGAAGAGGATATTTATTATTAATAGTTATCTTATTTAGTTGCCTATAGTGTATGCATAACTACATAGTTCCATCTTTCTTTTTCACAAAAACCACTAAAGCTCCCCAAGGTGATGTACTAGTTTGAATGAATCTCTTATCCAATAACTCCTGTAACTAGGTGTTAAGTCCTTTAACTCTAAAGGTTCCATTCTATAGGATAGTAATGCTATTGGGTGATTACTACGTAAAATATGTATCTCAAATTCTATATCTCTTTTAGGTGGTAAACCTAGTAACTCATCAGGAAAGACATCTCAAAGCTCACATACTACTAGAACATCCTCTATATTGATTGTTGTTTCTCTGCCCTAGCATCTACCTATTGGTATGTATGCCCATAGAGCAAGACATGTGATGATTGTAATGGGATACTTTATAAATGATTTGAATAATAATAATAAAGGAAATTTCCGATCTATATGTTTTAACTATTTCTGAGATGATAGTGTAACATGATAGATGTATAAAGAATTGTTTTACTCGATGATGTATGCTTTTGGGTTGAGGACCTAAATGATGAGATCATACGGATGTTAAGAGTATACTTTCTTGTTTAGTCCCTAGTTGGTTGTTATTGTGGAAATAACCATAGACTTCAGTAACACTAAAGACTAGATTGTGTGTTGGTTGATGACATGATCTCATTAGTCATGATATAGTGATATCAAACCAAGCACATAGGTACTTGTTAGAGAACAAGTGTACTGGACAGACCCACCGTGAGAGTGACACATGGAACCATGATTTGGTAGACACAGTGAGCTCTCACAGTGATGGTGGTGAGTGTGATTCTTCGACCTGAAATCACTACACTCAACACATGTTGTTGGGTACACCTTGACATCATCAAACACAGTCCTAAAACATGGGTTGTTATAAAGGTGATGATTAGGTGACTTTGACACATGGGGCTTTTGAGGGGTGAGTGATAGATATGGGATTTGTCCCTCCTAAGGGAGTTTGACGTCCATGTCCACTTGATGAGTAGGATTGAGAAAGGCATGCACATGCATGTGTGAATCAATATGTGATATTGATGTCACACACATCTCACGCAGTCTGCTCTGAGATCAAGGAAATGGATGAACATTGAAAGGATGATTGTACCATGTCTTGAGTTCATTCTAGACATTAGTGAAAAAGGAATTATACATTCGATGTAACACCATTCACGGATTGTAGGATTGAAAGTTGTTCTCCAACTTTCTATTTCACTTGGGTAGCACTGATGTGTGACTAGGCACTGCTCTTTGCTTGTGAAGTCATAAGTGTTATGGACTTTCACTGCCAACATGAAATGGACCTACAGGGTCACACACATTAGGACATATTCCTGGAAGAGGAGTTTCTCCATAAATCTTGTTTGGATTGATTACTAAAGGCGTTTAGTAGTTCAATTAAACACCCAATCGATTGATAGCTCAAAATCATAGTTTTCAAGGTGTTGGATCAGATGATTAAAGTATCAGATTGATTGAAACTGCAATTGACTGATCTGCTGCTCCAACCGATCGGCTCATGCAGATGAATTGATTAGCTCAGGATGGTGATCCAAGCGGCTCAGGCTGGTGAGCCAAGCGGCTCAGGTCAATGAACCGATCGGTTCACATAGTTGAATTGGTCGGCTGACCAACCGAGTTAGTTTCACTTGTAAAATTTTATTTGGATAAGGACTAATATATGATTAGTTGGAAACAAACATGGAAAGTTAGTTTGAGTTGGACCAGGACCACGAACCGATCGGCTCATGCTTGAACTGATTGTCTCATGCTTGAACCGATCGGTTCAACTGGCCCAGTTTGTCAGATTTTGTGGAAAATCCCAAACCCTTCTACTCCTGCTCTAGTCCTACATTGCCCGAGGTAGAGAACCATGTCTGATGACCCTCCTATATATATAGGGGTATTAGGGGCTTCTAAAATTACAACTCAGAACACCAGTTGCTCTGCAAAGTTTTCATTCTCTCTGGTTTTGGAAACCAGGAGAGCCCGAGCAAGTGCTACCCGATAAGGGAGGCACAACAAGGAAAAGACAACCACAGAAAGCGACTAGTGGCAGGAGAGTGTGTCAGTGGCTAGTGCATTGACTGGAGGGTGCAACTCCTTCTAGTGCCTTTTGTGACAAGGCGATCAGAGTTCTAGGTGGTTCGTGTAGACTACTATAGAGGTGGGAGACTTTTGCCTCTCAGAGGACAGTTGTCAATCCCGATAGTCCCGGTGAGACCAGGAGCTGCACAGACACCGTCCAAGACTAGAGGTGAAGACCGCGCAAGTTGTGAGGTAATGTCGTCGAGCAAGCCTCGGGACAAGGTATGTCTCTACAAACCATCTTTCCTACTGTATAGACGTTGACGTGATTACTTTATACTGGGTTTGGGAGAATTGTTTTTGTTTCCGCTGCCTTCTCTGCTTCCCCTAAAACCCAACAGTCATATCAGAGCCACATCAACTGCTCTATACTTTAGGATTATCGATATGATCGATTTTGGTTTGTCGCCTTTATTTATTGCATACGATGTGAATAAAATTGGCTTTTTGCATGTCCAATCCTAAATCCAAAAATCCCAATATAAATATATGATATGTAATATGAATGCACTCGATACGCGTCGCCCTTAAATGAGTTTTGTGGTGGATGTATAGCGTGGTTATGGCCAATAAACCCTATGTATGTGTGCTTGGTTGTATGTGGATGCTTGCCTCTCGGTCTACGCACCAATTCCCTATCTTCTATTCCTGATGTAACTCAAGATAACTCGAGATTTCTTTCCTACCTTTACTCCCCCCGAATGTAACTCGGGGTTTCTCAATACAAATGTAAAATAGGATAGATCTTTTATTTCATGTTATGTTGAAGAACGGAGGACAACCTGATGACAAATGAGATGATCGGTTCAAGGAGTGAACCGATCAGTTGGTGATCCAGACGACTGATTCGAGGAGCGAGACAATCGGGTGGCGGCCATGAGGAGATGCACGGCGACCAGGTGAACTGATCGGTTGGAGGAGCCAACTGATCGGCTGGTGGCACCCAGACGACCTACCAGAGCGAGCAGGTCATTCATGTGATGATTTGATCAACTCGGATGACTATAGCACTTCATCATGAAAAGGTTGCATGTGATGTAGACGTAGATGACCGTGATTCCTCTTGGCTCGAGGAATCACATTAGGATGGCCATAATCATTGCTTTTATCATTTTGCATGCTTTCTGTGGGATATAGCATGTATATGATACATACTATGTATTGTGGTGATTGGATATGTATATGTACCTATATAAACCAAATCCCTCATTAAATATTAAAGTTTTAGATGCCTTCCAAATGCGACACACATGAAAAGCTTGATCGGAAAAGTGTGGGCATGCCCTAGCGTGGTGCACCATCTATCTTGTGGAAGCCTGAAGGATGGATATGTGGGTCTGCCCTAGAAGGGTACATATTCATCGTGTTGGCTTTGGGTTAGACCTAACAAGGTGACCTAGATAGGATCTAGCACCTTGAGGCATGGAGGTGATCATGGCAAGGAGTTGCATATGACATCTTTCAAAAGTTGTATATGATGCAATTGGAAAGAGTTGCCTACCTAGAAGATCTGAGTTGTGGGTGACAGCCCTAGATGGTCCATGATTCAGAGATTTTAGGATCTTACCCACTACAAGATTGTACGCTACAATATTCCAAATTGATGGTGAGGGCTGTCAATTTGAATCAAAATAGTAGGAGCGGTAATTAATTAAGGGCCTAATTAACTATCATCAAATTTTATTCAAATCAAATCAAATCAAAAGGAGTTTTGACAAATGCAATTTTCTCTTATAGAATGGCAAAAGAATCATCTTTTATGGGAAAATTAATTGAGAATAAATTCCATAACTGGTTGGGGATCGATTGTGTGAAGTTGTGACACCCCGCCATCACACAGACAACGAGATGACACATGAAAATGTGCGGAACCACATATTACCGAAAACATGGGTTAATTAAAACCGATTGTGGAACACATACATAAGACAACTTTTGCATCCCGATCCTGCAGAGCAACATGTTATAAAGATATTATAGGAATTGATATATGTCCAAAACTTATTGGAACCAGCTGTACTGTCAGCATCAGAGTTCGTCACCTGTTTATACATACATATCGGGCCACGTAAGGCCAGCAGCAGGATAGAGAAAATCACAATAGTTAGACATCGTGAAATGTCGTCAAACACCTCCGAAGACCTGAGAGTACATGGATGACTCTAGGACTCTACAACAAAACCACCAAAATAGAAGCATGTCCATCTCTTGCCTTCTACTGCTCTTCTTGCTACTCAGCTACAACCTCACGACCACCACCACGTCTAGAGCGATCACCTAAAAAGGTTGTAAACCAAAGGGGTGAGACACAGTCCCAGTGAGAAACATAACTCCCCGCTGAAACTATAAAACCTCAGAAGGTTAAAGCAATAAAAGCAGATAACTGATATAAGCAGATAAAACAGATAACTAGTTATGAGCAGCACACTGAGCAAGACCATTATTTTCATCATCCTTACTAGGATATCCAGGAGGCATATAACCAAGTATTTCTTTATGGAACATGATTGACAAGATAAGCTTTATAAGAACTTATCACAAAATATAAGGATTGTAAACACAACTGCAAGGTAGAACTAGATCAGCTATATAAGCAAGGCCTCAATCAATGTTCTGTGTTTTGCTTTAAGCAAGATATACTATTCGACTAAATTACATTTTATTATGCCCTGAGGAAGTGAACCTTCCCTGCTCAAATCCAATACCCAATCCGGTGCCATACAAGGTCTAAGGAGATCCGGACTCCATGACCTCCCCTTCTCGTGGTCAGTACATGAATCATCAAGCAAGACCGCAGTCTTATGCTTGTAGGCCTCAGCCTCTGGGTCAGCTCCGTAAGCTACCCATATCTCTAGCTCACCTTGACATAGGTGCTAGTACATACATCTGAGCCATGAATGCATCATGCTCATCATCACATATCCTGAGCCATGGGTCTGTTCACCATGCTCCATATATTCATAGTGGTACTCAAATTCCTCCTATTTTAGGCTAGGGGAAAACCTCGCATATTCAACAATATGTGCTCCAGGTAGATCCTGCAAGATAAACCTGTTTCACCATCTCCATGATACTGATGATGATGGATCTATGGCCAGGGAAAACTACATGATATATTCATCTATAATTAATTAATATATTTTAAGCCACTTATTGAGGCTACCAAAGTATAAACATAACCTTATTGTATTACATCATTATTGTCATCATCATACTGTCTGGGACCTCAATCTCTCATTATATCGACCACTGCCTCTCAAGGCATCATAATCATGCATTAGCATTCTGGGAACACATCCCTTATCTCATCATCAGAGGATAACACCTTAACTAGGTACTCAACCTTATATCAGGTCCTCAGACCTATCCTCTTGTTATTTCATTACCACCTGGTGCTACTCAAGCACATACATCTCATAGCTCTTATCATGCTATGAATCCACATAAAACAATACCTGCATGGTTAGTATACACATCCATAGAGATAACTGAAGCCATCATGGATTAATAGGATTATCTTGCTATCAAGTATAAAGAAACATCCATGAGTATAATGCACATAAGCTGTAGAAATCATAGTTTTATTATCAATCATAAGCATACATCATGCCCAATACTTGTGATCATATACATGTGTCACATCATCATGTGTATCAACACCATATCCTTTCAAACTTCCTGGTTCACCACCTATCATCTTATCTCATTATCATAGCTACAGAATTCAAGGTGATTACACCATATCACTTGTATTATCATCATTAACAGAGAAGTATCAGTGATATACATTCTAGGTTATCATAACCCTCACTGAAGCTACTGTAACCTTCACTATAGGTATGGCAGGAAGTGCCAACCATCACCAAAAGATGTATCGGCTAGGGTTTCCCAGTCTTAAGTAAGCTCGCCACCATATCAGCCAACCCATCACTTCACCTATCATGCAACAAGAACGCACCAGTTCACATGGTGTTGGGAAAGGTGCATCGTGCATGCAACTACAAGGTGTTATCGGGCAGCACATGGGCACCTCTTATCGTCCAAGACCCTATCGCTCATTAGGGTTAGGGTTTCATATCGGGAAACCACCAACCTCATAGCGCTCAAGGCCATAAAGACCAGGGTCATAACGCCCAAGGAGTCTATCGCCCAACCACAAAACCATGTTGCCCAGAGAACCCTCATGTCGGTCAAGGCACCGTGTCATGCATGAGCAAGATGACCACTAAGGCGTCACAAGAAAGCCCATCGACCAGCACCCAAGCTCAGCCTTGTAGGGCCCACCATGCTCATGACAACAACTGATACCAAGGCACCCCGAGAAGGCCTATCGTCCAACAAGACCACACACATCATATCGGTCACCACTAAGGTACTCACTAAGGTGCACCACTCAACCCATACCATTCAAGAGACCATCCTAACCTATATCGCCCAAGGCTCTCAACCAGGGATATCCACTTAGGCACTCTATCGGCCAAGGAGAAACATCTATAAGGTCAAAGGATCCTCTAGATCAAGACTTATCACCCAAGGTCACCATCAAGGTCAAGAGGGTCATAACGGGCATCAAACCAAAAACACTCAAAATGCCATATCGGCTAAGACAAAGAGGTGTCGGGCAGCAACTCATCAAGGGTGTATCGTGCAAGGCATCAAGCCCAACCTGACAAGGTCATCTTCAAGATCAAGCCCACCATCATCAAAACCCTATAGGATCAAGAGAATCGGCTCACCTCTCAACAACCAAGAGAGAGGGGTTTTGCACAACCTCCATCACCAATCGAGCAACATGATGGATCAACTTCAACTTAGGTCATCACATAACCAAGATCTCACCTCTCAAATCCATGGTGAGAGGAGGGTGTTGCCCAAGCAACTAGGATGTAGACTCACCTCTCAACTTAAATGAGAGAGGGGTATTGCCCACATCACTAGAGCTCAAACTCACTTCTCAAAAACCAAGGAGAGAAAGGGTATTTCTCAACAAGAAAACCCCAACTATGGTTCGGCTGACTAGATCCAAAGGTACACAGCCTCAACCACAACAACAAGATCACAATATCCACATGATTAAAGGTACATGCTAGAGCAAGAGACATATCTAACAACATGCATGGCCGATCATGATCATATATGAACATGCAATATAAAAGAAGGTAGAATAGTTAGGGTTAGAAGTTATGTAACCCGCCTTAAGCAAGCTCCTCAAGCTCCAAAGCTCCAAGCTTCAAGCTCCTAGCTCCAGGCACACCACTTTCGGCCACCTCAAGAAAAGGAACAAGAACCATAACCACCATGGCCAAAGAGTAGGCAAGATGGAGAAGAAGATGATAAGGAGAGAGGGAAGATGCTTACCAAGGAAACAAGGTCCACCTAGGGTTCGGCCACCAAGCTAGAGGAAGAAAAAGAAGAAGACTTCAAGAAGAGGATCGGGTCATCAACCCTAGATTTAGGTTATTTGCAAGTAGCACCTCCAACTCTCAACAAAGCACAAACAAACCCTAATCACCACTAGAGGTGATTAGCAAGCAACCAAGCACAAGTTTTAGGAAAAACAAATAGAGTAAGCCCAAAATGGAGGCCAGGGTCCTTACAAGCCATAAACCTCTACAAAGGGATTTCGCCCTCAAAATCCAAAGAGAAAAGTGAGGGATACTTCCTCCTCATCTCTTCCTCAAGCTCCCAAGTAGCTTCCTCAATGCCATGATGATGCCAAAGAACTTTCACAAGAACCAAGTCTTTCCTTTTCAACTTCTTTACTCTTCTATCAAGGATTGCCACCAGACCTTCTTCATTGGTCACATCTTCATCAAGCTCAACCTCAATTGGTTGTATCATTATTCTTGTCTAGATGACTTTTCTTCAACATGCTGACATGGAACACCGGATGTAACCTGTGCAACTCTAGCGGAAGTTCTAACTTGTAAGCTACCTTGCCAACACCGGCTATCACCGGGTATGGCCCATATACCTGGGTGCCAGTTTGCCCTTCCGGACAAACCTAAGCATGCCTTTCCAAGGTGAGACCTTGAGATATACTTTGTCTCCCACCTAGAACTCTAAAGGTCGGCGACGATTGTTTGCATAAGACTTCTTTTTGTCCTGTGCCATTTTCAACTGTTGTCGTATCACTCTGATCTTCTCTGTTGTCTGTTGCACTAACTCAGGTCCCAAAAGTTGATATTCTCTAGACTCATACCAACATAAAGGATATTTGCACTTCCTTCCATATAGAGCCTCATAAGGAGCCATGTCAATGCTTCGCTGGTAACTATTATTGTAAGCGAACTCTATCAAACTGAGATGCATGTCCCAACTGCCTAGGAACTGCAAAACACAAGCTTGGAGAAGATCCTCCAAAGTCTGAATAATCCTTTCAGACTGCCCATCTGTTTGTGGGTGGAAAGCGGTACTGAACCTCAACTGTGTTCCCAACACTTTGTGCAACTATTCCCAGAAATGACTCGTGAACTGGGGATCTTTGTCAGAAACTATTGTTGGTAGTACACCGTGCAAACTCACTATCTCGTCTACATACACCTGAGCAAGTTTCTCTGATGTATATGTCTTCTTTACCGATATGAAATGAGCAGATTTTGTCAGCCTGTCCACTATTACCCAAATGGAATCATGATTCCTAATTGTCCTTAGCAGACCAACTATGAAATCCATGGTGATATGATCCCATTTCCATTGTGGCATTGGCATGGGTTGCAACGTACCTTCTGGATTTTGATGCTCTGCTTTAACTTGCTGACATACCGCACACCTAGCCACAAACTCAGCTACATCTCTCTTCAATCCAGGCCACCAATACAGACCCTTTAGGTTATGATACATCTTGGTGAATCATGGATGCATAGCATACATCGATGTGTGTGCTTCCTCATGTACTAGCTTTCTTAGATTATCAATATCAAGGACCACCATCCTATTACGATAACAAACTAATCCATCCTCAGACTCATGGAACCCATCACGCTTTTCACTGTCGAGCTCTGACTTGATCAAATGCACTATATCATCTGTCTGTTGTGCATCTTTGATCTGCGATCTCAGCGTAGGCTTGACTTGCATCTGTGCCAATAGTCCTACCAATAAGGAAACTTCCAACTATACATTCATCCACCGCAAGGAGACAAACATATCCTGCCTATGGCATACCAAGGAACTCAACTGTGCCTTCTTCATGGGGAGAGAAAAAGACTTTCTATTAAGCGCATCAGCTACCATGTTTTCCTTACTAGGATGATACTCAATGGTGCAATCATAATCATTGATTAGCTCCATCCAACGATGTTGTCGCATGTTCAGCTCACTCTGTGAAAAGATGTAGTTCTAAGTTCTTATGATCTATAAAGATCTAACACACTTCCCCATAAAGATAGTGCCTCCAAATCTTTAACACATGAACCACCACTTCCAACTCCAAATCATGTGTCAGATAGTTCTCCTCATGTTTCTTAAGCTGTCGTGAAGCAAAAGAAATCACATGATCCTCCTACATCATCACACATCCTAGGCCCTTCTTGGAAGCATCACAGAAAACAACGTAGCCTTTCCCAGGCTCTGGCAGCACTAGTACTGGAGCACTAGTCAGCTTCTCCTTCAAACTTTGGAAATCTTGCTGACAACGATCATCCCAAACAAAAGGTACATCCTTCCTGGTCAGCTTTGTCATTGGCAACACGATCACACTAAAGTCCTTGATAAACCTTCGGTAGTATCCTGCCAAACCCAGAAAACTATGAACTTCCGTTGGCGTCTTTGGTTGTTCCCAATCTGCCACTGACTCCACCTTCTTAGGGTCCACTTTGACTCCTTCTACAGATATCACGTGACCCAAGAAATTCACTTATTTCAACCAGAACTCACATTTACTAAACTTGGCATATAACCGATGTTGGCTAAGAAGAGTCAAAGCTTGTCGAAGATGTTGTTCATGCTCTTGACTATCCCGACTGTAGATCAAGATGTCATCTATAAAAACTACAACAAACTGATCTAGAAACGGATGGAACACCCTATTCATCATATCCATGAAAGCAGCAGGCACGTTGGTTAGCCCAAGCGGCATAACCACAAACTCAAAGTGACCATACCTCATCCTAAAAGCTAACTTGGGTATGTCATCCACCTTAATCCTCAACTGATGATATCCAGACCGTAGATCGATCTTTGAGAACATTGTAGCACCACGCAACTGATCGAATAGATCATCTATCCTTGGCAGTGGGTACTTGTTCTTGATCATGACTTTGTTCAACTGTCGGTAATCTATACACAACCGCATTGACCCGTCCTTCTTCTTAACAAATAGCACTGGAGCACCCCAAGGCGATGTGCTCAGTCTGATGAAACTTTTTCAACAACTCCTGTAACTGCTTCTTCAACTCTGCCATCTCTACTGGAGCCATCCTATATGGTGTTTGTGCAACTGGTTGTGTTCCTGGTACTAGGTTAATCTCAAAATCAATCTCTCAGGGTGGGGGAACACTGGGGAACTCATCAGGAAACACATATGCAAACTCTTGGACAATTGTCACTTCTTCAAGGCTAGGACCTTTCACCTTAGTATCCACACCATGAGCTAAGAATTCCCTACAACCTTGCCGTAGCAACTTTTCTTCCACCATTGCTGATACTAAACACGTGAAAAGAATCTTCCTATCTCCTTGGAAGATCCACTTCTCTCTGTCGTTAGCAAACACTGCCTGCTTGGAACCACAGTCCAACACAACCTTATACTTTTCTAAGGTATCCATCCCAAGGATCACATCAAATCCATGCATATCAAGTGGTATAAGATCCACTTGTATACTGTGTCCCAAGAAAGATAGGATACAAGACAGACACTCCTCTTGAAGCATCAAGGAACCATCGAGAGGGGTTTCTAACAACATGCTATCTTTCTTACAACTAATAGGCAAAGGACAACTATCAAGCAGACTATGTGCGATAAAAGAGTGTGTAGCACCGAGGTCAACCATAACAAATATAAAACAAGAAGAAGAAAAATTAGAATGAAATAACTCAATCTGACCTGTCACCACTCACGGGTTGACTATCGCCTCTGGCTGACTCATATCATAGAATCAAGCCATTGTTTGTTGTCCACATCCTCTGCTTCCTTGAGTAGACGATCCTTCTTGCCACGCTTGACCGTGTCCTCGCCCTCTTCTACCACTGGGCTGTTGTCTATTTGCCCCTTGTTGATTCTACCTTAGCTGTTGTGTTACTTCAACATCTTTCCTTGGGCAATTTGACCTCAAATGCCCAGTCTGTCCATAGTGGTAACATGACCTGCCTTCTATATGTGGCCTAGATGGCCCTGTCACTGCCACTAAAGCCGTACTATGTGCCGTCATCAGTGAAGAACCATATATTCTTCCCTTACTCGGGGACCACTGTGACAGTGCACTGGACCCTCTCATCATGGAAGGTGCTGAAAACCTTGGCTTCTTGAAGCCACCAGATCTTTGTCCCTGGAATTGAGCAGGACTTTTCCTGGTCATGAACTCCCTTTTCTCCCTAACAAATCATTCAATCCTGTAGACAAACTCCACGAACGTGGAAAACCACTCCCGATTCTCTAAAGAAGCAGCAGGTGTTGACATCTCAGCGCTCAAACCTTTCTCAAACTGCCTGATCCACTCATCATCTGTCGTCGCCATGTGAGGAAAAAACCTCAGCAAGTCCATGAACTTGGCTTCATACTCGGTGATGTTCATCGATCCTTGGCATAGATGCTCAAACTAGTTAATCTTCTCGTCCAGATACATCTTTGAAAAGTATCTACTGACGAACTCTTGTCAGAAAACCTCCCAACCGATCTCCTCACTAGGTCGCTTCTCCTCCTCGATGGCCCACCAGTGGCCAGCACTACCCTTCAGAAGGTAGACAGCGTGCTTGACTTTGTCTGCTTCAGGGATGTTGAGGATCCAAAAGGCCTTCTCGAGACCTATCAGCCACAGATTTGCATCTATTGGATCAGTCATTCCAGCATAATCTAAAGCTCCGACTCGACGAAGCCGCTCAAAGGTCTTCCCAATGCCCGATGTTTCACCATGGGGAGCATGTGTTCTTGGATGAGGCATTGGCACTCTTTATACCATGTGATTCATCATAGACATCAACTGCCCCATAAGCTGTTGGTAGGAAGGATTTTTGAGAATGGCTGGGTCAAGTTGGAGGACCTCAGGCACCCGATCTTCATGTGCCTGCACTCTTGCTCCATCAACTGATGCAACATCACTGCTCTCGACCGCATGTTCTTCATGGTTCCAGACATCTTTAAGCTTTATATTCCATTGAGGGCAGAAGATTATTGTAAGAGAATCTGGGAAAATCACAAGAACATACACAAACCTAGTCCTAGATCCTTGTAAACTCAGTGAACCTAGACCTCTGATACCAAACTAACTGTGACACCCTGCCATCACACAGACAACGAGATGACACACAAAAATGTGTGGAACCACATATTGCCAAAAAAATGGGTTAATTAAAACCGATTGCGGAATGTAGACATAAGAAAACTTTTGCATCCCGATCCTGTAGAGCAACCGGTTATAAAGATATTACATGCATTGATATATGTCCACAGCTTATTGGAACCAACTGTACTATCAGCACCAGAGTTCGTCACCTGTTTATACATACATATCGGGCCACGTAAGGCCAACAAAAAGATAGAGAAAATTACAACAGTCAGACATCGTGAAATGTCGTCAAACACCTCTGAGGACCTTAGAGTACAAGGATGACTCTAGGACTCTACAACAAAACCACCAAAACAACAACATGTCCATCTCTTGCCTTCTACTGCTCTTCTTGCTACTCGGCCGCAACGTCACGAACACCACCACGTCTAGAGCGATCACCTAAAAAGGTTGTAAACCATAGGGTGAGACACACAGTCCCAGCGATAAACATAACTCCCCTATGAAACTATAAAACCTCAGAAGGTTAAAGTAATAATAGCAGATAACTGATATAAGTAGATAAAATAGATAACTGGTTATGAGAAGCATACTGAGCAAGACCATTATTTCCATCATCCTTACCAGGATATCCAGGAGGCATATAACCAAGTATTTCTTTATGGAACATGATTGACAAGATAATCTTTATAAGAACTTATCACAAAATATAAGGATCGTACACACAACCGCAAGGTACAACTAGATCAGCTATATAAGCAAGGCCTCAATCAATGTTTTGTGTTTTGCTTTAAGCAAGATATACTATTCGGCTGGATTACATTTTATTATGCCCTGAGGAAGTGAACCTTCCCTGCTCAAATCCAACCATTGGCTACAAAGCCAATCCGGTGACATACAAGGTCTAAGGAGATCCAGACTCCATGACCTCACCTTCTCATGGTCAGTACACGAATCATTAAGCAAGACCGTAGTCTTATGCTTATATGCCTCAGCCTCTGGGTCAACTCCACAAGATACCCATATCTCTAGCTCACCTTAACATAGGTTCTAGTACATACATCTGAGCCATGAACGCATCATTCTCATCATCACATATCCTGAGCCATGGGTCTGTTCACCATGCTCCATATATTCACTGTGGTACTCAGATTCGTCCTATTTTAGGCTAGGGGAAAACCTCGCATATTCAACAATATGTGCTCCAGGTAGATCCCGCAAGATAAACATGTTTCACCATCACCATGATACTAACGATGATGGATCTATGGCCAGGGCAAATTACATGATATATTCATCTATAATTAATTAAATTATTTTAAGTCACTTGTTGAGGCAACCAAAGTATAAACATAACCTTATTGAATTACATCATTATTGTCATCATCATACTGCCCTAGGACCTCAATCCCTCATTATATAGACCACTACCTCTCAAGGCATCATAATCATGCATCAACATTCTGGGAACGCATCCCTTATCTCATCATCAGAGGATAACGCCTCAACTAGGCACTCATCCTTATATCAGGTCCTCAGACCTATCCTCTTGTTATTTCAGGCTTACCACATGGTGCTACTCAAGCACATACATCTCATAGATCTTATCAGGCTATGAATCCACATAAAAAATGCATGCATGGTTAGTATACACATCCATAGAGATAACTGAAAACATCATGGATTAACAAGATTATCATGCTATCAAGTATAAAGCAACATCCATGAGTATAATACACATAAGATGTAGAAATCATTGTTTTATTATCAATCATAAGCATATATCATGCCCAATACTTGTGATCATATACATGTGTCACATCATCATGTGTAGAAACATCATATCCTTTCAAACTTCCTGGCTCACCACCTATCATCTTATCTCATTATCATAGGTACAGAATTCAAGGTGATTACACCATATCACTTGGATTATCATCATCAACAGAGAACTATCAGTGATATACATTCTGGGTTATCAGAACCCTCACTGAAGCTCTTGTAACCTTCACTATAGGTATGGCAGGCAACGCCAACCCTCACCAAAAGATGTATCGGCTAGGGTTTCCCAGTCTTAAGCAAGCTCGCCACCATATCAGCCAACCCATCACTTCACCTATTATTACAACCCCAATTTTTGCGTTCAATTGGTCAGAAATTTAATTTCTCATATTAAAGATAATTGAACGAATAATGATATAATTTGTTTTGAATAAATGGATTTCATTTACAATAGCCTTGATGATTGTGTTGTGGTTTTTATTGGCTATTGGACCCAATAACAAGGAAATGAAGAAAGGAAATTCAATTATTTAATTATTAAATGAATAATTGAGTTTTTGAGAAAAGAATGAGATGGAAACCTCTAGAAGGCAAATCCAAAGAGGGATTTCGTGCCTCTTGGGTTCCTTGGGTTCCAAGGAGTCCAAAGTTGCAAAGAAATGGCAATAAAAAAAGAAAAGATAATTAAGTATTTCTTTATTAAGAAAGAAATTGAAAACAATGGTAAAATGTGGAAAACAAGTGAAAAGAGGTATAATTGAGTTATCCTTGGTGGAATTTCGTATCCCAAGAATTCCTAATGATAAAAGGAATACCAATGAGGAAAATAAAAGAGAAATAAAGAGAAATCTTCAAAAAGAGATATTTTCATAAGAAATAAACATGATAATGAGAAATAATGCATTTAGATGCATCTAGAAGGATAATGAGTATCCAATAAAAAGGATTTCGAAATAATAGAGTTTCTTGGGATCTAAGGAGTCCCAATGAAGAAAGAGGAAAGAGAAAATACCCATAACAGAAAATAAGAAGATAATGTGAATATATAATTCATTAATGATTATGTGGTATTGCTAAAAATGAAGTATTTTATATTAAATGCAAATAGAATTTTGTGCCATTAAAATAAAGGGCAAGTACTAAGAAGATAAAAGAAGAGATTTTCGAATTCTAATACCTAAAGAATAAAGATTATCAAAAGAATTAGCAAAGAGAGAGAAACATGCTTCCTAATGAAGGAATTGAATTCCTATTAGAAGAGGGATTGGTTGCTTTGGGGGCAAGCACCCCAGGGCGTTGCTGCACTCCCCCATATAAGGGGTAAGACCTAGGGGCAAGTCCAGGAAAATCCCAAGCACTCTTCTCCCTCCTTCTTCTCCTTTTGTCCAGAACCCTAACGATGGAGGTATAACCCTATCCCTGGAGCTAAGGGGCCGTGGAGAGGATATAATAGGGTCGTGTTGCTCCCACAAACTCAGGGGAAAAGCTCGGTAGTCTTTCCTCCTCACTGGTCGTGTGCAGTAGTGGTCGCACTGCTGCAAGAGCAGCCACACCTTACTAACTTTGCGTGCGGGTGACCGGCCAACTTGGCCACGGATCTGAGGCACCTTGAGTGTGCCGGAGTACGACGGAGGCTAGGGAAGGATCAGTCATGGCCTTCGGGTCTGGATCGGGGAGCCCAAGCCACGCCTAGGGCTGCAGGCGGCGGCCAATTCTTGCGTCGAGAGGTTGAAGGCAACCTTCTGACCATTGGACTATTATAACCTCTGGGGATATGAAGACCGGGGAACATAGCAGTTTTGTCATTGGATTATGTTTCCAAATCACGTGAGTGTTGCATGCATGAGGTGACGTGGCGGCTTCTAGTTGGTCCAAAATGGTAACTTTTACAAAATTCATAACTAAAGATTGGAAGCTCGGATTAGTACGAATAAAATACGAAAATTGATCAGGAGAATAAGAGGAATCCAATAAAAATGACATTAAAGATTGATTCCGTTCCTAATTGCAAAAGTACAATAAGTTGATGAAAAGTGCTTTAAAGATAAGTTAAAAACCCTATATTTGAGTAAAGGTTGAATCTAGTATGCTTAATGGGTTAATTGAAGTATTAATAACCTGTTGAATGATAATGTTAGATTCGAACATGATGTAGATGTAAAATTGCATGATTTAGGGTTTTTACCCCATATGAGAATGATTAAGCATTTAGAAACCCTAATTTAGGGTAAAAGAGGATAAGATCATATTTAATTTGAAAAATGTGAAAATATGTTGTTAAATGATGGTTCTAAGTTATTTGAATATAAAAGTTCCTAATTGTGGATAAGTACCCTAAATGTAGTAATTAGGGGTTTCTAATGGATAAAGATGGAATTAATGACAAATAGAGTTCATATGTGAATTCAATCATAATGAACTTTGAATTGATGATAAATGCATATAATGATCTTGTCATGGTTTAAAAGGCTAAAAATAGTAGCTTTAATGTAAAAGAAGCTCAATGAACTTAATTAATGGTTAGTGGTGCCTTTAATCCAAAAAAAGGGTTATATGTTGTTAAGATAAACTTAATATTAAAGGATAGATGAGATAATTAGGGTTTAGAATAATAAAAGATGAAGTGAAACCCTAATTGCAAAGGAAACCCTAAAATGGATACAGAAACCTTAGGAAATGATTTCAAGTTGAATAGAAAGAATCTTGATAAAGTGTGTAGTAAATAGAGTACATGTGTTTTTTAGGATTCTTGATGATGTGGTGGAATTACTTGCTTGGATTGATTTCTTGGTTGGAATTGATATTAACTTGAGAAATGTACTAAACAGGTATGTGGTTACACTTATGAATAATCGCTTTAGTTTCACACCAATTTCCGAATGTATTTATCGGTTGCTTGAAAATAACTGTTGGATGCCTTTCATTTCATGCAACTATAAAGTGACTATGATTATCACCATAAATATACATATAACTGGCTAGATCCGGGTCCACCTATGTTTCTTTGAAAAGGATAAAAAAAGGGGTAATCCTAGAGAAAGGTCTAGGTTACCGTGAGTTAGAAACTAGGATACCACGTGTAGTGCCATGAGACTCTTTAGCACACCATGAGTTAAGGAGTGGTCTACCTATGGGTAGTGCCATGTGACTCAACCCAGAAATTGGGCTACCACGTGTAGTGCCATGAGACACTTTAGCACACCATGAGTTAAGGAGTGGTCTACCTATGGGTAGTGCCATGTGACTCAACCCTAGAAACTGGTTCACCTGATAGGCGGATCATGAGGGGTTTAATGGGGATCTACCATAAGGAAGGTAGTATCCAGGTCGACTGTAGGGACAACACAGAGGGTAGGGTACTCATGGATCACGGAGTTATATTTAAACTATAATCTTGGTTGTTAAATGATTAATTAAATGAATACATTGTTATTTGCATGATTATTGTTTCCCCCACATACCAGCTTCGGTTGACCGACATTTTATTTTTTAGCATTTTAGGTACAAAGCCAAAATGACAAACAGTAAATCGTCACATTGAGAAATACATGAATTAAACTACAAGGAGGATTAGTTAGAGTAGAAATTCATATGTGGATAGAAGTTTAGAGATCCAAAATTTTCAAAAGATATGCAAACGTTTATTTTCTTACAACTTTCCAGTTTAGTCTGTTAAAATTTAATAATTTTTCTTGGTTAATTGTCGAACCTTTGATCCAGAAATTATGTGTGCGTCTTCGACCTCTCGGTCTCCCTTAATTGGGAGTTACTGGAAGGTGGGGTTGCAACACCTATAATGCAATAAGAACCCACCAGTTCACATGGTATTGGGCAAGGTGCATCGTGCATGCAACTATAAGGTGTTATCGGGCAACACATGGGCACCTCTTATCGTCCAAGACCCTATCGCCCATTAGGGTTAGGGTTTCATGTCGGGAAACCACCAACCTCATAGCGCTCAAGGCCATACAGACCAAGGTCATAACGCCCAAGGAGTCAATCGCCCAACCACCAAACCATGTCGTCCAGAGGACCCTCATGTCGGTCAAGGAATCGTGTCATCCATGAGCAAGATGACCACTAAGGCATCACAAGAAAGCCTATCGTCCAACTAGTGTTAGGTTTTGTAACGGGCAGCAACTTTCCTAATGTTCAACACTGGTATCAGCCAACAACATGGCGCCCAAGCTCAGCCTTGTAGCGCCCACCATGCTCATGACAACAACTGATACCAAGGCACCCCGAGAAGGCCTATCGTCTAATAAGACCACACACATCATATCGATCACCACTAAGATACTCACTAAGGTGCACCACTCAACCCATACCATTCAAGAGACCATCCGAACCTATATCGCCCAAGGCTCTCAACCAGGGATATCCACTTAGGCACTCTATCGGCTAAGCAGCAACATCTATAAGGTCAAAGGATCCTCTAGATCAAGACTTATCGCCCAAGGTCACCATCAAGATCAAGACGGCCATAACTGGCATCAAGCCAACAACACTCAAAATGCCAAATCAGCCAAGACAAAGAGGTGTCGGGCAGCAACTCATCAAGGGTGTATCATGGAAGGCATCAAGCCCAACCCGACAAGGTCATCTTCAAGCTCAAGCTCACCATCATTAAAACCCTAAAGGATCAAGAGAATCAGCTCACCTCTCAACAACCAAGAGAGAGGGGTTTTGCACAACCTCCATCACCAATCGGGTAACATGATGGATCAACCTCAACTTAGGTCATCACATAACCAAGAGCTCACCTCTCAAATCCATGGTGAGAGGAGGGTGTTGCCCAAGCAACTAGGATGTAGACTCACCTCTCAACTTAAATGAGAGAGGGGTATTTCCCACATCACTAGAGCTCAAACTCACTTCTCAAAAACCTAGGAGAGAAAGGGGTATTGCTAAACAAGAAAACCCCAACTATGGTTCAGCCAACTAGATCCAAAGGTACACAGCCTCAACCACAACAACAAGATTACAATATCCACAGGATTAAAGGTACATTCTAGAGCAAGAGTCATATCTAACAACATGCATGGTCGATCATAATCATATATGAACATGCAATATAGAAGAAGGTAGAATAGTTAGGGTTATAAGTTATTTAACCTGCCTTAAGCAAGCTCCTCAAGCTCCAAAGCTCCAAGCTTCAAGCTCCTAGCTCCAGGCACACCACTTTCGGCCACCTCAAGAAAAGGAACAAGAACCATAACCACCATGGCCGAAGAGTAGGCAAGATGGAGAAGAAGATGCTAAGGAGAGAGGGAAGATGCTTACTAAGAAAACAAGGTCCACCTAGGGTTCGGCCACCAAGCTAGAGGAAGAAGAAGAAGAAGACTTCAAGAAGAGGATTGGCCGCCAACTTGCTCCACCAAGCTATATCGACCACCAAACACACCAAAGGGAAGGTGTATCGTGCACCAAGGAAGAGAGGAGAAAAAGAGAGATAAAGGGTTCCTAAGGAGGATAAAGGCAAGGCATATATAGATGAGGATCAAAGGGGAACCAAGGCAAGGTGTTGTCCCTCTTAGGGACACATATCCAACATCTTGCCACCTTGTAAAACACATGCACAAGACATGCTACCCACTCATCCAAGGATAGGCCACATTTCCAAGCTAGGGTGACATAACCAAAGCAAGATGGTCAATAAAAGTCAAAGGACGACACACTCATGGGTGACACCCCATGGCCGACACAAGGTGTTCCTTGCCCGATATAGGGCTCCTCAAAGAAAGGCAAGGCTTAAACAAAGAAAAACAAGGCCCAAAAAGGCTCAATCAAGCCCGAGGCAACTCAAGCAACAAGCCCAACCCTTCCTCTCAACACTAGAGGAAGCAAGGAGGGAGAGGAACTCCTCTCAAGGTGACAAACTTGCTCATCAACCCTAGATTTGGGTTATTTGCAAGTAGCACCTCTAACTCTCAACAAAGCACAAACAAACCCTAATCACCACTAGAGGTGATTAGCAAGCAACCAAGCACAAGGTTTAGGCAAAACAAACAGAGTAAGCCCAAAACGGAGGTCAGGATCCTTATATAAGTGTTCTACACGATCTAGATATATCGATAGCCTTTGAATCCACTTCATGTATACTTAATGCATTGTTTGAGAAGAAGGATAGTTCATTGATGAAGATAAATGAAACAAATTCCAAGGAAAAGGGTGAGGGAGAGAACGGTTCTCTAGCCAAACCAATATTAGAGTCTTTTCCATGGAAAGGATGTAAGGAACGATGGAAGAAGAAGTGAGAGATAGAGATCTCTACTTCTAGTGTATACGTGATAGAGACTAACTTTACTACTTCTTTGTCATGCGTACTTGATACCGGATGTGGATCTCACATTTGTTCAAATGTGAAGGATCTTAAGATAAGTAGGACTTTAGGGAAAGGCGAGGTTGAACTACGTGTTGATAATGGGGCAAGGGTTGCCACCAGTGCCGTAGGAACCTATGAGTTTACTCTGCCTAGTGGGTTAATAATAGAGTTGAAGAACTACTATTATGTACCTACCATAAATAGGAATATCATTTCCGTTTCTTGTTTAGACAAGGATGGTTTTGAATTTCTCATTAAGAATGGAAAATGTTCCATTTTAAAAGATGGGATCCTTTATGGCAGTGCCCCAATGTCTTATGGTCTATACTTGATAGATCTAGAGACAAGCATATTCAATGTAAACACTAAAAGGAAAAAAACTCAACAACTCAAACAAAATGTATCTTTGGCATTGTCATCTAGGGCACATAAATGAGAAGCGCATTTCTAGACTCCATAAAGATGGTTATCTAGACTCTTTTTATTGTGAATCAATAGAGACATGTGAATCTTGTTTATTGGGTAAGATGATAAAGACTCCCTTTTCAGGTAAAGGTGAGAGAGCTAGTGATCTATTAGGACTCATACATATTGATGTATGTGGGCCTTTTAGAACTAATGCCAGAGGTGGGTATTAGTACTTCATTACCTTCACTGACGACTTCAGTAGGTATGTCTATGTGTACCTGATGAAACATAAGTAAGAAACCCTTGAAAGGTTCAAGGATTTCATGAATGAAGTACAAAACCAACTTGGTAAAAGTATTAAAGCACTTCGATCCGATCGAGGTGGAGAATACTTAAGCCAAGAGTTTGAGGACCTTCTATGAGCCTGTGGTATCGTATCACAATGGACTCCGCCTGGAACACCACAACATAATGGTGTGTCTGAAACAAGGAACCGCATGATGCTTGATATGGTGCGATCAATGATGAGTTTTGCTAATCTTCCGGTTTCCTTCTGGGGTTATGCTCTTGAAACTACCACACTTACACTTAACCGAGTACCATCTAAATCAGTTCAAAAGATGCTATATGAGATATGGCACGGGAACCATCCTTGTTTGTCTTTTATTAAGATTTGGGGTTGTGAGGCTTACGTCAAAAAATGTTTCCTGATAAGCTTGGACCCAAGTCTGATAAATGTTATTTTTTTGGGCACCCCAAGGAAATAAGGGGATACTATTTATACCACCCTATTGACAACAAAGTGTTTTTTGCTAAGACAGCTGTATTCCTAGAAAAGGAATTTATTTCTAAAGGAAGTAGTGGGAGGAAAATAGAGCTTGAAGTGGTTCAAGCCCAACAAGAAAACATTGAACCAGTAGATGTACAAAAGGAACATAGAGATTCACAAAGTGTTGTGGAATCTCAGTCTCCTCAAGTAATACAAGGACCTCGTAGATCTAGTAGGACATGCCTTGAACCTGAAAGGTTTGGATACCTTGTGACTCAGGAAGGTGGTGAGTTGATCATAGATGATGATCCAACTACCTATCTAGAGGCTATGGAAGGACCAGATTTTGAGAAATGGCTTGAGGCCATGAAATCTGAGATGGAATCCATGTATTCCAACAAAGTATGGACTTTATTGGAACCACCCAAGGGGGTAAAACCCATAGGGTGCAAGTGGGTCTTTAAGAAGAAGACCTACATGGATGGAAATGTGCAAACTTATAAAGGAAGATTGGTTGTGAAGGGTTTCTGACAAGTTCAAGGTGTTGACTATGACGAAACGTTTTTCTCCAATTGCCTTGATTAAGTCCATCAGGATCATGCTTGCTATTGAGGCTTACTATGACTATGAGATTTGGAAAATGGATGTTAAAACCGCATTCCTTAATGGGAATATAGATGAGGATGTGTACATGACACAACCTGAAGGTTTTGTAGATCCAAAGAATGCCAATAAAGTATGTAAGATGCAAAGGTCAATCTATGGATTGAAACAAGCATCTCGGAGTTGGAATCTTCGATTTGATGAGGAAGTCAAAGTGTTTGGCTTTATTCAAAATGAAGATGAACCTTGTGTGTACAAGAAGGTTAGTGGGAGAATGACCACATTCCTTATATTGTATGTGGATGACATACTATTGATGGGGAATGATGCCAAAGCCTTAGAGAAGGTAAAGACTTGGCTTGGGAATACTTTCTCAATGAAGGACTTAGGAGAAGCATCCTACATTCTAGGTATTAAGATCTATAGAGATAGATCTAAAAGGCTTCTTGGACTAAGTCAAAGCACGTACATTGACAAAGTGCTAAAGCGGTTCAACATGGAGAACTCAAAGAGAGGCAACATCCCCATGCAACATGAAGTCACCATCTCTAGAGCTCAATGTCCCCAATCTTGTGAAGAGAGGGAGTGTATGAATGGGATCCCATATGCATCAGCCATCAGATCCATCATGTACGCTATGTTGTGCACATGCCAAGATGTCTCGTATGCCCTCAGCAGGACAAGCAAGTACCACTCAGATCCCGGGGATGCTCACTGGAAAGCTGTAAAGAACATCCTCAAGTACTTGCGAAGGACTAGGGATCAATTCCTCATATACGACAGTGAGGAAGAACTGGTTGTAAGAGGTTACACCGATGCAAGCTTCCAAACCGACAAAGATGATTACAGATCGCAATTAGGATTTGTATTTTGCCTAAACAATGGAGCTATGTGCTGGAAGAGTTCCAAGCAAGAAATAGTTGCCCATTCTACTACAAAGGTTGAGTATATTGCTGCTTCACATGCAGCAAAGGAGGCTGTGTGGATCAGGAAGTTCATCACTGAACTTGGTGTAGTTCCCAGTAGCTGTGATGTAATTGAGCTTTATTGTGACAATAATGGAGCTATTGATCAAGCTAAGGAGCCTAGGTCACATCAGCGGTCTAAGCACATACTGCGGCGCTTCCATCTCATATGAGAAATCGTACAATGAGGAGATGTGAAGATTTGCAATGTATCAACTGAAGAAGATATAGCTGATCCACTGACGAAGGCCCTTTCTCAGTAGAGGCATGATGGTCATGCTAGTTCACAAGGACTGAGGTTCCTAGGTGACTGGATCTAAGTGCAAGTGGGAGTCTTTTCGTATGCATGCTCATAGAGCAAGTCATGTGATGATTGTAATGGGATACTTTATAAATGATTTGAATAATATTAAAGGCAATTTCCGATCTATATGTTTTAACTATTTCTGAGATGATAGTGTAACATGATAGATGTCTAAAGAATTGTTTTACTCAATGACATATGATTTTGGGTTGAGGACCTAAACGATGAGATCATACAGATGTTAAGAGTATACTTTCTTGTTTAGTCCCTAGTTAGTTGTTATTGTGGAAATAACCATAGACATCAATAACACTAAAGACTAGATTGTGTGTTGGTTGATGACAAAATCTCATTAGTCATGATATAGTGATATCAAACCAAGCACATAGGTACTTGTTAGAGAACAAGTGTACCGAATAGACCCACCGTGAGAGTGACACATGGAACCATGATTTGGTAGTCACAGTCAACTCTCATAGTGATGGTGGTGAGTGTGATTCTTCGACCTAAAATCACTACACTCAACATATGTTGTTGGGTACACCTTGACATCATCAAACGCAGTCCTGAAACATGGGTTGTTATAAAGGTGATGATTGGGTGACTTTGACACATGGGGCTTTTGAGGGGTGAGTGATAGATATGGGATTTGTCCCTCCTAAGGGAGTTTGATGTCCATGGCCACTTGATGAGTAGGATTGAGAAAGGCATGTGCATGCATGTATGAATCAATATGTGATATTGATGCCACACACATCTCACCCAGTCTTCTCTGAGATCAAGGAAATGGATGAACGTTGAAACCATGATTGTACCATGCCTTGAGTTCATTTTGGACATTAGTGACAAAGGAATTATACATTCGCTGTAACACCATTCACGGATTGTAGTATTGAAAGTTGTTCTCCAACTTTCTATTTCACTTGGGTAGCACTAATGTGTGACTAGGCACCGCTCTTTGCTTGTGAAGTCATAGGTGTTATGGACTTTCACTGCCAACGTGAAATGGACCTGCAGGGTCACACACATTAGGACATGTTTATGGAAGAGGAGTTTCCCCATCAATCTTGTTTGGATTAAATCTAAAGGAGTTTAGTAGTTCAATTAAACACCCAATCGATTGATTGCTCAAAATCATAGTGTTCAAGGTGTTGGATCAAACGATTAGAGTATCAGATTGATTGAAACTACAATTGACTAATCTGCTGCTCCAACCGATCGGCTCATGCAGATGAACCGATCGGCTCAGGGTGGTGAGCTGAGCGACTCAGGTCAATGAACCGATTGGTTCACATAGTTGAACTGGTCGGCTGACCAACCGAGTTTGTTTCACTTGTCAAATTTGATTTGGATAAGGACTAATATATGATTAGTTGGAAATGAACATGGAACGTCAATTTGAGTTGGATCAGGACCATGAACCGATCGGCTCATGCTTGAAATGATCATCTCAAGGGCCCAGACGATCAGTTCAGGGCTGAACTGATCGGTTCAACTGGTGCAGTTTGTCAGATTTTGTGGAAAATCTCAAACCCTTCTACTCCTGCTTTAGTCCTGCATTACCCGGGGTAGAGAACCATGTCCCATGACCATCCTATATATATAGGGGTATTGGGGTCTTCTCGAAGTACAACTCACAACACCAATTGCTATGCAAAGTTGTCATTCTCTCTGGTTGTGGTAACCAGGAGTGCCCGAGTAAGTGCTACCCGATAAGGGAGGCACAACAAGGGAAAGACAACTGCAGAAAAGCAACTGGTGGTAGGAGAGAGTGTCATTCACTAGTGCACCGACTGGAAGGTGTGACTCCTTCCGGTGCCTTTCATGACAAGGCAATCAGAGTCCAGATGGTCCGTGTGGACTACTACAGAGGTGGGAGACTTCTGCA
This sequence comes from Alisma plantago-aquatica, assembly GCA_963693085.1. NCBI lineage: Eukaryota > Viridiplantae > Streptophyta > Magnoliopsida > Alismatales > Alismataceae > Alisma > Alisma plantago-aquatica. The sequence continues at coordinate 58,117,907 of OY856409.1, forward strand.
GCTCGGAAGATAGCTGTCAATCCCGATAGTCCCGGTGAGACCAGGAGATGCACAGACACCGTCCATGACCAGAGGTGAAGACCACACAAGCCGTGAGGTAACATCGCCGAGCAAGCCTTAGGACAAGTTATGTCTACACAAACCATCTTTCCTACTGTATAGACGTTGACGTGATTCCTTTATACTGGGTTTGGGAGAAAATTTTTTGTTTCTGTTGCCTTCTCTGCCTCCCCTAAAACCCAACACTACCATATGTTATATATAAGAATCACACCCCTTTCTCGTCATCTTATATGCTACTACAACTGATACTATACACGTGGGTAGGACTTTCATATCTCCAGTAAAGACACATGAAAACCCACTTTTTTGATAGATAACTTCTTTCTTCCAACAATCCAATTGAAGATTATATGTATCAAGACAGTCAATACTCAAAATAATTTGAAATGAATTAATAACTAAGGGTAGGAGGTTAAAGATTATAGTATACCCACTAAGAATCAACACATATCCAAAACATGCTTCTGTCAAAATTGATCATTCACCTAAAAAACTCTTAACAACAACTCATAAGATGGATTCTAGGTTAAAATTCAATCCACTAACTAGTAACATCTAAATAAAAGAATAAGTCATACCAGGGTCTATCAAAAACATAACTAAAATGTTATTAAAGAGAAGCATCTCACCTGTCACAACTTTGGGCAAGACTACACCTTCATATGGTGTCACTAAGAAGAAGTGTCTTGTACCTCTCCCTCTGCCATGTTTTCCACTATTGGTACTAGGTGCTCCCCCTCTAGAGTGTGAAGCCACTGAAGAGCTTGCTTCACTAACTGGAGCCTATCTCTAAAGAGTTTGAAATTGTGATTGTAAACTTTATTCAGGTATAATAAAGCTTTAGGCAATCCCTCTTAATATGCCCCATTTGTCCATAGTGATAACACATTTGAGTACTAACTCCCCTACATTGACTAGGATGTGTCCTACCACAGTTTTCATATGAAGCTTTATCTTGCCTCTGTGGGCCTATCACTGACATTGATGATCTTAAAGACTAAGTTTGTGGGTGCCTACCTGGGTGGTGTATTCCATCTACTAGAACCAAACCTCCCTCCACTATGAGAAGAACTGGATCCTTGTCTTCAAAAATAATGAAGACCTTGTTCTATTTTGGTAAAGAAGCCACCGCCTCCTCTGTATCCACCACTAGTCTGTCCTCCTTTATTGAAATCTCCATATATTTTTCTACTGTCAAACTGCTTATCATCATTAACTGATTCTTATACACGTCTTGTGACTTATACACATTCCCCAAACTTTCCTTTATCCCTCCGACCAATTGTTGATACATTGTGTCTAGTTTCTGGTCTCAGTTCTTTTTGAAATCTCATGTACTTTTCTATATCATTAAGTACAAGTTGTGCACAAGAATTTTCTAAACTTGTATAGTATGCCTTGTACTCTCTGATTGTCATACTCCATTTCCTGATATTCTCAAGTTATCTAATTTTATCACTTAGAATGGTAATAGGAAAATACTTCAAGTTGAACCCATCCATAAAATACTTTTGGTTTGTTACTGTATTTCTCCTCTTATCTTCCACACCACATGACCACAACTCAACATCTCCTTTGAGTAGATAGACAAGATAATTGATCTGCTTATGCTTTGGTAACTTCGATTAAGAAAAAAACCTTTTCTTGTTGTCAGAGCCATACATCTGCAACAACTAGATTGTTGTTCCAGAAAATTCAATCCCACTAAGCTTCTTCACTAGCTCATAGGATCTCATTTTATCCTTATTGGTAGGATGAAAACCTCATGTCCATATTATATTTCTCTTTTGTTTCAAGGAAGAAATTGTACATCCTTGTTGTCTCATCCCTAACTTCTCCTCCTTGAGCCATTGTTTGAGGTTCAAGGCCATAATGGCTCTCAGCTTGTTCCTCACCATGTCCACATCCTCTTCCTTCCATCTCATATTCGTAATAAACATATATGTTGAAAAATTACAGTTCAAATAGGAATGCATCCTGATATTATTGGTCGCTTATCACGCCTTGTCCCAAACCTAAATCAATTTACGTTTAACCTAGGCTCTGATATCAAAAAGTTGACGTGACCTGAACCCACTAACCCATGTTAGGGCTTGTCAAGGAGGGATTACAACTAACCATTCGCTTTTAATTTTCTAACTAAAATTATCCTTAAACTTTTCTTTTCTTAGTTATATAGCAACAACATTCAACTAGTTGATAACATCTCATTTAAACACAACATTAAAGGATACAACTGAGTTCAACTTTTACATAGAAGAAAGAGTTCTCATTTAATATACATCAAGTACAAGTCATTAGAAACTGATCTCTTTTCTCACTCTCTTGTTCCCTGGATCCAGAGGGAGGATAAAAATTGACTATCTAATGTAACTAATTTTTCATAAGACCTCTTCTCTAGTCTTGATAAAATTGGTTTCTACCTCTTCTATTGGAGTTGGTGCTTTACCTAAAACATGTTTTAGTTGATTGATCAACTACTATCTCAATGCGTAGAAAATCAATACGTAACCAAGATTAAGCAATTTAGTAATATTCATAGTTTAGGAATTTAAGCAGTTAAGAAAGTCAATCAAAATCTTGACAACTTTAATCCAAATGCACATAATGTATAAAAAATTGATCAAAGTAAATAATTAACTAACTATATGGTTCTTTAATTCAATTTTGTATGGAACTAGACCCACATGAAATGTACCACAATATTTGTATGCATCACATCAAGCTACAATCTCACTATACAAAACTTAGAAGCATGCCCGGGATCCTAAGTCTTTAGTCTCAATTGCCCTGTCTACAACGAGAATCGCCACATATGGCTCTCCAAAGCTAATAGGAGTGATTGAATATCTAGAATCCTCCTCTAAACTTGGGTACTCCAGTGGAGACTCTAGCAATATGGCTTATTTTACACCTGTGTTCCTACTGAAGACCATTGATCCACAACACAATTACCACAAGAATCCTCGGTTGTTGTTGGTTACCCCAAAACTATAAGGAGTCTATCATCACCAGACTAGAGATCGACACCCTACTAATGTGCCCCGACTTACCTCAATTAGGACAAAATACTTCCATCCAGGAAGCACGTTTCCTCCCCACAGTGTGTGCCACCTGTGAAGGATTCTATAGTGTCCATGGTATTTATTGTCTGATGATATATAATTTATATAGATAACATCTTTATCATTGCTAATAATTTTCCTATCTTTGTCGATTGAGCATTTAGCATGAAGCACAAAATTCATATGACAGAATAGCAACTTCCATAAATCTGTTAAATATAATTCAATCTAGATCTAGAATAGGGCAAACCCAACTTCTCCAGTTTCCCTAAATCCACTATTTCATTTACCATGTTGCATAGAAACTTGTATAAGAATTGAACATATAGCATCATGGCATAAGTGCACTAAATGATATATCTCTGATCTAACACAAAATTCAAAAAGGTGAATCAGACTTTTATCTAAGGAATTAAGATTATACATATCTAAGGAATTAATTAAGTAATTAATTATAATTAATAGTTATATCAAAATTATTTTGTAGAAATATAGAGAATTCTAACACAAAAATAATGAACTAAAATGGAGTAAAATGAGGAAGTTATAACACTTTCAATTTTCACCTAGATTTACCATTGGTTGACAAACCGATTGTGGGGCTTTTGGTGGAGGGCCTTTAAAAAGTGAGCTTCCAAAGGCAGGCATTCTGATGGGTGGGCTTCTGAGGGTGCGAATTAATGGGTTGACCGATGGTTAACCAGTGCACTCATCCAGACTAGCCAATAAAAAACTCATCCATAATGTTTTACATAATTATCGAAACTTGACAAAATTAGTTTCATTGGATTCATTTTTTAATCCTATATACAACCAAAATCTCTAAAACATGGAAAGGATGAACTAGAATATAAATTTTAGGGTGATTTTTAAGGAAGAACATTAAGAACAGTAGAAACCAAAGGCTTCATTATATATTCAACTTGGTAAGTAGTTCTTAGTCATTGATCCTTCCTCATCTTTGTGTTCCCTTCCTCGGAAATCCTTGATTCATAAACCGATCATTTTGGTTAACATTTGTTCCTCATTTTCTACGTCTAACAGATCTTCTACTAGGTTGGTAAATATATTGAAAGGTTGTTTGGGTGAGTGCTTGAGGTCTGAAGCTTGGATCAGACCAAGACGAGCTAGATTTTGAGTTTAGCTAGGTCAAGGACAAGATCCACAAGCTAGAATGTGCACATGTGAGTGAAAATCACCTCCTAACCTTTATTTACAAAAAAAACTAGAAATAATGTTGTTTATGTATTAATTATTATTCAGTAATTGTTTTTGTGAAATTATTGTATATTATCAGTCAATAATAGTAGAAGAAATATATCATTTAGTGTACTTTGTGTCATGATGCTATATGTTTAGTGATTGTATAAGTTACTATGCAATATTGTAAATGAAATGGTGGATTTAAAGGCACCAGAAAAGTCAGGTTAACCCTTCTCTAGATCTAAAGGATCAAATTGTGTTTTATAAGATTTAAGGAAGTTACTATTATATATGAATTTTGTGCTTCATGCTAAATGCCCCAATCAACAAAGATAGGGTAATTATTAGCAGCGATAAATATGTGAGCTATACAAATTAAATATCATTAGATGATATATGCCTTGGATAGTATAGAATCCTTCACAGGGGGCTTGCACTGTGGGAAGGAAATGTGCTTCCCAAGTGGAGGTATTTTTTCTAGATCGAGGTAAGCCAATTAGCACTTATAGTCTGTGGCGGTCTATGCTAGTAAGGGTAGACTCCTTATAGTTTTTTGGTATCCAACACAAACCATGGATGACGGTGGTACCTATGTTGCACATTAGTGGTCATCTTAGGTAGGACCACTAGTGTAGCATAAGCCAGATTACTTTGACTCTCTGGATGACTACCCAAGTTTAGAGGAGGAGTCGGGATATTTGGTCGTTCCCATTAGCCATCGAGAGCTAGATGTGGTGATGTGTCTATAGACAGAGCAGTTGATATTTAAGACTTAGGATTTAGCCATGCTTTTAAGTCCCTTACAGTGAGATTGCAGCTTGTTGTGATGCTTTCACTTGTTGTGGTACTGTTCATGTGGGTCTAGTGGCATATAACAATTTAATTAAAGAACCCAGTAGTTAATGATTTACTTTGATCAATTTTTTATACATTATATACACTTGGATTAAAATTATTAAATTTTGATTGACTTGCTTAACTCCTTAAATTCTTAAACTGTGAATATTACTAAATTGCTTAATCTTGGTTACTTGTTGATTTTCTACACACTGAACCACTAACTCATCAACCTACTAAAATATTTTTTAAATGAAGAATTAGCTCCACCAAATGGGAAAGAAGATAGTTTTTATCAAGACTAGAGAAGAGGTCTTATGAAGAAGTAGTTAGATTAGCTAGTTGGTCTCTTGTCCTTCCTATGGATCATGGGAATTAGAGAGTGGGGAAAGAGACTAGTCTGTAATGAGTTGTACTTAATGTATATCAAATGAGAACTCTTTCTCCTATGTAAAAATTGAATTCTTTTGTATACCTTAATGTTATGTTTAAACAAGATGTTATTGGCTAGTTAAATGGTGTTAGTATATACCTGAATAAAGACATGGTTAAGGCTGATTTTCAGTTAGAAACTTAAAAGTGAATGGTCAATTGTAATCCCTCATTGATGGCCCTAATCCTGGTTAGTGGGTTTAGGTCACGTAATTGGTAGTGGTAGGTGTATTTGTTGGGTGGTTTTGGTGGTAGAGGTGTGTATAAGGTTTAGGAGGGTCTTGGGATGAACTTGGATTGAGGGTTTACTATATGAGTTTTGAGGAACATACATTGGTCCACTTCCATCGTTGGAGTTCACCAAGGGTTGGAATGAAAATTTCCATTCCACATGGAGGGAAAGTTTCAAGGAGAGATGCTCTATTATTTGCTCAAGTCTTGTCATATTCTTCTAAACCTCATCAAAGCCTTTCAATCTATAGAGGACTTCATCTTCAAACCTTTAACTATCTCTTTGACCTTCTTGTTCTTAATTTCTATGAGAGTGAAGGTCCTTCACCTCTTCACTAAAGGACTCAATAGAATTAATAGAATGACTAGAATCACATCTCACTCGGTATTTCATCATGTTCATTATTTTTAAACAAACATCTTCATCATTTGTGGGCTTGAATGATTTGAAGATGAAGGTGTCACTCCAATGGTATCATCACAATCATTGACCACACTATAACCTATATGCCTAGAATTCTTCTCCAAGTGTTCAAACAAGGGTCATGACTCCTTAGGGGGTTTATCCATGAATGTACCTCTGTAAGAAGAATCCACCATAGCTTGACCTAGTTGAGAGAGGCTGGAGGAAATAGATTGGACAAGATTCCAGAAGGGAATATCATGATGAGGGAACTCTCTCAACATCATCAGAAAAGTTTCCCAAGAATCATTAAATCTTTCATTGTCTTATTGGCAGAAATTGACTATAGACCACCACATTTGTGTGAACCTAGAAATAGAGTAGATTTTTTTTCAAGAAGGCATTATTCATGTATTCCCAACTCATGATCTCTATTTTTGAATCATACCAATCTTTGGCCTTTTGCTTTAGAGAGAATGGGAACAATGTAAGACGAACAAACTCCTCAATTGCACTGGGGGTGTAAAAAGTACAGAATGCTTCCAAGAAGGTGCCAATATTCTTATAAGGGTTCTCATGATCTGATCGATAGAAAATTGGAAGCAATCCTACAAGGGATGGTGAGATGGAGAAGTCTTGCATGTACATCTGATCTGTTCTTATCACAATTGGAGACATGTAGTTGCTTAATGTGAAATAAATATGGAGGGGCCTTGAAACTCCTCCATTGTGAGGTGGTGGTTGTGGTCCTCCCTTGTGGTTAGCCATTTCTTCCCTCTCTAAAGTGAGTTGTAACCTACACCTTTCAAAACCAAGAAGAGTTAGTGACCTCAAATGTTAGACAAACACAAAGAATAAATAATAGTAATGGTGAGGGCAATAAGAAAAGTCAAAGTAAAATAAACTAGCTAGGTCAAGTGCCTCTCTCCCTAACAACTATGCCAGAAATCTTAATGCACGTGTGAGATGCACACACTTGGACTAACAAAATATGTAACACCCTAAAAGACATGATCAAATGCAAAAAAACGCTTTCATGCAAGGCCACAAGTTTGTATTATAGTATGAGAGTGGGAAAGTAAGGGGTCGTTCTGCATGGAGAGATGGGGGAACTAGTTCTAGCCTTACTTTACTAGGTTCCTATTGAGGAGTGTAGTGTTTTAAGGGTTTCACTTTGGAAGTCACACTAAGTGGTCAAACAAGAAATAGATGCAAAAAAAACCTAAATTAACCCTACTCAAACAATGATATCTAATTAAATGGGGAAGGTGATGAAACTAGATTAGACTAGCAATTTAGACTACACTAACCAAAGCAATCCTAATTAACACTAAGCTAGGCATTTAGCTAATCAAGGTTAGAAGAAGGACACTTAATGTAACAACCCCACCTCCCAGTAACCCCCAATCAAGGGAGACTAAAAGGGCAGAGACGTTATCCCAATATTTCAAGATTCATGGTTTGACATTTAATAAAAAATAATTATCAAATTCTACTATTACGAAACTGAAAAGCTGGAATAAAATAAATCTTTTTGCATACCTTGTAAAATTTGGATCTAGACTTCTAGCCACAGAAAAAGTCTAAACTAACTAATCCTCCTTGTATAGGTTAATTGTATCTTCATAATATTTCGATTTATTATTTTTCCATTTTTAGAATTGTACCTAAAATTCCGACAAACAAAATGTCGGTCAGTATATTTCTATACTGGTATGTGGGGGACAATCACAATTTCACAAATAATTGCTAACAACCTAATTATCACAAATAAGTTATTAACAATCCAAATTACGTTTTCCATGTGACATTCTCAATCGATTTTTCCCTAAACACTGGATTACCCTCTCTTAGGGTTTTGTCCTTGCAAGGGACATAAGGCCACCTTCTCCATCCTACGCTTGGTGCTTGCGGTCACCTCTTAAGGTGCCCAATGGTCTTCCCTCTGGGGCTTGTCTGAATAGACCTTCCCTCTGGGGCTTGGTCATGCAACATACATCAGGGTGGCATGTAGTTTCGAGAATACACATATATACTTAATTGTTATAATCGTAGGGACTTTATAGGACTACAAAATTAAACATCCAACAGTTTAGGTTGCATCCAATTGATAAAACATTTGGGAAATGTCGTGAAACTAAATCGATTATTCATAAATAAACAAATACATGTTTAGTCGATTCAAAAAGCTAACAATAACCCAAGCAAAGAAATATCCAGGCAAGAAGGCAATTCATACAAGCAATGATCTGGAAACAATCATATAGTTCAATCAATATTCACTTTCTCAGTTTACACTCATGTGAACTCGCTTCCTAGGATTTCCTACTTTCTTTTAGGGTTTCATTAGAGTTCATCCTCGTCATTGATATTATAAACCCTAATTTAGAAAATCTAAGTATAAACCTTAATTAGCTTGTCATATTCCTCCTAACAAGCTTAGGGTCAATAAATAACAACATTATTCCAAATAATCCAGATTGTTCAAGGTAATTTCCTTCTTTACCCAAGATTAGGGTTTCTACATGTATTATCATAGATTCATGGATTAAAACCCTAAAAAAAACCAATTATAATCTAATTTCAGATCTAAATCTCACTTCATCTCCCAATAGTTTATTAATACTCTAAATAATCCATTAAGTATCTTAGATTTGATCTCTAATCATCATTAGGGTTTTTAACCTAAATTTAATGCACTTTATGATCAACTCAAGGTGATTTTGCAATTAGAAACGAAATCATATGCTAAAACTATTTTTATCAGATTACTTGTATTTTTCTGATCATTTTTCATATATAAAGTTTCTTCAACTGACCTTCCTATTAATTTCTATGATTTTTGCAAAGAAAAGCATTTTCTTAGATTATCTATAAGAGAGGAACTATTTTTTGAAAATTGTCATAAACCTCAGTCGTTCGATCAGTGGTCCGCTGGACCACGCGGGATCCAATGATCCACGATTGTGTGCCACGCCCATGATCAAAAGAAAGAAAAGGAGAGAATGCCCTTACCTAGTTAGAAGGTGCGGGAGGGCAATATGGTAATTTGATCAGGAGTTGTCTTCAACCTCTCACGCGTTCCCTACCATGAGCTGAGGTCAACTCTTGGGTTGACTTTGAGCTACCGTCCACCTGCGATCAAACCAACCAGGCCGAGAGCTCTACCTGGCTCTCCCGAACTCGAGCGTGCCCTTAATTGTCTGCTTGCGTTGCTCCTTCACAACCAGAGATCCTTGGCTCCTCCAATAATGGCTACTGCTAGACGAGGGGGAAGAATAGGGATTTTGGTGGAATTGAGGGCGCGAGAGTGATCGTCACAGAGCTCCGAACACACGGGCAATATTTTTAGATGTGTTGGTGCCACAGAGTGTCCACCCCTATATATAGGGTCGGTCCTTGACTCCTGGAGTTTGGGGATTCTTTCAATCCTCCTTTAAACCCCACTGACCTTAGGGTGGTTAGGTCTGAAATGATCTCCTGAAAGGGATGGACTCCTCCACAACCTCGTTGGTTGCCTCAAATGTGAGGATTCTCCAATCAAAATCCACACAATTTAGACTATGTATTCCAAATCATCGCGAGAGTGGGACTTAACCCAAGCCATGGATCACTGATCCAATGGTCATGAGTGCTCATCTAAGAACCGAATTTTAGGATTTTAATCCAAATTAAATCGTGACACAAAATCCTTTCCACTTTAGGATAACTTCAAAAATTCATATCTCATGAACCGTGCATCCTTTTTTCACCAAAATTTAAAGGAAACTTTGGGCCGACATTATATACTTATATACCAAAATTGAGACCCAAATTCCAAAGGAAAAACGTATTACCTTCTTATTATCTTTGCAACTTGGGCTCCTTGGAACCCAAGAAATCCCAAAGACACGGAATCTACCTTTGGAGGCTACCTCCTAGCCTTGTAGAGGCTTCTACCTCTTTCTTTTCTCCTTTTCTTAATTATTCTTTTATTAACTTAATTTCTATTTCCTTTAATTTCCTTTTTCTTGTCATTGGCCCCAATAGCCAATAAGGCTTACGAAATCACACAAGCAAGGCTATTTGTTAATGAAATCCATACATTCAAGTCAAATCAAACAATTACATGTTCATATGTATTTAAAAGGAGAAATTACGTTTCAATTCTTAAAAAAATTAGGTTATAACATCCTCCCCTCCTTATAAAAAATTTGCCCTCAAAATTCTGCAATCAAACAAACAAGTCAGGATATGCTTTCTCCATGTCCGTCTTTAGCTCCCATGTGGCCTCATCCTCTAAATGGTGCTTCCAAAGAACCTTTACCATCTCTATATTCTTACATCTGAGTTCTTTCACCTTGGTATCTAGAATCCACAAAGGTGAGTCAAGATATGCCAGCTTCCCTTGAAGCTCAATAGGCTCAATGCTTAGCACATGGCTCAGATCTTGCACATATCACTTCAGATTGGATATGTGAAACACATCATGCATCATACTATACTGAGGGGGTAACACCAAACGGTATGTAGCTTCACCAATTCGTTCTAACACCTCAAACGGACCCATAATCGGGGACTCAACTTTCCTCTATTTTTGGCTATAGCTCAGAGTGGTCGGATATTCAAGAATACATGCTCTCCCAAAGTGAACTGCACATCAGTTCACTTCGCATCAGCATACGACTTATGTCGATCTTGGGCTCTCTTCAGCCTCTACTTGATCAAAGAAACTTTATCTACATATACTTGGAGCTCGTCTAACCTCAACAAGGTCATCTCACTGACATTATCCCAGTGAAATGGTGACCAACACAGTCTCCCATAAAGATCTTCATATGGAGGCATCCTGATACTGGCTTGGTAGCTGTTGTTGTAGGCAAACTTGACCAAAGGTAAGTACTGCTCCCATGATCCACCCCAATTGAGAACACAAGTTCTTAATAGATCTTCTAATGTCTAGATCATCCTCTCTGAATGACCATCTGTCTGGGGGTGATAAGCGGTAGTGAACTTTAACCTTGTACCAAGTTCTTCTTGTACCTGCTTCCACAACTTGGAAGTGAACTTCGGGTCTCTATCAGAGATGATGGAACTGGGTATGCCATGCAAATGTACTATCTCCCTAATATACAACTCAGCTAGATCTGACACCTTGGAAGTGGTCTTTAGGGCAAGGAAGTGTGCTACACAACCCATATCGCATCATGACCTTTCTTGGTCTGGGATAGACCCACCACGAAATCCATGGTGATCTGCTCCCATTTCCACTCTGTAATCTCTATCGATTGTAAAAGTCTGCCGGTTTGTTGGTGTTTAGCCTTCACCATTTGGCACATAAGACAGCTGGCCACATATGCCGCAATGTCTCTCTTCATTCATGGCCACCAGAAATACCTCTATAAATCCCTAAACATCTTTGTAGTGCCTGGGTGTACCATATACTTAGAACCATGAGCCTATTGCAAGATACGTTCCTTCAATGGTGAATCTTTAGGAACCCATATATGGTTCTCGAATATATTACCTCCATCTACTCCCATCGAGAGATGAGTCTGTGGCTTCTCCAATAAGCCCTTCATTCTGCTGAGTTCTGAACTGGTGAACTGTGCCACCACTATCTCGTTCAACAACTCTGACTGAATCTGAATATTGGCCAATCGAACTCGGTCCTCTACCGGTTGCGGAGTCCACTCCACCAGCTCTTCTAAGCTCTTCCACTGACTGGACAAAATAGCCGCACACATGAGCTATTTTCGACTCAACGCATCAGCTACGATGTTCGCATTTCCAGGATGATAAGCGATGGTGAAGTCATAATCCTTCATGTACTCCATCCATCTTCGCTATCGTAGGTTCATGTCTCTCTGTGTCAAGAGGTACTTCAGGCTCATATGGTCGGTGAGGATCTCAAAGGTAGCACCGTACATGTAATGTCACCATATCTTCAATGCATGGATGATTGCAGCTAGCTCTAAGTCATGCGTTGGGTAGTTCACCTCATTGGGCTTGAGTTGTCGGGAGGCATATGCAACCACATGTCGATTCTGCTCCAACACAAAACCAAGTCCCATCTTCGAAGCATTGGTGAATATCACAAAACTCTCATTATCGGAAGATAGGGTCAATACTGGGGCGGTGGTCAGCTTCTCCTTTAGCTCCTAAAAATGAGCCTCACATATATCATACCACACAAACTTCACATCCTTCTGAGTCAACATGGTAAGCGGCAAGGCGGTCTTTGAGAAATCCTTGATGAATCACCGATAGTATCCGGATAACCCCAAGAAGCTATGAATCTCAGAGGAGTTTTTCGGTACAGGCCAGTCTCGAGCTGCCGACACTTTAGCTGGATCCTTGGCGATCATTCCTCCTAAGATGGCGTGTCCAAGAAACATGACTCGATCTATCCAAAACTCACATTTTGAGATCTTTTCATAGAACTTCTACTTTCTTAGGATATTAAGGACTCTACCCAGATGGTCGTGGTGTTTCTCTAGGTCATCGGAATACACCAAGATGTCATCTATGAACACAATCACAAAGGAGTCAAGGAAGGGCTCCAATACATTGTTCATAAGGTTCATAAAGACACCGGGTGCATTGGACAACCCAAACGGAATGACTACAAACTCATAATAGACATATCGGGTTTGGAAAGTCATATTAGGTATATCCTCACTTCTCACTCTCATCTAATGGTATCTTGACCTCAAATCGATCTTGGAAAAGACTTGGGCTGATTTGAGTTGGTCAAAAAGGTCATCTATCTTGGGTAAGCGGTACTTGTTCTTAATGGTCGCCTGATTGATCATCCGATAATCAATACACATCCGGAGTGATCCATCCTTCTTCTTCACAAAAAGGATTGGTGCTCCCCATGGTGATGTACTAGGTCAGATAAAACCTTTATCTAACAACTCCTACAACTGAGTTTTCAACTCAAGCAACTCATTTGGGGCCATCCTATAGGGTGCCTTAGATATAGGGCTAGTCCTAGGAGCTAACTCAATGGAGAAATCTACCTACCTCTTCGGGGGAATCCCTGGTAGATCATTTGGAAACACGTCCACATACTCCCGAACAACTCTATCTCCTCTAAGGGTTGTACCTTGGCCTCAGGCTATGTGACTATGGCCAAGTATGCTCGGCAGCCTTTGGATATCATCTGTTCAGCCTTCAAAGCCGACCCATAAAGGTTGGTAGTCGCATCGCTCCTTCCTCAAATGGTAAAGTGCGTATGACCAAGTTTCCTAATGAGGATCTTCTTGTCTCTACAATTGATATGTGCTCTATAGGTGTAAAGCCAATCCATACCAATGATTACATTGAAATCATTCATATCGAGGAGGATGAAGTCAGTGGAAAGCTTGTGACTCAGGTACTTAGCTGGAAAGATAGGGGTTTTTAAAAGAGATGTATATATTCGACTGCTTGGGGTTGTGACATCCAAAACATAGCCTAAATCCTTGATGTCCAAAAAAATCATAGTTGCCAGATTTCTCGAAATAAAAGTATTAGTAGAACCAGAATCAAAAAAAGCTCTTACATTTTGTCCCATGACTTCAAGCATGCCTACATAGTTTCATACAGTATCAGACTATTACTACATGATCAAACTAAACTGAAAGGAAAACTCTATGGGTTATTACCCTCAATCAACCTATTAACATTTGCTTGGGCTTCTTCATTGTTGATGGCGAACACTCTGGCTTGTCTTCTCTCTCCAATAGGTGGACCTCCATCTGGCTCTCCTCCTCCTACTGGGGGTGCTGCTTCCACTGGTTGTGCTTCTACTGGACCTCTCAGATCAGGAAGAGGACAGTTGGTGATGAAGTGTCCCTCCTATTGGCATCAGTAGCACACCCTCTTCTCCAAGTGGCACTTACCAGGATGTGTCCGTCCATAGGTACGAAACTTTTGAAAGTGACTCTCACCACATGGCTTTCCTTTGTTTCCATGCTTTCCCTTGGTGTGGTTACGTCCTTGTCCCTTCTTGTGGTCATTATTCTGTCCTTGAGTACCTTCAGTGAAACCCAGATATCCTATGGGTGGGTTCTGAGTAGGCATCACTATCCTTTCCATGTCTAAGGTGGTGTTGTAGGCTTCAGAGAAAGTTATTGGTTTACTCGCCATCACATGTGGTTTGATTGCGGGGTGAAGACGCTCCACAAAATGGTCCACTCATCTTTCCTCATCCATCATGTGCCCAAAATGCTCTAGGTTGCAAAACTTGCAGCTAAAGTCCGCAACGGATAGGTTACCCTGGATCATGTTGGTGAACTCTCTTTCCTTCTCCTTCTTAGATGAGGTGGGGATGAATCAGGTGGTAAATAAAGTCCTGAATTCGGTCCATTCCATCGGCTCCTCACTTAGATCTCATCCCATGATGTGCTTTTCCCACCAGATCTTGGTTTCTCCTTCCAAGAGATGAGTAGCAAAAAGAACCTTCCTGTTTGGCTGTACCTCCAGCATATGGAAACCATTCTCAACTACCAGCAGCCAAGCATCCACTTTTTTGACCACTTCGGTCTTATCCTCTCCCCAGACTCTGAGTCGAGGATGAACAAAAAGCGACTCACCTTTTTCATCTCTGGCTATATCCCTGAGGGCCAGGGCACCAATGGCCTCAGTTAGCCTCTTCTGTTGTTCCATTCATAGGGCATCAGGGGTGTGAACCACCATTGCTAGCCCTAGACCACCGGTCTAGTTCTCCTCAAACTTGACATCATCCTCAGACATGTGTTCCTCTTCCTGGTCCATCTCAAGGTCATCGAAGGGTACCGACTTGGGATCTAGGCCTTCTTCTGAGGCTTCCTTGGGTCTCTTCCTCTTCTTTGAGGACCCATCACCCCGATCCCTCTTCCTCTTCTCAGAATATCCCCTCCTCTTTCGGGGAGGCCAACCACCCGTAGTTGGGTTCTCGATGGCTTCGACATGAGTAGATACGGTCTTCACACGAGCCAACTACATAAGCATACAATCAAACTTTAGATTACATTTAAACTAGTTCTACTTATGTTGATGACATCTTGTTTATGTATCTTTTATTAATTTGGTGGATGATCCCTTAATCCTTATCATACTTACCCTGACCTCAAGAGGGTGGGGAAGAGAGAGAAAAACCCTAAGTCTTAGAATCCTTAATTGAATTAGAGTTGATAAGGGACAAAATAGATGAGAGAGTCCTAAAGGTATCTTATTTCGAGTCAAAACCATAGACATTGGCCAGACAGTCACACTACATCCGGGAGTCCTCGTGACCGACTAGTGGGGCAGAGGAAAATATTGCCAGCCCCCAGACCGTGATCCTTTTCTAGACACCTCTGTCTTTGGAAAATCCTCTAATAACTCCCTCTGTTCTACAAAGTTTGTAAAATTTAATAATTACAGAGGATTAAATGAGAAACCACAGCTTTGATACCAATTGTAACGACCTTGCTTCCCGATAACCCCCAATCAAGGGAGATCAAAAGGTCAGAGACGTTATCCCAATATTTCAAGATTCATAGTTTGACATTAATAAAAAATAATTATCAAATTTTACTATTACTAAACTAAAAATATGGAATAAAATAAATATTTTTGCATAACCTTGTAAAATTTAGATCTAGACTTATAGACACAGAAAAAGTCTAAACTAACTAATCCTCCTTGCACAGGTTAATTGTATCTTCACAATATTTTGATTTACTATTTGTCCATTTTCAGAATTGTACCTAAAATGCTGAAAAACAAAACGTAGGTCAGTATATTTCTATACTGGTATGTGGGGGACAATCACAATTTCACAAATAATTTCTAACAACCTAATTATCACAAATAAGTTATTAAAAATCCAAATTACATTTTCAATGTGAAATTCTCAACTTCTTTTGCTCTAAACCCTGGATTACCCTCTCTTAGGGTTTTTTCCTTGCAAGGGACATAAGGCCACCTTCTCCATCCTGAGCTTGGTTCATGGGGTCACCTCTCAAGGTGCCCAATGGTCTTCCCTCTAGGGCTTGACCGAATAGACCTTCCCTCCGGGGATTGGTCATGCAACGTACATCAGGGTGGCATGTTGGTTTGAAAATACACATATATATTTAATTGTGATAATCATAGGGACTTTATAGGATTGCAGAATTAAACATCCAATAGTTTATGTTGCACCAAATTGATAAAATGTTTGGGAAACGTCGTGACACTAAATAAATTATTCATAAATAACCACATACATGTTTAGTCGATTCAACAAGCTAACAATAACCCAAGCAAAGAAATATCCAGGCAAGTAGGAAGTTCACACAAGCAATGATCCTGAAACAATCATATAATTTAATCACTATTCACCTTCTCGGATTACACTCATATGAACTCGCTTCCTAGGGTTTCCTAATTCCTTTTAGGGGTTCATTAGAGTTCATCCTCATCATTGTAACTATAAACCCTAATTCAACAAATCTAAGTATAAACCCTAATTCGCTTATCATATTCCTCCTAACATGCTTAGGATCAATAAATAACAACATTATTCCAAATAATCTGGATTGTTTAAGGTAATTTCCTTCTTTACCCTAGATTAGGGTTTCTACATGTATTATCATAGATTCATGGATTAAAACCCTAAAACAAACCAATTATAATATAATTTCATATCTAAATCTCACTTTATCTCCCAATAGGTTATTAATACTCAAATTAACCCATTAAGTATCTTAGATTTGATCTGTAATCATCATTAGGGTTTTTAACCTAAATTTAATGCACATTATGATCAACTCAAGGTACTTTTGCAATTAAAAACGAAATCAGATTCTACAACTATTTTTATCAGATTACTCATATTTTTCTGATCATTTTTCATATATAAAGTTTCTTCATCTGACCTTTCTATTAATTTCTAAAATTTTTGCAAAGAAAAGAATTTTCTTGGATTATCTATAAGATAGGAACTATTTTCTAAAAATCATCATAAACCTCAGCTGTTTGATCAGTGGTCTGCTGGACCACACAGGATCCAACGATCTACAGTTGCGCACCTCGCCCCCGATCAAAAGAAAGAAAAGTCGAGAATGCCCTTACTTGGTTAGAAGGAGCGGGAGGGAAAGACGGTAATTTGATCAGGCGTCATCTTCAAACTCTCACACGTTGCCTACAATGAGTTGAGGTCAACTCTTGGGTTGACTTCGAGCTACTGTCCACCTACGATCAAACCTACCGGACTGAGAGCTCCGCCTGGCTCTCTCAAACTTGAGGGTGCCCTTAATTGTATGCTTCTGTTTCTCCTTCACCATCAGCATTCCTCGTCTCCTCCGACAATGAATGCTACTAGATGAGGGGGAAGAACATGGCTTTTGGTGGAATTGAGGGTGCGAGAGCGGTCGTCGCAAAGCTCCGAACACATGAGCAAGATTTGTAGATGTACTGGTGCCACAAAGTATCCTCCCCTATATATAGGGTCGGTCCTCGACTCCTGGAGTTTGGGGATTCTTTCAATCGTCCTCCAAACCCCACTGACCATAGGGTGGTTAGGTCTGTAACGATCTCCAGAAGAAGATGGACTCCTCCACAACCTCACAGGTTGCCTCAAATATGAGGAATCTCTGATCAAAATCCACACAATGTGGACTTTGTATTCCCAATCCTCGCGAGAGCGGGACTTAACCGAAGCCATGGATCACTGATCCAACGGTCATGAGTGCTCATCTAAGAATCGAATTTCAGGATTTTAATCCAAATTAAATCATGAAACAAAACCCTTTCCACTTTAGGATAATTTCAAAAAGTTATATATCATGAACTGTGCATCCTTTTTCCACCAAAATTTAAAGGAAACTTTGGGTTGACATTATCTGCTTTTATACCAAAATTGAGACCCAAATTCCAAAGAAAAAGGGTATTACCTTCATAGGAAAGTTATTTTTTAATAAATCATATTTAATTGGTATTTTCTCTTTCCTTTCTTATTATCTTTGCAACTTGGCCTCCTTGGAACCCAATAAATCACAAAGACATGAAATCTACCTTGGGAAGCTACCTCCTAGCCTTCTAGAGGCTTCTACCTCTTTCTTTTCTTCTTTTCTTAATTATTCTTTTATTAATTGAATTTCTTTTTCCTTTTATTTCCTTTTTCTTGTCATTAGGCCCAAAATTTGGGGTTGTAACATCCTTCCCCTCTTATAAGAATTTTGTCCTCAAAATTCCATCAAGCAAACAAACAGTTTGGGATAAGCCTTTCTTATGTCCATCAGGGCTCCCATGTGGTTTTACCCTTTCCATGGTGCTTCCCAAGAACCTTCATCATCTTATATTCTTCCATCTAAGTTCTTTCTTACCTTGGTATATCGTACCCTCATAGGTGACTCAGGACATTTCAGCCTCTCAAAAGTTGAATAGGTTCAAGGCTCAACACATGGCTTGGGTACCTCACATAGTGCTCTAGATTGGACTCATGGGACACATTACACATCATGTTATCCTGAGGGCAAGGCTAAACACAACCATCTCCACCAATCCATCTCAAATGGACCCATATATCGGGGACTCAACTTTCTCAGTTGCAGCTTAGAGGGGTCGAATTTTCATTTTATATTCTCCCACAATGAACTGCATGTCAGTCTGCTTTGCATCAGCTCGTGACTCATGTCACCCTTGGGCTCTCTCTCAGCCATTGCATGATCAAGTGACTTCATCTGCATACATTGTGGTTATTTTATGACCTTTGCGAGGCCTCCTTCACCAACATCATCATAATGAAGTGGTGACCGACACATCCTCCTTATAGAACTTCTTGCATCCCGATAAAGGCTATGGTGGTTAATATCACATCTTAAGAACTATCTCTTTGTATCACCCAGAACAAGCACACTTGCTATCATCAGACCCTCTAGTCTGGATCATACTAACCATTAGTTAGGGGTGATAGGCGGTACTGACACCGAGTTCTTCATGTACCTACTTCCACCTTATGGAAGTGAACCTTTAGGTCATGCTCAAGAACTTTTGAACTCGCATCATGGTGTAGTTGAACCATCTCTCTCATGTGTAGTTCAACCTGATCTGTCCCTTGACATTACTCTTTCTTTCTCATGTCATTTAGGTAAGGCGATCTACCATAACCCATATGGCATCATGACTTTCCTTGGTCAAGGGGAGACTTTCCACATCATCCACAGTGATGAACTCCCATTCCCTCTCAGGGACTCTTTTATCCTCTATATCTATACACTAGGTTGCTGGTGTTCGTCCTTTACCTCCTGGCTTGCATGCAACCTCATCTCCAGCATCCATAGTACTGTTACCACTCATTATCTTAGTAGTACCATGGTGTATGGTGATCCTAAAATCATGATTTCCTGTATGTCATGATTCCTCAAGATCGATTCCTCAGAAACCCTAAACCACTTTCATTGGGGTTTTGTTTCCTTCCTATCCAAAGAAGTGTATCTGAGGTTCTATCACCATCCATTCATTATATCAAGGACTAAATTATTCAACCAGATCTCGTCACATCTGAGTGTTAACCCAAACATATCTCTTTTCCAATTGAGGGTTAACCTAACAACCTCTTCTAGCCTCTTGCCAAACTAGTCAGATATATCTCAACCAGAGCATTCATTACCACTTCACATCATCATTTCAAACTCGAACTCTAAGTCTATGTTCATTGAGAACACTTTGAGATCATCTTCTTGGTGATCAACTCTAGCTTGCATCACTTGCAAAATCCACATAGCTCATGCTAAAACATCCTTATAAGGTGACTACCTTATACCTTTTATTGTTTGCAAACCATTCATGTATCCTTCACTCCACCAAGGTATGTTATCATCTTGGTCCTCATACCTCGTAGCAATGTTCCAACTTGCATCATTTTTATCCTTGGCATATGGCATGCGTACTGTCCCATCTCTCCCTCCCATAACAAGAGGAAATAAGCATTTGGCGTCCGTCCAAACACAAAGTTCTTCTTATTCCAAGAGTAGAGATGGTACATCCCACATTTCCAGTACACCTTTGAATCTAAGTTGAAACATGCAACTTATGTCTCCACATCACCATCATCTTGATATCAAAGTTACTTCCATGAGGAATTGGTCTTGAACCTTCTTGGGTCACCACACAATCCTTGGTCATCTCCTCTAGGTCTATAGGGTGCCGACACTTTTTGGGGTCATCCCTTTTCCCTTATGCATCCAGAGAGTGCCCTACTCATCTACCCTTTGGGTCCCATGAGTTCATGAAGGTGATTAATCTCCTAACCCATGGCTCTCAGACAATGATAGTTGTTACCTCCTGACCCTATGGTCATGTGCAACTAGGGAATTAGACAACTCCTTCTTCCATCAGTCTTATCCCTACCTGACCCTAGGACATACTTAGGATTCTATTATAGTACATGTTCAACTTAGAACCTTACCCAAGCCTTCATCATCTCCCTCTGCATTCATGGGCTATCTTCCATCCTTTCATAAGGGTCATGGTGACCAGCCTACCTTGATCAGGCCCCATACCAGTTACCCCCACGGTAACACATCCACATGCACTTGGAGATGGTTAACTATGGGTCTACATGTTCATTCTCTTACCATGTACTCTTCACTTAGCTTCTATAGATCCTATGAGACCTCTTTAGGTTACCTGAAACTAACAAAACTGGTATGCCCCCTACAAAGGGTCCCTCTCCCAGGATGGGAGGAAACAAAGGTCACAAGAATCCTTATGTTTAGGGTCTGCCTCCACATGATCATGCTTAGCCCTATCAAGATACTAAGGCACAAACAGACACCTACAAAACCATGCTAGGTCACACTTGTTCTCATCCTCAACATTAGACCAACTTAGTTGTGAGGGGTTCATCAAACATACCCTTAACTTAAGGAGTTTCCTTTACCTCTACATATGAGGAGTACCATGCTCGAAACCATAGAGACTCAAATCTCATCATGAGCATTGGGTACACAACTTCCCCTCTTAGGCCTAGGAACACTAGGTTCACCTTTGGGTATCCAACTGCATGCTCAACCTCTTAAACACAAATCAATCATGTATAAGGCATGACATGCCCTTCATGTCATCCTTCTACTCGAGCAATACTTCAAAGTTGAGTCCTTTTCAAGGATAACCAACAAGGTACAAGGCCTTACAACCTGTTACCCAACCTCTCCAGGTCTAAGGAACTCTTCTTCCTATCTCAGAAGGTAAACACCTATACTACAAGCACATAGGTACTAGAAGCATCATCCTCTCTCTAGGGTTTGGTTCCTCTATAGGCAACCAAGATATTATTAGCCTCTAGGGATCATGCATGAGGCAACCACTATCATCCACTTAGGTCGCATCATTCTCGACTTCCCACTGTTCCTCACATCTCAGAGTTTTAGGTTTCCAAACTCCACATCTAGCCATACTACTAAAGGTCATCTCTCCATGAAGGACAAAGCTCACAGGCATACCTCTATGCGGGTGAAGCCTATGCTCAAACTTATGTTTTCTCATGATTATCCATAGCCCCTTATGCTTATCTCATAAGCAATCCATCATGTGCTTCTGGTCTCAGTTTTAACTTGCTTCTCGTACTACTGAAGCACCCTGGGTGCAAGCTATACCCTACTTGCCTAATCCCATAGCGTGTCTATAGGTTCTCCTCTAACCTCATCCATGAAGGGGCTATCCTTCTCTCTAACATGCACGACCCTCTCCAAGGTTGGGTCGCCAAAGGTACTAGGTCACCTAACCTCTTATGGCATCCCAAAGGCATGTCCAACCAAACACTCAGTCAACCATGACATCTAACTCATCATGTCATCTTTCTCTTTGACCCTCACTTAGGGTCAGGGTTAACATCATCCTTAAAGGATGTGCTAGGTCTCTACTTTTAATGGAGGTCTCTACCTCCAAGACTAACTCTCTCTACTCATCCTCCTAATAAAGAGGTCTATCCTCGGGTTTTTCCTGAGAGCAATGACAACTCGTGTCATATGACCTAAGCATGTATCTATTCTTTAGTTTGCGCTTAATCTATTAAGCTTATGTCCATGACATCTTGTTTACATGTTTTTCATTAATTTGGTGGAGGATTCCTTAGACCTTATTAACCTTACCCATACCTCAAGAGGGTGAGGAGAAGAGAGGAAACCCTAATCCTTAAGGTCCTTAATAGAATTTGAGTTGAGAAGGGATGAACAAGATGAGAGAGTCCTAAAGGTATCTTATTTTGAGTCATATCCTAAGACATCAACCAGACAGTCACACAATCTGGGAGTCCTCATATTCCGACTAGCGGTGCAGAGGAAAATATTGCCAGCCCCCGGACGTGATCCTTTTTTAGACACCTCAATCTTTCAGACAATCCTCTAATAACTCCCATGGTTCTATGGAATTTGTAAAATTTAATAATTATTAAAGATTAAATGAGGAACCTATGCTCTGATACCAATTGTAATGACCCCACCTCCTGGTAACCCCCAATTAAGGGAGACCAAAAGGTCAGTACCATTATCCAATTAACATGATCAAAGGTTAAAAAAATAATAAAAAACAATTAACAAATTTTACCAACTAAACTGAAAACTAGTATAAAATAAAACTTTGTATACCCTTTTCAAAACTAGGATGTCTACATCTATCTGCATCAGAATTCTACTCTAACTAATCCTCCTTTATACTTTAACTGTTAATTAATTTCACATATGCCACTTTACTGTTTGTCCTTTTCAAGCTTGTACCTAAAATGCCGACAAACAAAACGTCGGTCAGCATATCAGAATATGTCGATATGTGGGGACAACCAAAAGTTTGCACATATGGATAACAATGTAATTATCACAATCAAGTGAATTAACAAGCCAATTTACACTTTTCAGTATGACATTCTCCACTGCTTTTGCCCTAACCCTAGCATACCCACCTTAGGGTTTCTTTTGCCAATGACTTAAGGTCACCTTCTCAATCCCGAGCTTGGTGCCTGGGGTCACCACTCATGGTGCCCATTGGTCTACCCATCTGGGCCTGACCTTTGGCATCATCCATCAGGGTGGCATGTAGGTGTGAGAATATATACTTCTATTATTAATGTGATAATCATAGTGACTTTATGATTTGCAAATATGAACATGCAAACTGATCATTTGCATTCAATGCCATTAACCATCCGGAAAATCCTCGGGAAACTAATATGGTTATTCATAATTAACCACATACCTGTCAGATGATTTGAGATAGAATAATCCATTCAATCCAATCAATCAAGCCATCCAATCAAGCAAGTGCAAGAATCCTAAAATTACATTCAATTTCCTTTTTATCAAAATCTATCCAAATCATCTTGCTACTTATGGTTCTATTCCTTTTTAGGGTTTCTTCCTCTTTTTAGGGTTTACTTTGCAATTCTGGTTTTATTTCATCTTACTCTTTTAAACCCTAATTTTCTCATCTATCCTTCACAAAAGATTATTAAGGTTATCCTTTAACACATTAAATATTAATTTCGGATTAGAGCACAATTAACCATCAATTAAGTTCATTAAGCCTCTTTTCCATTAAAGCTACCATTTTTATCCATTTGAAAACCCTAATTTCTACATTAAGAGTATTTAACCACAATTAGGAACTTTAATGCTTCAAACAGCTTAGATTCAACATATTCCAACTTTAATCATGAAATTAATCAATTAAAGCCACTAATAATCTCATTCACTAATATTAGGGTTTCAAGGCCCATTAAAGCTTTTTTTTATCGGTTAAAATATTGTATTAAAGTGAAACAAGTATAGGTCAGCCTATACTATACATAGGGAGGTTTATCTACAAAAACCCCACTACAAAAGGGTTGTGATAACACAAACAACCCCAAAGAACCTAAGGACACTGCTAAACAAGGGTTGAGTTAACTACAAAAAACCCCATTGTAAACTCAGGACCTGGTCTAAACCCTTATAAATCATAGGTTTAGCCTTACAAGCCATGTTCAAATTCTCCACAAGAGAGTCAAAGCATTTAAATTTATCAACTAAAGCTTTTTCATGCACATGAAACTCTAAGTTAAATCAATTATGTGAAGAATTCATCCTTTTTGTTCCTAATGTTCCCTTTTATCATTAACAGGCTAATATCAACTTTAATCATCAATTAAACCCTACTAATCCCATTAATCATATCAAAATAGGGTTCTTTAAACATTAATACATTAAAGTTGATATCTTCCATTACTTTTGGAATTTCAAAAGGAATCAGGCATCAATTATATTTTTAATGGATTCCTCTCATTTTTCTAAGCAAAATTCATGTATAATATGCATCCATCTGAGCTATGGTTAAATTGATATGATTTTTGATAAATTGACTTACTTTGGCCAATGGGGGGCTACCACGTAGGCGCCTTCCATGCAACACGTTTTGCTGGTTTTGGAAACATGACGAAAGGACGACTTTGCCCTTGGTAAGTTAAGTGCCTTCTACAACCTGCGGAGGGAAACTCTGTCCAATGCTAGCCTTCCTTTCTTCAACCTCGGGCCGCCCTAGGGCTGCCGCCCTAGTTGCGACCGGCACATCCTTCCTTCCTCTTCTTGGACCCAAGAGCCCCCGACGACCACTGCATTACCTCCATCGTCCACCGTCATCCTCCACTCACCTTTGAACCATGGCTAGGATGGGTCAGGCAGAGCTGCATCTTACGGCCGTTCAGTGCAGCAGTGCGGGTGCTATGCATCATCATTTAGAGCATGGCGTCGTTGGCTAGACCTACCTATGGCATCGTGGCACGTCCAGGACCATTTCCAACCCACCCGGGCACCTCGTTGCTCCAGGGTCATGCTGCTTTCTTCTTTTAGGGTTTAAGGACAAAAACAAGGAGAAAGAAGGTAGGGAAGAGAGAGTGTATTGCATGGAATTTCCCTGGAACTCGATCCTGAGGGTCTACCCTTTATATAGGGTGAGGAAACAAGACTTAGGTCGGATATTCACGAATCAAGGAGTCCCTTTCCAAGTAGGAAATCAATTCCTTCAATAAGAAACTAGTTCTCTCTCTCTCTCATATTTCTTTAGTATTCCTTCTTCTTTTGATATTAGGATTTCGAAAATTATCCCTCTTATTCTCTTTGTTCTTTCTTTTTAAACCATAAGAACAAAATCCTATTTCCCTTTAAAAGCAATTACTTTCTTTTTAGCAATACCACATAATGCACTAATAATGTATTCACATTATATTATTATTTTCTTTTATAGGTATTTTCTCTTTCCTCTTTCTTCATTGGGACTCCTTGGATCCCAAGAAACTATATTATTTTGAAATCCCTTTCTATTGGATACTCATTATCCTTCTAGATGCATTAATATGCATTATTTCACATTATCTTGTTTATTTCTCATTAAAATATCTCTTTTTGAGTATTTCTCTTTTATTTTCCTCATTGGTATGCCTTTTATCATTAGGAATCCTTGGGATACGAAAATCCACCAAGGATAACTCAATTATACCTCTTTTCACATATTTTCCTCATTTTATCATTATTTTCAAGTTCTTTCTTAACAAAGAAATACTTAATTGGTCTTTTATTTTCTTATTGCATTCTCTATGCAACTTTGGACTCCTTGGGACTCAAGGAACCCAAGAGGCACGAAATCAACTTTGGATTATATTCTTTTGCCTTCTGGAGGTTTGCACACCTTTCTTTTCTCAAAAACTTATTTATTCATTTACTTAATTGAATTTCCTTGCTATTAGGCCCAATATCCAATAAAGCCCACAAAGCAATCATCAAGGCTATTGTAACAAAATTCATGCATTCAATCATTATTAGTTCATTTATCTTTAATATAAGAAATTACATTTCTCAGCAAATGAACCCAAAATTTGGGGTTGTAACATCTCATTTGTAATGCCTGGGCCCACTACCCAAGGCTCTAGTAGAGTTTCAAGAATGACGCCTAGCCCCACAGACCACCACTAGCCTTAACTGCATGCTTTGTCCACACTCATGCTTAACTCAATTATACCTCTTTTCACATATTTTCCTCATTTTATCATTATTTTCAAGTTCTTTCTTAACAAAGAAATACTTAATTGGTCTTTTATTTTCTTATTGCATTCTCTATGCAACTTTGGACTCCTTGGGACTCAAGGAACCCAAGAGGCACGAAATCCAACTTTGGATTATATTCTTTTGCCTTCTGGAGGTTTGCACACCTTTCTTTTCTCAAAAACTTATTTATTCATTTACTTAATTGAATTTCCTTGCTATTAGGCCCAATATCCAATAAAGCCCACAAAGCAATCATCAAGGCTATTGTAACGAAATTCATGCATTCAATCATTATTAGTTCATTTATCTTTAATATAATAAATTACATTTCTCAGCAAATGAACCCAAAATTTGGGGTTGTAACATCTCATTTGTAATGCCTGGGCCCACTACCCAAGGCTCTAGTAGAGTTTCAAGAATGACGCCTAGCCCCACAGACCACCACTAGCCTTAACTGCATGCTTTGTCCACACTCATGCATAAGCCGGGATCAACTTCCTGACTGGTCACCCATCCTAGTACTACTCCAAGTTGAGCACGCTTAACTATGGAGTTCTTAGTGATGGGCTCCCAGAAAAGGAGGTGCACCTTGGTGATATGGGTAGTCCAATCATTCCTTTTAAGATCATGTTATCCGAGGCCTCAAATCTTGGGATGTTACAATCTGCCCCACTTAGACTCTTGACGTCCTCATCAAGGCTCAACTATACGACCTCATAATCGCTTCCCCATTTCAGTGTAGACCTGGAATGGCCCATGGACACCCAGCTCCCATCCACGGCTACCAGTGTAAGGGCGGCTCCATCTCGTCTCTACAGATAGCCCTTTCTAACTTGCTTGGACCGCACGGATCAAGACCGGCAAGTCACATGCCCATGTGGGCCCCACCTACTAGAGGGGAGTTGGCTCCGATACCATTTGTAATGCCTGGGCCCACTACCCAAGGCTCTAGTAGAGTTTCAAGAATGACGACTAGCCCCACAGACCACCACTAGCCTTAATTACATGCTTTGTCCACACTCATGCGCAAGCCGAGATCAACTTCCCGACTGGTCACCCATCCTAGTACTACTACAAGCTGAGCACACTTAACTATGAAGTTCTTTAGTAATGGGCTCCCTAAAAAGGAGGTGCAACTTGGTGATATGGGTAGTCCAACCATTCCTTTTAAGATCATGTTATCCGAGGCCTCAAATCCTGGGATGTTAAAAGCCCCAAAAATCTTGTATGAATGCCACTCCTCCCCTTATGAAGGTCATCTTGGAGCAGAAAGAACTGCAGCTAAAGTTTTCCAATCAGATTTCTACTATCCTTCTTTATTCAAGGATGCCAATGCCTTTGTCAGAGAATCCAGTGAGTGTCAACGCACAGGAAACATCTCTAGACGGAATGAAATGTTGATGTCTGATTGGTTAGAAGTGTAAATCTTCAATGTTTGGGGGATCAATTATATGGGTCCATTCCCACCCTGTTATGGTTTTCAGTATATCCTGGTGGCAGTCGACTATGTATCAAAGTGGGTTGAGGTCATAGCAACAACCACATGTGATGCTAAGTCAGTGATAAAGCTATTCACCAAAATTATCTTCCTGAGATATGGAATCCCTAGAATGGTGATAAGCGATGGAGGGTCATATTTTGCTGAAAGACAACTTGAACTGCTATTAAAGAAATATGGGGTACTACATAAGGTTGCTACACCTTATCACCCCCAAACCTCTAGCCAAGTTGAAGTCTCCAACAAGCAGATTAAGCAGATTCTTGAAAAAATTGTTGGAAAATCTCAAAAAGATTGGTCCACCAAGTTATACAATGCTTTGTGGGCCTACAAAACTGCCTACAAAACACCTATAGGAACCACACATTATCGATTGATATACAAAAAAGCATGTCATCTTCCTATTGAGCTGGAACACAAAGCTTTCTGGTCCATCAAACGCCTCAACATGGACCCTTCCTTAGCGAGAAAGAAAAGATTTCTCCAAATCTAGGATCTTGAAGAACTTAGGCTCCACGCCTATGAAAACACAAGAATTTATAAGTAAAGAACCAAAGTTTGTCATGGCTCCCACCTAAAGAAGAAAGACGTCAAGGAAGGTGACAAAGTTATCCTTTTTAAATCATTTATTCATCTTTTTCCAGTAAAATTACAGACTTGCTGGTCAGGACCGTTCGTGGTTGCAAAGATTTATCCCTCTGGAATGATGGAGCTATTTGATAAAGACGATCCTACAAAGGTCTTCCTGGTGAATGGGCATCACATAAAAATATTCTATGAAGATGAAATTTTCACCAGACGGGCAGTCTCACCCTTAATGAACCAGAGATTGAACTAGAAACTGAGTCCTGAATTCATCCGATCATGTCAAGATGGCGACAAGAAACCTAGCATTCCTTGGGAAGCATCCCAAGTTTGATTTTCCTTGCATAGGATAGATTCTTTCTTTAAAAAACAAACATTCAAAACACAATTATTGTAATGAGGCCCGAGTCAATATGTGTGTGACGTGGATTGACTCTCGCATTTTTTGGGCCACTGCTTTTTCCTCGTTGCTTTAAGTTTGTGATACTAACTAAGGCGGAGATCCAAGTCTTATGCCAATGATGTTTCACAAACAAGCAACTATTATTTTGTATTTAAGCCGCATATGTTTTGAAATTTTGACTGGTGACAACCTCCCATTTTGTGATGTTATCTTAATAGTTTTCCTCAGATTTCCAGACTCTTTCTCAGATAAATTAGATAGAATCCTTAACTTTCTTCCTTTATTGCAGATATACCATTAGACTAACTTTTCTCCTTTTTATTCTTATAGAAAAACACAAAAACAATCACAAAAGTCCCAAACGGTCCCAAGACCGCATGAAATCACATGGTCCCAAGACCGCATGAAATCACACGGTCCCAAGACCGCAAGAAATCACATCATCCCGAGACCGCATGGAGTTACACGATCCCGAGATTGCATAAACCCAACCGGTCCTGAGACCGCATAAAGCCAACCGGTCCCGAGACCGCATGGAGTTACACGGTCCCAAGAATGCATAAAGCCAACACATCCCGAGACCGCATAAAGCCAAAAAGTTTCAAGACCGCGAGGACTCAAATAGTTTCCAAACTGAGAGAGTCCAAACGGTTTCGAAATTGAGAGGGTCCAAACGGCTTCGAAACTGAGAGAGTCCAAAGTCTCGAAACCCAAACGGCCCAAAACTGCCCAAACCATTTGGACTCCTCTCAAAGCCTATAAATAAGACCCAAACTGTCCTCATAAGGGATCATGTTCTTCGAACGTCCAAAGGATGTCTCTGATGCTCCAGAGCTGTTCCATCCTTCATCCACCGCCCTGAGGCTGTCGGTCTGAGATCCACACTCCATCTAGAAGTTGCTTTCTCTCTCATTGCCAAAGAAGGTGGGAAGAGGAAGATTCATCATCGAGCAACCTACGAAGTGTGAAGATCGTCGTTCTCTCTCTCTAAGGGGTTGACCTTCCTCCCTCCTTCGTAGAGATGATGTTTTCTCTCTCTCTTCTCACCTCCTTCTTTGTCCTTGCTATGAGCGAGTAGTCTTATACACTAGGGTGTGGGGAGTAGCCCTGCTACCCATATTTTCATTTCATGCAATGTAATCCATAGTTTGCAATAGAGATATACTTTCTTTTCAGTTCAACATCAATCGTTTAATGAATGCTTGTTTCTTGATCACCAACTTGTGTTACCTTTTATCTTTTAGTATGAATTGTCTACGTTTGTACTATTAGATTTGAATCTCCATTGAATGTTGGTTCTTGATGCATGTATCCACCATGCATCTGTTTCGGTATCTAGGAGTGTTTTTTAAGAAGTGGAGTAAACTCACTTCCATTGTTGTACTTTCATACTATGAAATGGAATCAGTTGACGTGTAAAAGTACAACCTTGATAAGTCAAGGAACACACTTTGCGAAGGGAATGATGTAAAGTAAGTGACCATTCGTTTGAGGATGGCTGGCATTGCAACGTTTCCACACTTCTTGTAGTTAGTTCTCCAAAAGGAAACTAAATCTACAAAGATACTAACTGTTTAGACTCTTTTGTAGGTTATGTTTTTATGTTGCATATTTGGATCCATGCACAGTGGTGGTGAAAGCCGATCGCATCCTAGTGGTTTCATAACTTTGTTTACAACCTTAAATTTACTTTCTTACTTAGTTTCACTTACACTTGTTTAAAACATCCAAACCAACCCTTTGATCTAGATACCAATTGTCAAGGAGCTACGTGAAATTCTAACATTTTCCATCTTGTTGCTCCCAACAAGACCGTTGTCCTGTGGATTCGACCCTTAACTATACTACGATAAGACTTCCACGTATCCTAGCATACATGGGTGGAGTTCTCGATCTAGTATAAGCAAGGATAAACCTAAAGACTTACTATCTTTAGGATTCTTAGTGGTGCATGAAATTCTACGTGAGTGGAAGCTCCATCAAAAATTGGCGTCGTTGCCGGGGACAACAGAATGCTTTAATTTCATTTATTATCTTTCTAGTTGGTTAGGGTTTTACACTTTTTCTTTAAAACATTACTCCATATCTTCCTGATTTCATCACACCTTCTGTATCATCTAAAAGGTGTGTTTCTTCCTCTACTCAGGTAGAAGACGTGTATGCAACCATTGCATAATCTCGGATTCTCCCCTGATCCAGAGTACGACTCTGAGGTAGAGAGAAGCTTCCACCGCCGCATCAGACTTAACTGCAAAAGATCCAGACAAATGGCTGAAGATCAATGACAAGCTACGTTAGTGATGGATAGGTTCAACGCCACCATAGCTTCTCAGAGAGCACAACTCATTGCTGACACTCGAGCTCAGGTCCAAGTAGAAATCCGAGCTGAAGAACAGACCCGCATCCGAGCTGAAAACGAAGCAGCTAATGAAGCTGCCCAGTTAGAGCTAAGAAACAAGCAATTAAGGGACTATGCCGTTCCCAAGAACTATGAAGATAATCATCCAGTCCGGCCACCAATCATCAACATACCCAATTTCGAAATCTGGACACAATATATTCAAATCATGTAGAGCATCTCATTCTCTGGTGGTTTTGGAGACGACTGCATGGATCATTTGAAGAGATTCAAGTCACTTTGCCGACTTGTCCCACAAGTCAGAGTTGCCTTTGACGCAATAATGCTACATCTTTTTCACTTCACTCTATCTAGAAGGGCTTTGAGTTGGTACAACTCACTTGATAGGGAGCCAATCATCACCACCTGGGATCCCTTGGAAGAAAAGTTCCTGGAAAAGTTTTTCCCTCCTTCATTAACCTACAAAATTAGGGGGCAGATCAACCACTTCGCCCAACTTCCTGGAGAAACACTCACAGAAGCATGGGAAAGATTCAAGGAGCTTTTAAGGAAGTGCCCCCATCACGGTATGTCCCAAAATCAATTAATAGAGACGTTCTATAGGGGGGTGAGTGATGATATCAAGCAATTTCTGGATTCCTCATCTGGAGGAAATTTTATGAGGAAGAATTACGAGGACGCTTGGAAAATCATTACACTTGGAGATGAGAACCAATCCAATTGGGGACGATCATCCACTAAGGGAGTCCTCAAAGTTTATAAGGTTGAGTAATCAATGGAAATGAAAACTATCGCTGAAGCTTTAAAGACTATAGCTCACAAACAGAAGGCGCTTGAAACCTCATTTGGAGAATACGATAAGAAGAAAAAACCCCAAGTCTAACAAGTTAAAGCTGCCACAGGGACTTGTGAAGCCTGTCACACATCTGACCACCCTACACTGTCATGTGGTTTACTTTATAATGTGATGATGGATATGCAACCGCCACAACAGTAGTATGAACCAATCATCAAACACCCTAAAGATCAGATAACCGAACAAGTCAATTCCATTCATTCCATACCAGGGCAAGTTTACTATAATCCAAATCAACTAAGAAACCACCCTGGTTTTCAATATTGGAATCCTACGGGGACTGCTAACCCGCAACACCAAACACAAGGCGGATCTTCCAATAGATTGCCACCTGGCTTTCAAAGTAACTTTAACCAAAATCAAGGGAATCTTAGGAATAATTTCCCAAGAGCCAATTACCTGAGAAATCCCTCTGTCTACTATAAACATACCCATCCTCCTCTGCACCCACAATTACATCCCCAGTTGTAGCAATCACATCAACCTCAGTTGACACCACCTCCACAACAACCACATCAAGGACAACAACAACCCACTCAGAAAAATGCCCCTTCCCAGCCAACAGACGAGATGACTATGATCAGGTAGATGTTACAGTCACAACAAACAATGCTTGCCAATCAGCAAGCTCAGCAGAAGGTTGTGGAGGCTCAACTGGCATAAATTGCCGCTCAATTGAAACCACCAGCAGGTACTTTTGCTAGTCAATTGGAGTCAAACCCAAGACACGATCAAAATAGACCAGAGCAATTGAATGCCGTCACTACGAGATCTGGTCAGGTCTTTCATGAAGCTACAAGAATCACTCACGATGATGATGATACACCTATTTTTACTCCAAACGCAAGCCCAAATCTAGGAATTAAGAAATCTGCAGAGACTGTAAAAGGTAAATAAAAGGAACAAGCACCCAAAGAGCTAGAAGTTCCACAATATAAACCTAGGATACCATATGTAGGAAGATTGAGAGAAACTAAAATGGACACTAGATTCCAAAAATTCAAGGAGGCGATGAAAAACTTTATATCGATATTCCGTTCCTCGATGCCCTCTCTGAAGAACCAGCTTGGGCTAAATATCTAAAAACCTTTCTATCAAGGAAATATATTACTGAAGAGCAAGAGACGGTCAAACTAGCTCATACCACCTCTGATATCATTCTTAACAGGATGCCAAAGAAAAAGAAGGACTCTGGTTCTTTCAGTATTCAATGATGTATTGGAAATGCTTCGAGCAAAAAGGGATTAGCTGACTTAGGGGCTAGCATATCTATTATGCCCTACTCCATATGTAAAAGATTGGGCTTTACTGAATTGCTACCCACAACGATGACAATTCAGTTAGCCGATTCCACTATCACTGCACCCCTAGGAATTATTGAAGACATTCCAGTCAGGATAGGCAAGGATTCTTATGTCCCATGTGATTTTGTCATTATGGATATCAAGGAGGATCTAAGATACCCAATAATATTAGGCAGA
Organism: Alisma plantago-aquatica; assembly: GCA_963693085.1. Lineage (NCBI taxonomy): Eukaryota > Viridiplantae > Streptophyta > Magnoliopsida > Alismatales > Alismataceae > Alisma > Alisma plantago-aquatica. The sequence continues at coordinate 58,151,308 of OY856409.1, forward strand.
CCCTTCCTTGCCACAACCAGGGTGCTCATTGATGTTGAAGCTGGCACGATCATTCTGAAACTGGGAAAAGAAGCAATTCAGTTCTGGGTCCTCAACAGCATGAAAGGTCCCAGTATTCAAGAGGAAGTTGTTCTCTTAGATGCAATACATCAAATGTCCCAATTAGAAATATTTGAACCATATGATGAGTTAGAAAATGTCCTAATAAATCCAGAAGTCAAATTCTCATCCAACAAATTAGTTCAACAATGCTTGCAACACTTAGAGAAAGCTGAAGAAGCACCAACAACCACTTTTGAGGAGCTCAAATATGTCACTATTTTAGAAACAACAGAAGCACCTAAAGCCCCCGAGATGAAAACCCTACCAACATGACTTAAGCACGTCTTCCTAGATGAATAAAAATTGTGTCCAGTAATCATCAGTTCCACTCTAATGAAAGACCAGGAAGAAAGGCTTCTCGTTGAGTTAAAGAAACATAAGAAAGCCATTGAGTACAAAATAACTGACCTGACAGGTATAAACCCATCCCTATGCATGCATAGACTTCCCATGGTAGAAGAATTCAAGCCTTCAAGAGAGCACCAGAGAAAGTTGAACCCCAATCTTAAGGAGGTGGTTCGCCTTTAAGTCCTCGAACTGCTGAAAGCCGACATTATCTACCCAATTTCAGATTCCCAATGGGTCAGCCCTGTCCAAGTGGTCCCCAAAAAGGGAGGAACCACTGTCGTGCTAAATGATAAAAATGAGCTAGTGCCCACGAGGACTGTCACGGGGTGGAGAATGTGTATCTACTACAGGAAACTAAACAAAGAAACATGAAAAGACCACTACCCTCTACCTTTTCTTGACGAAGTCCTCGAACGCCTAGCCCATCAAAAGTTCTTCTATTATCTTGATGGTTATTCTGGGTTCTATCAAATCCTTATACACCTAGAAGACCAAGAAAAAAAACTTTTACTTGTCCCTTTGGGACCTACGCTTTCAGAAGAATGTCATTCGGGCTATGCAACGAACCTACTACTTTCCAAAGGTGCATGTCTGGTACTTTTGCAGGGTTAACCGAGTCCATAATGGAAGTATTTATGGATGACTTTTAAGTTTATGGAGATTCCTTTGATAACTGTCTACTCAACCTTGGACAAGTCTTACAAAGATGCGAGGAAACGTACCTTATCTTAAATTGGGAAAAATGTCATTTTATGGTAACTGAAGGTGTCGTCCTCGGACAGAGTGAGTGAAAGAGGGATTGAGGTAGACAAGGCAAAAATTGATGTCATCTCGAAGTTGTCTCCGCCAAAAGACGTAAAAGGAGTATGAGAATTCTTGGCTCATGCTGGGTTTAATCGAAGATTCATTAAACATTTCTCAAAAGTAGCAAAACCCAAGACCCAATTATTGACCAAGGACACCGAGTTCAATTTTGACCAAGAATGTCTACAAAGCTTCACAACCCTAAAGAACACTCTAATCTCTACGCCTATTCTGAGAGCACCTGACTGGTCGCAACCATTCGAAATAATGTGTGATGCTAGCAACTATGCTATGGGAGCGGTGTTAGGGCAGAGAATTGACAAAAATCCCTACGTAATATACTATGTGTCCAAGATACTTGATGAAACATAAAAGTACTACACCACTACAGAAAAGGAGTTCTTAGCTGTCATCTATGCGTTCGAGAAATTCTGCTCCTACCTGATTGGATCAAAGGTCATAGTCTACATTGACCACTCCGCCATACGATATCTAATTCAGAAGCAAGACGCAAAACCCAGACTTATCCGTTGGGTGTTGATGCTTTAGGAATTTGATTTGGAAATCCAAGACAAAAGCGGAGTGGAAAACGTCGTCGCTGATCATCTCAGCCGCATTGAAGTCGAGGATGATGATAAAATTCCCATCCGAGACTCCCTCCCTGATGACCAGCTAATGAAAATTACCACCGGATTCCCCTGGTATGCCATCATTGTGAACTATCTAGCTACAGGAATCATCCACCCCTCTGCCTCTCACCACAACAAAAAGAAATTCCTCCACGATGTTAAGCAATACTATTGGGATGAACCTTATCTCTTTCGCCTATGCGCATACAGACTTTTTCGTCGCTGCCTACCTGAAGAAGAGATTACTCTTGTCTTAGAATATTGTCATTCTGGCCCCACTAGGGGACACATGAGTTCGAAAAAGACTGCTATGAAATTTCTACAATCGGGTTTTTTTTGGACAACAATAGCAAGAGATTCCCATGATTTTGTAAAATCATGCAACAAATGTCAACTTTCGGGCGGTATAACTAAAAGGAATGAAATGCCTCTCACTATGTGGCAAGAGATTGAACTTTTCGATGTTTGGGGGATAGACTACATGGGTCCATTCCCCTCTTCATATGGATTTTCTTACATACTGGTTGTTGTGGATTATGTCTCGAAGTGGGTAGAAGTTATACTCACAGTTTCCAGGGATTCCAAACCAGTCATTAAGATGTTCAAAGATATCATTTTTCCCAGATTTGGAGTCCCCTGAACTGTCATATCCGACGGAGGGACCCATTTTCTGGAACGAAGCTTCGAAGCCCTCCTAAAGAAATACAGAGTCAACCATAAAGTTGCCACACCTTACCATCCACAAACTAGTGGTCAGGTCGAAGTTTTGAATAGACAACTGAAGGCAATCTTAGAGAAAACTGTCAATAGACACCGTACTGACTGGTCCATCAAGCTTCCCGATGCCCTTTGGGCTTACCGTACAGCTTATAAAACACCGATTGGAACAACCCCATTACATCTAGTGTATGGGAAATCATGTCATCTGCCAGTTGAACTGGAGCATAAGGCTTGGTGGGCCATTAAACAACTGAATTTTGATTTTAAAAGCGCTGGAGAAAATAGAAAACTCCATTTGCAAGAACTAGAGGAGCTCAGAATGACCACATACCAAAATGCCAAGATCTACAAAGAACAAACCAATATGTGGCATGATGGTCATCTAAAAAGAAAAGGCATCGCTATTGGAGACAAAGTCCTTATTTTAAACTCCAGACTCAAAATGTTCCCTGGGAAACTTCGTACAAAGTGGTCTGACCCTTTTACCATCAAGCACATATACTTGACTGGAGCCATCATAATTGTTGACGACAATGGAGGAGAAAGGACAGTCAATGGCCATAGATTGAAAAAATACTATACTCCAACTGACAAAATTCCGAGACAAACCATTGAGATCAGAGATCCCACAACATCATGATAACAAAATCAAAACTTCGTCGAGCCAGTGACGTAAAACCCAGGCGCTACATGGGAGGCAACCCAAGATCTGAGTATCACTATTTTTTTATTTTTCATCATTTGATTTAGATTTATCACCTTTAATCTAAATATATAAAAACTCACATTCACAACCAAAACAAACATAAAAATTTAAAAATCAAAAACCTAAACCACCCTAAACGGTTCTGAAACCATTTGGAACCAAACGGTTCAAAAATCGTTTGGACCCAAACGGTCCTGAAACCATTTGTGGCCAAACGGTCCTGAAACCGTTTGGAGCCCAAACGGTCTCAAAACTGTTTGGAGCCCAAACGGTCTCGAAACCATTTACCCTGGGGAATTTGTATTGTCTCCCACTAATCCTATAAATATAACCCCTCCCCCTCCCTTTTTTTCTTTCTTTCGATTCTCGGACTCTCTAAACCCTCGTGAACACTGCTTCATTTCCTCCGTTCTCGCTCCTGCACAGCTCACGATGCTAGTTCTCTCCGCCACCATTATCGACGCTTCCGCGTGTCTTCACGACCTCCGCACCATCATTTTTGACGTCTGTTGCCTCGCCATCATCATCATCACCCGCACAGCAAGGTAGACCTTCGCCACCGCCATCGTTGATACCTCCATCATCACACTGTTCCCCGTTTTAACCGTCACTGACACGTTTCTCTTTTCTGACGTCGCGTGCATCGTCGCCGTCGTCCACCTTTTCCACCGTCGACCGCTACGCCCCCGACGTTCCACCTTCCTCGCGGTTTCGATCGTTTGGAGCCAAACGGTCTCGAAACCGTTTAGAGCCAAACGGTCCCAAAACCGTTTGGAGCCAAACGGTCCTGAAATCATTTGGATTCCACTAAAACATAAAAACATAAACACATACATGATCTAATTTTCTCTTTTAAATAAACTCGTTATCTTTGCAAATTTAAATCCTTCTAACACATGACTTTCTGCTAATTCTTCCAAAAATGGCCTCACCAGCAAAACAAGCCACAGGAACTGCCGGTGCTCCTTTCTGGACAAAGGAGCAACTGATGGAGGATCGTGCCAAGCTCTAAAAGGTCGTCGACATCTACAAAACGACTGGACAGATCCCACCGAAGGTCAACATGATAGCGGTCATGTGTGAAATTGACCGCCTCAACAGGTGTTTATCCGAGGAGCCTGAGCAAGAAGTAGAAGAAATTTCTTGTAGTGACGAAGGCTCCGAATATGAGCCAAACTCCGAGGACGAATCCCCAACTGAAAGGTCCAAGGGGAAACAAAAGGCCCAGGAAGCTGTAAAAGAACAACCCACAAAAAAATGGGCAAGGAAGCAGGTCCGTCCCACTACTACTAGGGAACAAACCTTGGATGGTTACATCCTGTCAACCGCCACCGGCACCCCCACTACCATTCCCACCACCACCATTACTCCTATCTTCCCTGCCATCACCACTACAACACCACCACCAGAAAATCTATTCATTCACACCCTCCCATCCATAGACAAAATACTAAAACCAACAAAGTATGTTTGCTCAAGCGTACTAAAAAATATGGGGATATAAGATAGAATCCTCACCTTGATCGATAACGCAAATCTCTCAAGAATGTGTTTTGTTCCTGAGATCTCTTACGTCGAGCCCACAACAGATTTTTTTACACATCTCATAAAAGAATCTGTGGACATTATGGATAGAGCAAGGGACGGAGGTGACCCCAGGCTGGTCACCAAACGTTTTGGTAACAATGTTGTCATAATAGAAAATCTATTGAATGAAATTTTCATAGACAACCCAGAGCAGCTAAAAAAGGCCAAAGTTGTTAGCACGGAGAGCTCCCAATTCAATAGACACAACTTCTGGAAATCCCTAACAGGGATCCCAACTTATGATGTGAAGACCTGCAAGGCCTCCAATATTCATTTTGGGTTAGTGCGCACGCTTTACAAAATTCTCACCAGTGCACTCTTCCCCAGAACAGAGGGCGGGAATGTTATCATCGCTGACCTTTTTCTTCTCTGGTCCGTTCTGGATGGAATGTCGGTCAAGATTGGATGACACATGATACAAAAGTTTTCAACATACGCCATAGGAAAAGAAATATGTAAAAGAAATATGTATGGGCGGGCACATAACTTCCATTCTCAAATATCTCAAGATGGACAGATTACTCCCCAGGTGCACGCAGATCAAGGGTGACATCTGATGAATGCATATTCATCTCTTATTTTTGCTTCATTTAGAATAATTTATTTAGGACTTTTTTGTTAATTTTAGCTAATTCAAAAAAAAAACTTTCAGCTTCTTGATATACTTTTTATGAATTCTTATGATATTTTTCTTAATTTTCAGGAATTATCTAAGTAATTAAATTGAGAAAATAAAAGATGAAGATATGAGATTTTTCAAATATTCCCGCAGTGTCTGAGATACTCGTCACCAAAATAGCCATATATTTTGCGTCTAAAGGCGGAATTTCAAGATAAAGTATGGAATGAAAATAGAATTTTATTGGCAATAAAAAAGATATATTTTGCGGCAATTTTGGTGTTTATTTGGCTACGCAATTAACCAGTGAATATAGCCTTACGTTTTCCCGTAGATTCTGATGTTAGTATATACCTTTCACCAAAATTGGTATAACTCCCACATCCTAAGGCGGAATTTATTGTGCAAGTAAGTGTTGGAAAGATAATTCAATTATCTACAGGAAAATTATATTTCCGGGCTGCTTCCAAATTTTTGACTAGCCCAAAAATATGCTCGAAATCGATGTTATGGGAAATTACTGCAGAAAGAATGTAAAGCAAGCAATTGTTTCCTCTATTGATTAGATCCAGGAAGTTAGCAGCCGCCGCCGACCATTTATTTTGCCCTAAACTGAATGTATACCCCCCCTTCTCCTATAAAAGGAGAGGCACTTCCTCCTCATTGGTGCATCTCTTTTGTACCGGAATTCTGAGCATCTTATTTCTTGTATTCTTCTTCTAGTTCTGCAATAAAATAAATTTTCTTGAAGCATTGTTCTTTCTTATTTTGTTCTTGGCACTTTCATTCCGCTTTAGTTATAGATCTTCTTTTCTCCGTTCTTTAGTTCTGGAGCAAGGAATTAAGAACCTGGTAGTTTCATTGTCTCTAGCATAAGGATTAACTTCCTAATTTTGGGCTAGACTATGACCAAAGTACTTTCTTCCTCTGTCTCCCCCTTCTCCTCAATCATGAGCGAGTAGTTCTATATCGATGCAAGGAGAATATCCCCTTAGACATGTCTTGATCGAATCGTCTTTAATTGACTTCTTTAGACAGCGATTGGTTTATTTAATCGATGATCTAGCGAAGTAATTACTCGCTTAGATATATAAGTTAATTCGGATGGAAATGACAATGGAAATCCAGGTTTAGAACGATTAAACCAATTTGCATAGAGATTCTGATGTGATCGCAGATTTATCTCTTTTCGGATGACGAACTAGGAAACATGAGCACCAGGACCAATAGGCTCATGTGGAGTTCATCTTTTGTGGGTTTTTGTGATTCACATGTCGTCACCTATTTTTTGATTAATTGTTAATTCAATTTCTTATCATGGCTAAGGTGGTGAAAACCCCTAAAGCCTCGATTCTCTTCCTTTGATTTCAATCACCGACTGTCTTGTTTGCCTTAGTTTTAAGTCTTTTCAATTCATAATAGTTTCTTATGCTAACAACAATCTTTGTTTACCTTTTTGTAGGGCAAATAAAATTCTTGTTTAGTGCTTCTTTAAATTCAGCAATTTCCTTCCTTAGTGTAACCATTCATCACCCAAACCGATTTTATTTTCTGTTCCAAATATTGAAATACCAAAAACAAATAAAAAAGTTCTTCAAACAATTGGGTTTTTAAGAAACAATCTTTAAAAGTTGTCCTTTGGGATTCGACCCTTTCTATACTAGCCTTAATTGGAAAGTTAAAAGGTTTAAACTCTAGGATTAACAATCTTAGTGATTGGTGTGTTAAGTGACGCATATCAATTTGGCGTCGTTGCCGGGGACAACGGATTTGTTTCTTTCAAACCACAAAAATTTTTGAAAAACTTTTTTAATTTTTTATGCCTTCCGAGTAACATTCCGGAAGTGCTACTCCTCCTTCTGCCGAGTTTCCATTCCGGCAGTCTATTTTTTTCTATACACGATTAACTGTTTCATTTGTGCATGCGACGCCCGAACGTTAATTTTCAATCGTTTGATCTGGAAATAGAAAGGACTTTATTATGTAAAAAAATTGTTAGTTTTATAATTTTTAACCTTGTGTCATAATCCCTTAGCTTTTCCTTTTAATTTATGGTCTTGTACAAATCTTTTGTTCTTTTTTTATTGTAAAAAAAACCCTTTTCAAATGGAGTGGGCATCCCAATATCCCCCACAATGTTATTATTGTGGTCTTTACAACCATGCATCTCTTGCATGTCCGACTCTACCCCATGCTTATGATAGCACCCTTTTTAATTGTGAGCCCTTTCATCCTGGTGGGTACAATGTGAATCCACATTTTTCTGAGAACCATTATGAGGACTCTTGCTATCCATATTCTAATGGGGGATATGATAAAAAATTTTGTGTGGGGTGTAACCAACAAAACCTTGGGAGTTATGAACATATTTATGAAACCCAATATAATCCTCAACAAGAAGAGAGACTTAGGGCCCTAGAGAAGATAGTAGTAGAAGGAGAAACAAAACTAAAAACCAGCCAAGCCTTCTTAACCACCTTGCTAGAAGCCCAAACCCAAAATATAGATTGTTCAAATATGTTTCCTCATGAATTTGTGACACCTTATAATATTGAATCTTCCTACTAAGATGGACGTAATGGAAGTTACAATCCACCATCTTCTGGAGATTATTATGAGGAGCAATGCCACCCAAAACAATATGAGGGGTACTATGGCCAAGGAAACTATGGGTAGTGTGGCGAGGATGGCCAAAATTTTGGGGTGTATAAATCCTATGGTGAAGCACAATTTAACCTTGAACTAGAATAGAGACTTAAGGACCTAGAAAAGATGGCAGCAGAAGGACAAGCAAAACTTGAATCTAGTCAAGCCATGTTAGCTACCTTACTAGAGGATCAATCACAAACTCCCCCTATAGATATTGAGCAACCCAAGATGGTTCTTCCTAGTGATGACGATGATGATGATCCTAGTTTTGTGTCATATATGTTGGATCCTAAAGAAATAGCACAAAAAATGGAGCCATATTTTGCATGCGGTGAGGACGTGGGTATCCCTATCTTTCCTTTACAAACTTTACTACTTGAATATGAAAAGTCAAAGTAGGAGAGTCAATCTAAAAATCCAACTACTCCCTCCACCACTTACAACAATCCAATTGACATCAAAGACCAATACCCTTATTTTGAGTCTATTTTGGATAATAAGCATCCAACACCCTTTGACAAAATGATTCCACACGTTCGGTCGCAACCAATTCCCATTCCATGCACAACTGATTTAGAAGAAGAGACACGACCCTTAGGAGTAGGGGTGAGCATTCGGTTAATTCGGTCGGTTACGGTTAATTCGGTTCGGTTAAATGGTTAATTTGTGGTTTGAGATTTTAACCATTAACCTAACCGAATTGTGTCGGTTAATTTGGTTATTGTCCAATCGGTTAACGATTAATTCGGTCAGTTAATTTGGTTAATCAAATAACACACGTGTAATAATGTTATTTGAAATACTCATTAAATTTTGAACAATTGTTATATTATAGTGGTATTTCTGGAAATATTATATTGTATGGCTCGTGAAAACTTGATTACTATGTATATGGAGAAGTTTTTTGAAATAAAAGTACAACTATATATGTATATATATGTGTGTAGTATATTATTTAAGAATAAATTATAACTATTTGGTTAATTTGGTTAACCATACCAAAAATATCTTTAACCATAAAATTAACCATTTAACCGATTAACCGAATTAAATTAACCAAATTAACCGAATTAACCAAATAGTCTAAAAACATTAACCATTCGAAATTAACCATTCGGTTAATCGGTTATTAACCAAATTCTGCTCACCCCTACTTAGGAGAAGTCTACATACCCCCTTCCACTAACTGCAAGGAATATGTTCCCATTTTTATCCCTCATGAAGCCTTGGGAACTCCTTGCATAGAGGAACTAGAGTTACATGCTATATTAACCATGAATCCCATCTATCCCAAGGTTGATTGCATGAATTTTGAGCAGAGAAAAAATACTTATCATGTTGATTTAAATTTAGTTGTCCCTTTGATATCACAACCAATTCTCCTATATGCAGGTCAATATGACCGAGGGATACCGGAGCCAGATCCTCCACCTAACATTGTACATCTGGAACTGCATGTGTTACCAGTCGGGTACCCACCAACCTCCCCCAATCCACATCCATCTTCAACACTTCCTTCACTATTGATGGAAGATCTATGGATCCTATTGGAGGGAATGCAAGGTGAAAGCAAATATGAGCACTCCAATGAGCTTCTACAATTACCCTATCATAGGGTACACTATGAAGCTCCTCAGATAAAGGTCCCAACCCTCATACACATCCCTTTCAGCTGGATGTTTTTTGAGCTACCAGGGCCACCTGGAAATCCTTACTCTTCTCTTCCCTCCATCTCGGGTTTTGATTTTTCTCAGGACGAGTAAAACTCTGAGTTTGGGGTGGAGGTGGGTGGTATGTTTCTATTTCACCCCCTTATCATTTTATTCTTGCATTATTTCTAGTTTTTTTTGGTTTTGCATATAGTTGCTTTGTTCATGGCCATTATCTAGTCGGCCATATTTTTATTTCTTTTGTTGCAAATTTTCTCATATCTAGTCGGCCTTGATATGATCATTTGTCAAAATACTCCCCTTAATGATGTAACTGCCTTGCAACTAAAATTTTGAAACTTTCATGACTAGAAATCCTCGTGTCACTTAGGACCTCAAATAATAATCACTCCTTGGAAAAGATGGCAAGCCATAGAGGATTGATAGGATTCAACAGTGATGCTTACTTATCATGTACAATTTGTATAAATTTTCTTGATTTTTTGCATGATTAGGTAATAGTTGAACCAATGCATGGTACTCTAAAAAAAAGATGAAAAAAAAGTTGCACAAGAACAACCTCTTCTACTCTTCTTCCACCACTTCCAAATCTTTCCATTCGTCAAAAAGAAAAAAAGCCAATAGTGCCTAAAATGCTAAGTTTGGGGTGGCACCCCTTCTCCCTCTTCCGCTTCTTCCATACTCACACAATTGGGTGTATCACCAAAAATAAAAGAATAAAATGTGGTCAATGTAACTGCATGTCCACTAAATAAAAAGGTCTCGAGTCGAATAGAGGAGAGACTGACCTTCTTCCATACCTCCTTCACTCTAATTTTCTACCCAGGGGAAAACTACAAAAACTCCAACCATCCAAAATCTGCCATGTTCTTGTGTAAAACTTTAAAAAAAATTGGAGTACCAAATGCAAAGGTGAAATAAAAATCTATTTTATTGCAGGTCTTGAATAAATGCAAGTTTGTGAAGTAGGAAATTAAAAAGTCACTTTTCGTGAATTCAAGAAGTCAGGGTCGCTTGGCCATATTTTGGTGGAAGGAATCAAGTGCTTGTTAGGAGAGTGAGGATGATAGGTTGAGAGTATGTCTTGAAAGTGTTTCTTGATTTTAATGTTTCTCAGGACGAGCAAAGTTTAAATTTGGGGTATTTTGATGAATGCATTTTCATCTCTTATTTTTGCTTCATTTAGAATAATTAATTAGGATTTTTTTGTTAATTTTAGATAATTCAAAAATAAATAGCCCTTTCATCTTCTTGATATATTTTTCTTGAATTCTTATGATATTTTTCTTAATTTTCAGGAATTTTCTAAGTAATTAAATCGAGAAAATAAAATATGAAGATATGAGGCTTTTCAAATATTCCCGCAGTGCCTGAAATACTCATCACCAAAATAGCCATATCTTTTGCGTCTAAAGGCGGAATTTCAAGATAAAGTCTGGAATGAAAATAGAATTTTGTTGGCTCTAAAAAAGACATATTTTGCAACAATTTTGGCGATTATTTGGCTACGCAATTAACCAGTGAATGTAGCCTTACGTTTTCCCACAGAGTCTGATTTTAGTATATACCTTTCACCAAAATTGGTATAACTCCCACATACTAAGGCGGACTTTATTGTTAAAGTATGCGTTGGAAATATAATTCAATTATCTACAGCAAAAATATTTTTCAGGCTGCTTCTGATTTTTTATTGGCCCAAAAATATGCTCGAAATCGCTGTTACGGGAAATTACTACAGAAAGAATGTAAAGCAAGCAATTGTTTCCTCTATTGATTAGATCCAAAAAGTTAGCAGCCACCACTGACCATTTATTTTGCCCTAAACCTAATGTATACCCCGCTCCTTCTCCTATAAAAGGAGGGGCACTTCCTCCTCATTCGGGCATCTCTTTTGCACTGGAATTCTGAGCATCTTATTTCTTGTATTCTTCTTCTCGTTCTGCAATAAAGTAAATTTTCTTGAAGCATTGTTCTTTCTTATTTTGTTCTTGGCATTTTCATTCCGCTTTAGTTCTAGATTTTATTTTCTCCGTTCTTTAGTTCTGGAGCAAGGAATTAAGAACCTGGTCATTTCATTGTCTCTAGCATAAGGATTAACTTCCTAATTTGGTGCTAGACTATGGCCAAACTACTTTCTTCCTCTGTCTCCCCCTTCTCCTCAATCATGAGCGAGTAATTCCATATCTAGGCAAGGGGAATAGCCCCTTATCCATGGCTTGATCGAATCGGCTTTAATAGACTTCTTTAGACAGCGATTGGTTTATTTAATCGATGATCTAGTGAAGTAATTACTCGCTTAGATATATAAGTTAATTCGGATGGAAATGACCATGGAAATCTAGGTTTAGAACGATTAAACCAATTCACATAGAGATTTTGATGTGACCACGGATTTATCTCTTTTCGGATGAAGAACTAGGAAACATGAGCACCAGGACCAATGGGCTCATGTGGAGTTCATCTTTTGTGGGTTTTTGTGATTCACTTGTCGTCGCCTATTTGTCGATTAATTGTTAATTCGTTTTCTTATCATGGCTAAGGTGGTGAAAACCCCTAAAGTCTCGATTCTCTTCCTTTGATTTCAATCACCGACTGTCTTGTTTGCCTTAGTTTTTAGTCTTTTCAATTCAAAATAGTTTCTTATGCTAACAACAATCTTTGTTTACCTTTTTGTAGGGAAAATAAAATTCTTATTTAGTTCTTCTTTAAATTCAGCAATTTCCTTCCTTAGTGTAACCATTCATCACCCAAACCGATTTTATTTTCTGTTCCAGATCTGAAAATACCAAAAACAAATAAAAAAGTTCTTCAAACAATTGGGTTTTTAAGAAACAATCTTTAAAAGTTGTCCTTTGGGATTCGATCCTTTCTATACTACCCTTAATCAGAAAGTTAAAATGTTTAAACTCTAGGATTAACAATCTTAGTGATTGGTGTGTTAAGCGACGCATATCAACATCCTTACCAATGAGAAAACTTTGAAGAACTCTTACATTATCAAAGAAAAGGATGCGAAACTACACTACATTTTCTACCCTACAGTAAGATCCTCCAGAACTCTGCTACCGCTTCCGGAGCTTGCGGATTACGACAAGGAAAAACTACTCTTCATTGACGAAGAGCTTACCAAAATCCTAGCTTCGGTCAAAGTACAAGAGAAGAAGACCAAAGAGGGCCAGACAGAGCTTAGTATCACCACCCCGGCAGCTAGGGTCACAAAAGTACCAGTAAAACGACCATCTAAGGCACGTTTATCACCACAACAGCTATCAGGGACGCCGACATCAAAGCTAAATCCTGAGACAAAACACCCTCTTCCCGGGGACCATATCAATACCTCATCATTAGACTCATTCATCATGAGCCTAACTGATGAGCTCGCCACCACTACCACTCCTACCACACTACCATCTGCTACTATCCCACCTTCCACTACCCTCCCACCTTTCTCCACAATAATCCCAACAACAATTCCTTTCCCCACATCCACACCTCCACCCACATCTTCCACCTTAACTTTTTTCTGTTATGGAATCCCATTCTCCACTCCAACATCCGACTTCACCTCCTATGCTCCCATCTCCACCCTTTTCCCCTCAACATTCTCCCTCCTACCATTCTCACCGGGGATGTCACCATTTTTCTCATCCGCTACCACCCCGAAACTGCTGGTGACTCCATCCACAGTTGTGGGACCATCAATAATGTCTCTTTTGCAAGGCACTACCACCCTTCCACCCCGACCCCAGCCACCCCACCCTTCCACACCTAGGGTCCCTTTTACAAACGTTAGTGAGGAATTCGGACGTCAATTTGAAACTATCTGAAACCTCCTCACCGACCCCTCTAATATATTACAATCTATTTTTTCTTGTGTGTAGAGTCTAACTACACAGGTCGCCAAGATTGACGAGAAAAACCGTGCTCTGTCGGGCATCCTCTCAAGCATCCACCAACAACAACAAGCAGCGGCCATGAAAGTTGAACGCATCGCTGACCGCCTGCAACAAATGCCACAGTTGGTGCTTGAGATGCAACGCCAGCAAGGCGATCTGGTCAAGCAAGTCGACATGATTTCTACGCAAAATCAACCATTACCAGAAACTCTATGTGAGCTTAAGCAGCAACAAATTGCTTTAAGCACGCACTTGGATGACATCAGCACCACCCTCACACAACTCAATAACCGCCAAGAGGAGTCATCCAACAATGAAATCAACTAATTACGAACTTAAGTGATGGACCTTTCTACATGACTCTTCTCCGTCGAGGCTCGTTATTCAGATCTCAAAGAAACCCACGACGCACTGCTTGAAACACACGAGCATGTGCAAGTGGCTTTCAACGAACTACAAACACTCCACCGGCAGTGCAACAAGCCTCCACCAAATAAGACAACAGATAAGGCGGCAGACGAAGAAGAAAATGAAGATGAGGATTCTGACTCCTCGGATGACTCCAACAATAGCACATCCTCAGACGATAAATCTAATGACCCAGACAATGCTGGGGAGGGACGTAGCCGAGGAGCTGCACCAAAACAAAAGAAAGATCACCACAAAGGTGAAAAAGATCCCAAATCCCCTATTCACAATGACAATGTTAATATGTCATATGGGGATCAATTTCTTGACTATTCAGCAATGGGATCTCTGGGGGAAACTGCCAAAGAAGTAGCTTTTGATGAGTTCCAACAATGTTTATTCGGAACCAGCATGAGTCAACCACACGCAAACCTTCCACAAAACTCCACCCCGGAGCAATCTTCACCTCTTCCCCCAGAACAAGAAGAATTAGAAAGAGTCAGTTTAGATACATACGAAGATCTTGAATCTACCTCTGATTCAGATAAAGACAAAGATTTGTAGCACTACATAGATGATATGAAGTGGACTTCTACCCTCCCTCCACAAGAGCTTCCCCCGCCACCACCTCTACCTCTCAAGATGCACAATTTAGACATGGCGTCCATCTCTGCCCTAGATGCTCAAGATATATTCATTCTAAACACTATCGTAGATGATTCCAAAGAAGGGGGAGATGTTATCTACCATAATACAAAGACTCAGCACAAGTTGACACGTGAAGATTTATGTACCATCATTCGACCACAATCATCGGTGAAGATGGCAACCTTCTGTGTCCTCCTTGCCAATTCTATCGAAATCTACATAAGCTCTAAATGGCTGCAACCAGTCCTTAACGCTTCACCTGCTCTGGACATGAGTCTTTTATATAAAGATTTACAAAACAAATCTATCAAGTGGTTGTAGAGGGGGATTGCCAGAAAGGCATGCAATATTACCGTGCCCTTTCAAGTTTCTGGCCACAGCCTGTTAATGACCGTCGACACCGCGGCTCGGGACGACAAGGTGTACAATTTTTGTGCCAGTGAACTCAGGGCCGGAATAATTAATTTGGCTAGTATTGAAGCCGGGGAGGCCAGATGCATCCCTTTCTGGCTTCTGAAATTGATTTGGGCTGCATGTCCATCCCTCCGAAATGGTTGGAACCAACCCTGGTTCTAAATCATCAACCCACAAGTCCAAACACAAGAAGGATCTAAGGATTGCGCTTTCTACACTATACGCCACATCCAAGCGCTCAATCAACTAATCCCTTTCACTGAGATGACCACATAGGACTTTCATTCTCTACAAGGCCATTACACCATGGAGCTAATATGTGATAGAAGGTTCTTCAAGGACCCAACTATGGTGCCTAACGACGTTCCTCGTTACCTCTACTCGGCCATCCAACATCCTCACATACAACCATTCTGGAAAACATTAAAGGAGTTGGAGAAACAACAACCCGCCAAGGTCCCTGAGAAGAAATAATGGGACCTTTACTCTTTTGATTTGACGGATGATAAAGGGGACACTGAGTTGCTAACCGGGGCCACCATCAACAGACTATCTTCACAAAAGGTGCCCCTATCTGCCATTGAACCGTCTTTCCCTAATTTCGACCTTAGTGCCTAAAAAAGTCTTTCTGACAATGAACTTCAGATCATCATGTCTAGGCTTTATGCCGACAAAGATGATCTCGTTTGTCTAGCCAGAGATATTCTAGTTATGGCAGATGCGCTACGTGAAATTGTACAATTCAAAGGGTCTCTATCTGTGAGTTTGATGGTCGCTTATCAATATATCCTCAGACGGAATCACCCTACGACATATATGGCATCACCATATCTGAAAGATGATCTCCTAAAGCTAAAGAACTTTGGAACAACTAAGGCACTCATTTCTTTCCTCCAACATACGACGCTGAAGTTTATCATGCTTCCTTTCCTTCATTCCAAGCACTGGATGTTACTGGCGACAAATCTTTAAGACGGAACAACAATCATATATAACAGTTCTGACAGCCAGTACAATCCAGATCAGCAGCAGTATACTACAACACTAAGAACGCCCACGGAGGAGGTGGCGAAGGAGTGTGCTGACCAACTACATGACCTCCTCAGCAAGCACACAAGGGCGTATGATAAAGAACACTTTCATTGCCCAGCCTTCAGCCACAAATATCCCCAACAACTCCGAGAGTCAAACGACTACGGCTTCCACATCCTCTACTGTATGTACACTATCATGGTCCTTGGTAGACCAGTAGAGGACATGACAAACGTGAATTACCATGCTCTACGTGGAAAGTTCGCAGTTAATCTTCTCTGCACACATGAAGTTAACGCAGGACTTACAGCAGCCTAATGCCCTTGTCCTTGTACTTCTCAACCTATCACTTTGACACTCTAAGGACAGAGTGAGTGATAAGTTAGGGGGGGAGTACACTGGACAAGGGTGAGGTATCATTTTCAAATCCTTCCCTCTCTACCTTCTCTTTCAATTCTGTACAAATGTTATAGCTTTCTCTGCATATTTAGTTTTCGTTTGAAGTAATTCCCCTATTAAAATAAAAGAGTAACATCCCTCTTAGAAAAAGTCATCCCCAGCTAACTTCAGAATCCAGTTAGTCCTCAAGAGAAATAATATGAACAACATATAGACACGTAATGGTGAATTAATAAATTACCTCCACACTAGATTTTCATGCTTTTTGCTTCAATTCTACATCTGACTCTCCACAGGTCAACATCAGGGCCAAAACAAGCCAAACACTCTCAAGGACGGGAGGGATATCAGGTGACATCCAAATCAAGAAGCCTCACAAGTGGACCACTAAGTAGAAACCAAATAAGTACATGTCGAGAAACTCTAAGAATAGCTTTCTTCTCCTTAAATAAAAGAGGCTTGGTCACCCAACCAAAACCCCTAAAAATTCCAATTCCAAAGCCTGTGAGTTTACAAATAAAAGCAAGAGTGTTGAATAAAAATATGAGAGTTGTGCCATGCATAAGGACTTATATGAAGAGGCAATGAAGGTCTCGCCATGCCAGTATATTCAGATGCCCTCACAAAGGCATATGTGTCATGCCCGGTAGTGAAACCCTAAGGTATCCAAATATATGAAAGGATGATAAAGGACTCGCCCGGCCGGTACATTCAGCTGCCCTCACAAAGGCAGATGTATCGTGCCCGGTAGTGAGACCCAAAATGCATAGACAAACCCCTCCCCTACTTGAAGGGGGAGTTACACAACAAGCCTCTAGCCAACCCTCATACCCACTCTAGCTTCCGACAAGTTTTTCAGAGAAGTATAAAGCTGATTAGAGTTGACAACATGCATAGAATAAAATCAATAAAAAAGGGTGGTCCCAATGTGAGCTACGTGATATGGAAGAAACCTGAGATCCAAGCAACTCTCAACACCTGAAAGAGTTAGGGCAAGCAAAAGCCCCGATACAACCTTAGGAGATCTCTGGTTTAGAACTGAAGCAAGAGTATGGAAATCTTAACTAAATAAAATTACCTCACCACTACGTGCCTTAGCTCTATCTAGCTTGTGGACAAGCTAGACTCTAAGTTAGGGGGGGTGACAACCTCCCATTTTGTGATGTTATCTTAATAGTTTTCCTCACTTTTCCATACTCTTTCTCAGATAAATTAGATAGAATCCTTAACTTTCTTCCTTTATTGCAGATATACCATTAGACTAACTTTTCTCCTTTTTATTTTTACAGAAAAAAACAAAAACAATCACAAAAGTCCCAAATGGTCTCAAGACCGCATGAAATCACACGTTCCCAAGACTGCATGAAATCACACGATCCCGAGACCGCATGGAATTACACAGTCCCAAGACCGCATGAAATCACATGGTCCTAAGACCGCATGGAGTTACACGGTCCCAAGACCACATAAAGCCAACCGGTCCCGAGACCGCATGGAGTTACACAGTCCTGAGACCGCATAAATCCAATCGGTCCCGAGACCGCATAAAGCCAACTGGTCCCGAGACCGCATGGAGTTACACGATCCTGAGACCGTATAAAGCCAAACAGTTTCAAGACCACGAGGACTCAAACAGTTTCCAACCGAGAGAGTCCAAATGGTTTCGAAACCGAGAGGGTCCAAACAGTTTCAAATCTGAGAGAGTCCAAACGGTCTCAGAACTCAAACGGTCTTCAAGATCGTTTGGAACCAAAACTGCCCAAACCATTTGGACTTCACTCAAAGCCTATAAATAAGACTCAAACAGTCCTCACAAGGGATCAAGTTCTTCAGACGTCCAAAGGCTGCCTCTGCTACTCCAGCGATGTTCCATCCTTCATCCACCACCCCGAAGCTGCCGGTCTGAGATCCACACTCCATCTAGAAGCTACTTTCTCTCTCATCTCCAAAGAAGGTGGGAAGAGGAAGATTCATCATCGAGCAACCTACAAAGTGTAAAGATCGTCGTTCTCTCTCTCTAAGGGGTTGACCTTCCTCCCTCCTTCGTGGAGATGATGTTTTCTCTATCTCTTCTCGCTTCCTTCTTTGTCCTTGCTATGAGCGAGTAGTCTTATACACTAGGGTGCGGGGAGTAGCCCTACTACCCATGTTTTTATTTCATGAAAAGTAATCCATAGTTTGCAATAGAGATATACTTTCTTTTCAGTTCAACATCAATTGTTTAATGAATGCTTGTTGCTTGATCACCAACTTGTGTTGCCTTTTATCTTTTAGTATGAATTGTCTATGTTTGTACTATTAGATTTGAATCTCGATTGAATGTTGGTTCTTGATGCATGTATCTACCATGCATCTGTTTCGGTATCTAGGAGTGTTTTTTAAGAAGTGGAGTAAACTCACTTCCATCGTTGTACTTTCATACTATGAAATGGAATCAGTTGACATGTGAAAGTACAACCTTGATAAGTCGAGGAACACACTTTACGAAGGGAATGATGTAAAGTAAGTGACCATTCGTTCGGGGATGGCTGACATTGCAACGTTTTCACACTTCTCGTAGTTAGTTCTCCGAAAGAAAACTAAATCTACAAAGATACTAAATGTTTAGACTCTTTTGTAGGTTATGTTTTTATGTTGCATGTTTTGATCCATGCGTAGTGGTGGTGAAAGTCAATCACATCCTAGTGGTTTCTTAACTTTGTATACAAACTTAAATTTACGTTCTTACTTAGTTTCACTTACACTTAGTTTAAAACATCCAAACCAACCCTTTGATCTAGATACCAACTGTCAAGGAGCTAAGTAAAATTCTAACGTTTTCCATCTTGTTGCTCCCAACAAGACCGTTGTCCTGTGGATTCGACCCTTAACTATACCACGATAAGACTTCCACGTATCCTAGCATACGTGGGTGGAGTTCTCGATCTAGTATAAACAAGGCTAAACCTAAAGACTTACTGTCTTTAGGATTTTTAGTGGTGCATGCAATTCCACGCGAGTGGAAGCTCCATCAACTGGTTTACCAAGTTAGACACCATCTCAAGCTTCGTATCGGTTTGGGTCCTATATATGTCTGATCTGCTTTTACTCTTATGTCGGTCTGCACCTTATGTTAGGTGCTAATAAACCCCTATCGTGCCGCATCTTATCAGACCGCTTCAACAAATTGTATCGGCCTACCAACCATATTAGATTACTGATCAAAAATCAGTTTATAACCCATGCCGGGTGAATACCCATATCAGTTTTCTGCATCATCACTGCCTGACATCCCTTGATTAGACTATTTTTAGCTTCTTAGGGAAGGCAATTTTTGTGCATGTTCGACACGTACCCCAGGCGACTATTCATATGACTTTAGAAGGTGAAGCTATAAATACCCTGAGCCTTAACTTGTATGGGGCTAAAAATTCTCTCACTGCACACTAAATCCGAGCTCTCGTATCGGCTTATAATATGCGTCGGTTTACAAGTTCTATCATGATTGCAAGACATGCCAACCTTCCTCTATTCTTCCTAAAATCTTAAGGTATGAAACTGATACAACATAACATTAACCGTATTAGGATGAAATCTGTGCCAGGTAGCGTCATGTCGGCCTAAGGTTTCTTAGCATATCGGTATGAAAGATGTATCAGCCTAATGATTCTAGCATTTCAGTTTAAGCATCGTACCAGACTCTACCTTGTATCATTTTAAAATGCACCTATGTCAGGCTATACCTATATCATACTCTCCACCTGTCATTTTTGACACATATCAACTTTGACATTACCACAAGAGGCACCTATTTTATACTAATCTATCTGGACCCCCTAGCACTAGAAGGAGGACAACCGATATGCTAAAAAAATTGTGTCTTTTCTAGATGACTAATGTCAAATTACAACTTTATTATTTCATAGATGGAACACATCAAGCAGACCGTGATCCTGACAAGACAAGCTGGCCAAAGGTAGGAAATCCCTTCTAAGGGGGTAGAGGAACAAGTCCAGAGGTCTACAGCAGGATAGAAAAGACCACACCCATCCACAGTTGAGAACTCCAATGCAATTAAGAGGCCTCGCCAGGAGACCGAAACATCTGCAACTCACATTTCAGAGGCCTACCCGGAAATCCTATCTCACTCCCCAGGTGGTTTTAGAGTAAGGGATGATGAACACCAACAATGATACGAAGAAGTGTCCAAGAAGCTGTATCGCTCAACAAAGTTCTATCACGAGGCGTCATTCCTCCAGACTGGCATCTGTGACAGGCTGAAGGATATAATCACAGATGTAAAGCTCTACAAAATTTACTTCTCCTTCTCACACTCCTACACTGAAATGACAAAAGAGTTCATTTCCTCACTAAATAGAATTCCCAACACTCCGGAGGAATGCATCATGTATGGCGGAGAAGATAGACTAACAACACACCTCTACAATTCAGACTTCGTCATCTCAGAAAAGATAATCAACCAGATCTTTAGTTACAGTGAAGAAGATCTAAAGGCACTTAATGAAGGAGTTAGGATGGGTAAACACCAGGACTTCGACCAGGTGCAACTATGAAAGGCCTTGACAGGGGAGCCCACTTTCAAACCTAGATGCAAAGTGGAAGCTATACACTCCTACTTTTGGAGAATAATTCACAAGATTGTCGATGACGTCTTGTTCACAAAATATGAACGCAAAAAAATATATACTGTAGAGCTATAGGTCATGTGGTGCATCATGACCGAGAATCCAATCAACCTAGGGTGCTTTCTAATTACCAGACTACATCTAATCTAGGAGGCCACCAAAGAATACTGCATGGGAGGACCGGTCAACTTAATTGCAGTTGGCCTGGGGTACCCAATGGAGCTGTGAAATCTTTCACGTACCCAAGGAGAAGAAAGGATTGACATCAACTTTTTGACAAGAGTTGGCATCCTAAAAAGAACAAATGACATATGTTCTTTAGATTCACAAAAATTGATGTACTCCTTCCTCTGTCGGCGTGCACTTCTTATAAGAAAGATAAATTGGTTTTTACAATAGCTGAACTACAGTCATTAGTAATGAAAAGCACAACCTTGCCACCTCCTACTCCTAAGAAAATTGTTGTCAGATGGCATACGATACCCGCTGTCGTACAATGCCATGAGTCACCCCTACCAATCATTGAGGAAATCCCTACCATGGAGACTAAACAAATTCAGCAGGATATACGAGTCGATCTACCTACAGTGCATAGAGAAACTCCCTAAGATAGTGATATGAGTTTCATCCAACTTCTAAACTAAGATCTGGATGCCGACGAACATACATATGCCCCACCAATCACCATGCAAATTCATTTGGTAGATATCAAGACAAATTCCAACACAATAGAGTCCCAACCTGCTGCAACTTCAGAGCATCTAAATACGAAGATAGGCACTACCACAGATAATGTGACAATACCTCCAAACGAAGCTACTGATGAGCCCACTGTCATTCTAGACTCCCCCTCTAGCCAAAGTGGAGGATTAGAAAACTACACACCAGTACAACAAATGAGAAGCATGACAACCAGCCATGGATGCTCAGTAGCTCACCCCCACCCCTCTTTGGGGCACGCCTTTGGCCTGTAATTCAAGTTCCTTAGGGAAGTAAGCCATGAACATTCTGACACCCTTAACTTCCTAATTCATCAATTTTAGGTTTTTTAACGGTAGTTGGGGACACAGGAGCACAAAGTCCTAAGTCTTATTAGACTTCCTAACCAATTGGCGACGCTAAACAACATGATGCAAATCGTGCTCGAGTTCCTGGAGATAATCGAATAAAGACTTGAAGAAAGAAGTTGGTGCCGTAAAACACGTCGCTCGAGACGTTCACCTTCCTCTTCCTCAAGCTTGAGAGGGCCATCTCATTTATCAACCACACCCCTCGAAGTGGCCATTCCAGCAAGACATTCCACACATGGCAATGGGGTTAATGGATCAACCCCCACCTTCTGAGACTCTGAAATCTTGCAAATGGTAGAAAATTACGATGCTTCAGAAGCAAGAGAGGACCTCACCTCACTCACAGAAGAACACCAACCTAAATGGAGTTTGAATGAATTCACTGATGTTCCCAAGGATCTCCAACTGGGTAGTGGCGTCGTCCTTGACTTATATGACTGGGTCAGTCTGATTGGGAGTTAGCCGGCAACAGTTAAAACTACAACAACAATATCTCCTCTTATGAACAATGAAGAGATTGATGAACTCTTCACCAACATCATTGAAAATTCATCTAAAGGAGAGGACGATGACCTACATGCATTAATATCCACATAACTCCTGTGGTAAAAGAGCGCAGAGGTAAAACAATTTATTGCACCATCAGTCATCTAAGGATTCAACATGCCAGACTTTGATAGATGTACTATTGATCACCTCGCCATTTGTGCCCAGAACCTTCTAAATTGGATTTTGAACCCCGAACTAAATGAAGAAACCATCATATGGGCTAAAAAATACTCTTTTCTATGGTGACAAGTATTGAAGAACATGTTTCTCCTAGAGGTTGTAGTCGACAAATGCCTCTTTCGAGCATTGGAGGGTGCTATGCTAGAAACTATAATTTTGAATCCAACCACATGGCTGATCTACAATGCCACCCCTATTCTGGCTAGATGACTACTTGTAGATATGGACAACTCACCGCAAGTGGAGGATATGTTGTGCTACATCAATGACCATAATACCAGGCTAGTACTTGTCCCACACAAGCACAGAATCCACTGTTTCCTTTGTATAGATGATCTACGCTCTCATCAAGTCTCCTTGTATAATTGTTGTGAAGATGAAATTCCCCATCAAGACCATTAGTTCCTCCACCAAGAAGATAGTTCTCTATGACTTCTTCCACTCAAACTCAACCAGGTCATCAAAAGAAGCATCCAAAGGCGTAGCGGTTGCTAGAACTTTTTCTCAACACAGAACTTTCCTATCCAACAAGACCAAGGTAGCAACAATAATGCTTTTATCGTCCTACGTGCCATTGAACTTCTCAGTAACTCAAGATATATGATGGAGCTCCAGGACACAAATACCTTCTAGCTCAGGGATTCTGTGCAATTATGTTGATAAAAATGAATGTTTCTTCCACAATGCAGAACTCTCGGATAACCTCTTGGAGTTGGATAATAATGACCCTTCCCCTCTGCACCAAAATAGAACTAGAAAGTAGCTAAGAGAAATACCAAATCCTCTAGTCTAGGATGCCACTACCCCTTCCACAATAATTCCAAATATACAACCCACTGCTTGCATCTCTAAAACCACAATCCGCAACTTTGACTGTGCTACTTGCAATACTTCATCTCAAGAGTAGGTCAACCATATTTTGATACATCTTTCTGATTCCAACACTACGAATGTCATCTATGATAAGGACTTTGTAGTATTTCCTACTAACGATCTTAGAGCCATGGTAAAAACCAGTGGATGTCTCGCCATGACAGTCGCAGAAGCTTGCATCACCATCCTACAGCCAAATATTGACTCAGCCTAGATTGCACACCAAATGCTCTTCAATGATGTCTGCCTTGACGATGAATCTGGCACACACTGCCTATTTTAAAGACAACTAGAAGAACATCTACCTCCCTATATTTTTTTACCTATGCTGCACGACGACCACTAGACACTTCTAGTCCTCACCACCAGTATCTGTTGTGGCATCTTCTACAATAGTTTTGATTCTCACCAATTAGAAGAGCTAACCTTTGACCCAAAACTGAAGACTCCTCTTGAAAGGCGAGCAAGAAAGTTTTATCGTGAAGCAGTCGAGATTATGAAGCCATATACACCTGACCTCACAACAGCTTGGCATGATCTTTGTTTCTATCACCGCAGTCCATAACAAATTCCTCTATCCAACAACTACGACCTCTTCATACTGTACTGGATATACTTTGCCCCTATTTTAAACTAGCATCTCGAATACTGCCATGATGCCAGTTATCATAGCCTACATGGACAATACGTCATGGAGCTACTCTCTTCTGATGGGGCAAAGACAAACAACCCTCACTAAGCTATACTGACCCTTTCTCTTATCCCCACACCAATCGGAGGCAGAGCTTATGGTAAGTTTGGGGGGATGGTCCCTATAGAATCAATGAGGGAGGTATTCCTACAACTCTTTTCTTTTACATTTCTAAAACTCTGTACAAAAAACTTTGCATAGTAATTGAAAAGAAATGCTAACCCAATCTACAACCTATAAATTGTTAGAATTGCACATTTATCTGAAATGCACAGTTTAGCCTTCGCTTTGTCTCTCTACAATTAAAATTTGTGAATATTTTGATTTGTTCTCTTGAGAATGAAAAGTTAAACCAAAAGAACTTAACTTTGCCCTTTTTATACAAAGACAAATTAATCTAGAAGTCTGAGACGTGCATCTATGAAGAAAAGAGCTACCTAAATAGTGATTATCCCACCTTTTATTGTTCTTTCAACGAAAATCATTTTTAGGTATGGAAAATCTGAGGTAATGGTATGTAGGATGTTAAATTACTACTCTAAAACCATCTAGCTTGGACTGCAGGGACCATTTTTCTTGTTAATGGACCCATACTTGAATGACCTAATGAAAAGCAAGAAAAATCTAGAAAAGCCTTCACACACTTGTTCTCTCAATGGAAATCATATTTAGGTATGGAAAATCTGAGTAAATGGTGTGTAGGATGTTAAATTACTGCTCTAAAGCCATCTGGCTTGGAATATAGGGGGCCATCTTTCCTGTTAACGGACCCATACTTGAATGACCCAATGAAGAGGAAGAAATATTCCAAAAGCCTTAAGCCTTCACCAAAAAAAATTCCTTTTTTTTCTCTTACCCATGATATAAAGTATGGTGTAAAAACTAGATTCATCTGACATGCACACAAGTCTCATAGAAAGATTAATTTTTCTCTGTCAAAAAGAAAAAGAAAAAGTCAATACACTTGTGGCCTGACTTCATTCTTTTTAGACTTTTCAAAAATCGACACATATTTTTCACACCTATCTGGAAAATTTTGAAACTTATCTTTTAACTTGAGGTCAAGCTAATTGTTAAGCTTGGGGGTTGATAACACCCATTTTATGGATGTTAGAACCTATTCTTTGTATCAAAAACTATCTCAAACTTTCACCTCCTCCTAATTTTTTTCAAATATTATACCAAATATTCTTTCTATACCTTCTGATCACTTTTCTTATCTTTTGAAGGACTTTCTGACACTTTATGATAAAAAGTAAGCTTATCTAACTGATGATTTTATATACATATAAATATATCAGGTTCATTGCTAGCAACCTGATACCCCTAAACGAGATCGGCAGATAGTAGGCGGGAATCGATATGTGCTCCCTGATATATAAGCAAAGAACGACCACATTCGTTGTTGATCGCAAACCAACATGGCTGCAACCCGACACATGACAACAAGTGAACATCCGGGATGAGGTACAAGCCGACACAGTCATATTCTGATACAGCCAGAGATTGTGACGAGCAGAAAGCTCAGACCACCACCCGCCATGGGTACCAGAACAGAGATACCAGACATGTAAGTCAATCGGATGACGAAATACATAGTTCGTGCTACCTATAAATAACTCGAGTACTACACTACATAAGGGGGTTGGAGAAACGGAGGATTTTATCCCCAGAAGTGGAGACGATGTCAAGTAAGGTCTCAAGTGTCCACCTAGTGATCATTTAGGTGAGCATGCTCTTATTTTGAGAAGGATGGAGATATCATTTAGGGATCTCTACCAATGTAGGAGGTGGAAAAGAGAGATATTTGTTCTTTACTTTGAAGCTTCCCCATAGGTGTTGGGATCCATTCTGACCCCTAAACCCAAGAGGGTGGTCCAGATGGATTAGCTTGACACAGGGATGACAAGAATTGGGCCAGTGTTTGGCCCAACATAGTCATTACCCAACATGGTGGTTTCCTGATATGGTTGTACCCCGACATTATCACGGCCAGACACGGTCTTTACCCGACGTGGTCATTTCCTAACATAAGTTGTGACCCGACACGATCTAGACATTCATCTATCCCTGTTATCAGTCTAACTCAGTCCCGAGTGTCAGCTATTATGCTTATTAGTTTCCTAAATTAAGGAGCTCGGTACCTATCTTCCCTTTTCTTCATTTTTCCTTTAATATACCATGCATTGTAATTAAACCATTACATTTCATATTAGTTCAAATTAGTGATTATTTCCTGTCATGTTCACCTGTGTGACTTTATTCAGTCGATCAATTTTTCTTACACCCGAGTTCTCTATTCTACTCATCTTCACATTCTTGATTAGCTACCAAAAATGTGTTTTCCGACTTGAACACCTTTGGGAGAAGGAGGTCACGTACAAATAGAATTTGGGATAACCCTGGAATATGAGAAAACCCATGTTTAGATCTTTCTTTGATTTTTATCTTGTGTGAAAATCTTGGTTTTAAGTTTCCTTGAGAGAGGATTCTATGATTTGGTTTTCCCTTATCACGGTTTTCAAGAGAGAATGGTGGGAGAAATGAATCCTTACAATATTGTAAGATCGTTATATTTATTTGTGTTATACTCAAAACATTAGAATTGGTCATTTAGTTCCATTTATTAAAAACATAAAACTCTGCTAAAATTAGCAAAACCCCAAAAAACATCCCAATTCTTTATTTTACTAGTAAATTCCATCTCGGAGGTAGACTTTGTTTCATTATTTATTCTTTTAGTGATAAGTGTATGCCTCATAGCGTACTTTCACCCTCAATCAAGTTTTTGATGACTTTGACAAACCAGACTTAGTTTCCAGAACGTTTACTCTTCACGTCCTTGTGTTTGACCCCGAACTGCTTCTTCGACCCCGTACTAGTTGCAGACATCATTAAACATTCGAGTTTTATAATTTGTGAAAGACCGATTACCTAGAACCACTTCTCTTTTTGGACCCATGTTTGAGGACAATCACTAGTTGACCATGGGTAGTGTAGCTTGCACATAGAGTAATTGGTTGTTGTTAATCCCTACTTTACAAGGTTCATTTAACTAGGGTAAAGGTATAACTGAAATAAAATCACACTAATCTAGGAATATAGGAGTGATTCTCCTAATGTACATATTGTCAAAGGGTGGCATGGAGTTTAGTAGAAAGGTATTACACCTCCTTTACACTCCATCCAACCTATAGACATGCTCTTTCCTATGCACATTAAGTGAGAGACTAATTGCTACTTGGATCTCACACCTAGGGATAGAAGAATAGATGGATATGTATAAAGAGGGGTATCTATCTAAGGATCCACTAGTTGGACTTAAGAGATTTTCCCAAAATATGAACATATAACACATTCTTCTATGCTAGGTGATTTCAACCATGAATCACCATAGTAGAGATGGGAAATGAGATATAAGTATAAGGATAACATTTCCAAATGAAATCATAGTGTTTATAATAATATTTTCCCAGCATGGAATCAAAGTCACATTTATTGCCGCGAACAACCAACCAAGGAGCTTATCTACTCATGACAATTGAAAAAGTAGAAAATGGAGAAGAAATAGATAGAAGAAGCCATAAAGCTTGGTATAGAGGTTGAAATTGTCACATCCCGAATTTCATTGACAAATTGAAACTTAGAATGGAGTTTCTCTAAATAATAATAGTTGAGGGGTTTTAATGTAAAAGACCAATAGTGGTTGTCCTTATATGAAAATAGGATAAGAAAACTTAACTTAAGACTCAATTTCATTTTTTTCTCTCAAATGTGCATTATGAATATCTATTAACCCATGACGATCCTCTTTCATTTTCTCTCTCCTCCAAAATGACCACAAAATATAGGAAGAGGTTAAAGAGGTGACTGTGTGGTTATTGAATGAGTAAAATTCGAAATGGTGAGTCAAGGATTCAATATTATAAGCCTTTTCAAATTATCTCACAATGTAAATGCATTTTAATTAAAGTTAATGACCGATATAGGATTTATGGACCATAATGTGCACAAAAATGAAATCTAGTTATCTAGGAATATTCTAGACTTTCAATTAAATCCATGGTTCAAATTTGGAGTGATTTGGACCATGTTTGACCTACCAAATCAAATTTTAAACAATTGTGTATAGTTTTGTTAAGAATTTATTTCAAATACATTTAATATAGGAACAGACTCTATAGTTCTGCATTTAATTGATGTCACATGTTACTTTTTTCTATTGATATCGGGTGTGTCTCCTACATCGTCCGATCAAAGATGCAATAGCCATCCATTAGTCAAATTCCTCCACAATATCCACAAAACTGAAGTTGTTTCATGTACGACCTTCATCAATCTTGTTCTCCTTCTTTCCTCCACCATTTTGTGTGGTTTTTCCTCCTCCTCATTCATGTCTCTCATACATTTCAGTCAATCCATAGAACTCCCTTTCTCATGGTCTATTAGTGAAATGCCCAATCGGGCTTCTCCCCCCTTATATGCATCAGATTGCAAGGGTTTCCTTGGTCCACATACTTCCTATATAAGGCACCTTCTAGCACCGAGGGACCTTAGGATGCACTTCCCCACCTTGAATTCCTTCAATTCTAGACTTGAACTCCCAGACCTCCTCAATCTCTCCTCTAGAAATGACCTTGCTAGGACAACCTCCTCTTCTCCCTTCAGTTCTATTGGTTTTTCAGTAAGCATCTACGACACCCATATGTTGTTCTCACATCATCGGTTTACTCCACCTTGGCCTCAGTTGTCATGTCCTATAGATAGGTTTTGCAAAGCTTTCCAGTGCTGATGCGATGATTTTGAGTCACATTTATAGACCGATTTCATATGTGTTGTGTGCCTTAATTACTCATTTTCATGGATATTATTGCATAATTCACTTTATTTGGTCTTTGCCATCATTTTATATCAAATCCCCTTTGTTTCACTATTTTAAGCACTATTGATCATCTTATCATAAATCGTGTGGATTTACTTGGTCTTGTTGTGCAATTTCAGGAAGAACAAGTATCTGCTTCCATCGATACCATCGACGGATGTCGATACCATCGACCAAGCCACAGGTTGTCAGCCGAGAAGAGCAATACAGAGTCGATACCATCGACACCCATGTCGATGGCATCGAGATGTCTCCAGGCTGCTGGCGAGGATGAAGTCGATACCATCGACGCAAGTCGATGCCATCGACTCAAGGAGAGCTACAGCGTCGCTAAACGACAGCAACCGACGCTAAAGGAGTCGATACCATCGACACCCAAGTCGATGGTATCGAGATCATGACAGGCGCTCAGAATAAAAGAAAGGAAAGCTGCCGCTAATCCGCTGTGTCGATACCATCGACTCGCGTCGATGGTATCGACGCCGGCAGATATGCGTTGGATCTGTTTTGATATCAATCGGACGGCTGTCATTATTTGACGACCTAATTAGGGACTTATACCTAATGACGGCCGCCGAGACGTGAGGATCTCATTTTTTTTTGGATTGCACGAGTGCCGAGGAGGAGAGAAAGGAGAACGGAGGCCGAGAAGCTCATCCCGGTTGATTCGGACGCTGCCGAAGACAATTTCCACCACCGACAGGCGGGGAAAGTTTGTGTTCTACGCCAAGGATCCGCCGGTTCTTCTCCGTTCAGGGGTTTTTCCCATCTATTTCACGTTTTTCTTATGAATTCCCCAATTTCTACCATGTATTCGTGTAAGATGAACATGAGAGGCTAAAACCCTCAATCTTTAGGACCGGGAGTAGCCCGGGGATACATTGTATGATGATTTTAGATTGATAATTCATATTTTTCTCTCATATCCGTGGTATAAATTCGTTTTCTCTATTGCTATTGTTATGCTTGATCACCATAATAATAAATTAATGCCCTTAATCACTTCGACAGAAGGATTAACGGTTGAAAAGAGACAAATTCTACATTAATTAATAAAACCCTTGACAAAGGAGTTGTAAAATTAATGGTGGGAACTGAGGGACCGATCTTAATGCACTTAGTTTAGGGGAATGATTACTATGACGATGGAATCAACCTAAATCTAAGTAGTGGATTACACCACGACAGTGGGTAATTCTCATTTCAGGCCACTACCCGGATAGAGAGAGAAGTGTGAGGAATTATATGAAATCTAATACAATGTTGACCCGCGGTGAAACCGCCATCCTAAAGATATCCCTTTGAATTGATTAAATTAACCTTTAATCGATTGTTTTCTTTGTTTGATTTTTATTTTCTTTTAAGTTCAACAACAAAACCCTACTTTGTTAATCGGCCTAGCTGATTGCGATTAGTTAGTAGAAGTCTCCAATAATTCACGTATCCTTGAGTTCGACTCGGGCCTCACAAGGCCTATATTACTCGACGCGTATACTTGCGTTTAAGCGCGTAGTAAAATACACGTCAAGTTTTTGGCGCCGTTGCCGGGGATACGGCGAATTATTGGCACTTTGAGTGCTAAGAGCGGCCATTCTAGGCCACATTTTTTTTATTTATTTTAAAACAATTTTAAAAATTCCTTTATTTCTCTATAATTGTGTTGACTCGTTCAAAGCATTGTACTGAACCCCTATTTCCATATTTCAGGTACTTTGCATGGTGCACACACGTAGTCGAGACTACGTGAATCGCACACCTGAGGTTCCATCTGCGGGACCAGAGGACGAGGACTACTACGAGGAGGAACACCACAGGGATATACATTCTGAATCTGAGCCAGAACAAGAAGAAGTAATGGCTGAAGCACAGACAATATGGGAGAAGATCAAGGCATCTTCTTCCTCTGCATCAAAGGGGCCTATAAAGAAACAGGGGCTAAACATACCTACATACAAGATCGACCCAGCACTGATTAATTTGGTCAAATCCAATGCATTTCACGGACTGAAAAATGAAGATCCAGTGGCACACATTAGTCAGTTTGTGGAGAACTGCGATATGGTGAAGATAGATCGCTTTCCGCAGGATGTGCTCTATCTCAAGTTATTCCCCAGTTCCTTGGCTGGAGTAGCAAGAGAGTGGCTTCATAACCTCGACGACGAGTTTGTTGAATCATGGGATCACATGGTGGAGGTTTTCTTCGAGAGGTTCTTTCCTCCTGAGAAGACCAATGATATGATCCGGAAGATCCACAATTTCACCCAACAGGCGGGTGAAACCTATTCTGAGACTTGGGAGCGATTTCAAGTCATGTTGAGGAGATGTCCACACCATGGACTGGACAAGGAAACCCAAGTGAAGATCTTCTACTTTGCTCTCTCTGAGCATGATAGAAGCAATTTGGACTCGGCCGGTTCTGGATTTTTCTTAAATAACACTGATACAAGATGCTGGGAAATACTGAAGAACATGGCTAGGAAACAGTCATGGGGTGACAGAGGTGTCGTGGAACATGTCAAGGCTGCTGGCGAATCCAGAACAGTTAGGGAGCTGAACGACAAGCTAGATATTCTAGCCAAGAAGCTGCTAACTAAGGAAGATGCATCTGAGGATGAGGAAGCCCAAGTGAAGTTCATGCAACAACAGGGCTATAGAAACAATGACTATGCATGGAGAAAGGATAAAAAGTTTTCATGGAAGGATCCGAATAATTTTCTACAGGATCCGGATGCCAAACCACAGCAAAGAACCGAGGATAAAAACACTGAATTGCTGAGTCAAATGGTACAGCAAAACCAAGAGATGATGGCCATGTTTGGTAAACAATTACAATCTCAAGGTGACATTCTAACCAAGTTTGGGTAGACGCTGCAAAGCCATGGAGCACAGATGCGGGCATTAGAGACCACTGTGGCACAGATTTCAAATGAAGTGGCGGCCATCAAGCACACCAATCAACAGAAACCAGCGGAGAATGCGAACGTGGCTCAAGCACATCATCAGGTGAAGTACATGTCGGTGGTAAGAAATGAGGAATCTCAGGTGCAAGAATTTGTAGAAGAAAGAAAAATGACTTTCAATGTGAATGCAACACCGGCGATACCATATCCACGCACGTACTATAGATTGCCGGGCGGAAACCATTTCTTCCGGAAATCAGAGAGAGTTGTGAGTATGGTATCTCCATCTAGGCAAGAGGAGCAGGTGCAGGTTGTTTGTGCACATGTGGAGACATCTGAGGCGAGAGAGGAACCACAACAAGCTGCTACTATTGATGATGTCTCGCCAAAGCCCACGTCCGAGGGAATAATTGAAGCAAGCTTAGGGGAGGTACCCCCGAAAAGCCCTTATGTGCCACCTCACAGGCGTGCTGATGCAGCTGATGTTTCAGATCCGGTAAATTCTAAGTCAAAGAAAGAGCATCGTCACTTTAAAAAATTCCTGGAGATATTCCGAAAACTCCACATCAATATTCCATTAGTGGAGATGATCGAAAAAGTACCCGCCTATGGGAGGTTCATTAAGGAGATCATCAATAAGAAGAGGCGGATAAAAGAAGATGAAATTTATTGGATGAATGAGACGGTGAGCTCGATGATTCATGGGAATTCACCAAAGAAGAAAAAAGACCCAGGAGGTTTTTACATTCCGTGTTCAGTAGGTGGTCAACATGTTTCTAAAGCGCAATGTGATTCTGGCGCTAGTATAAATCTCATGCCTTTGGCTACATTTCAAAAGTTGGGGTTAAAAGAGATAAAGAAGTTGGCTGCAACAATTGAATTGGCGGATGGGTCTACAGTGAGACCCTATGGAGTATGTGAAGATGTTCTAGTCAAAGTGGATAGATTCATATTTCCGGTGGATTTTGTCGTCATGGATATGCCACCACTCCAAAGCTGTGAAATTCTTCTAGGAAGACCGTTTCAAGCAACGGCGGATGTCGTGACTGCATTAGGCAGAGGGACTTTGTCCTTGGGTATTGGAGGAGATCGAGTCGAATTCAAATTACCAAATGATCCTCTGAGCCCAGTTCCCAAGGTGAAAAGATGATGATTGTCACACCGTCTAGCCTAAGACGTTAAACAAGGGCACTTGTTGGGAGGCAACCCAACCATCGGTACACTAGGATAGTTTAATTTTAGTCATAGATTGCTTTTATTTCGTTTGAATGTTAGTTTAAAGAAGATACCTTGATCCGTTTGTTCGATGTGCAGGCACAGGCAGGGTCGATACCATCGACACACTGGTCGATGGTATCGACATGGGTTCAGGAGTGACAGTTGCAAAATCGCACTGAGTCGATACTATCGACGGTCCCGTCGATGGTATCGACATACCTACAGGCAGGTTGCACAATAAAGGTCGATGGTATCGACATGCCAGTCGATACCATCGAGATCTCTGGAGATTTTCAGAAGAAATCGACTCAGTGAAGTCGATACCATCGACGTGTACGTCGATGGTATCGACATGTTCAAATAAAAAAGGCGGCGGCCGGACTCGCGAGGCAGTTGCCCTAATCAGCGATTCGATACCATCGACTTCCGTCGATGGTATCGATGGGCCCACAGCAGTGTCGGTGTCAGTTATTCAAGACGGGGTTATTGGCCAAATGAAGTCACATCATCCAGAGCAAATCCAGACCCCACGACCCTGGCAGTACCCACCACCGCTTCCGCAGGATTGATCAGGGTATCACTGTTCCACCCTTAAGTTGGTTTTTGACTATGAGGCCATAGTCGGATTCAAGCTTAGGGGGGTGGCTGGAACAGCTCTATCTTTTATCTTTTCTTTAGTTGTTTTTAGTTTCTGTTTTGTTATTTGTTTTTGCAATTTTAAATTTTTTTTTTTAGGATCCACATCTATCTAGTGTAATCATGGATGTCTTAAAAATTGTCATCTTGCTGTTTTCATGGGGAAATTAAGGGAATTTAAAATTTTTCTGTGTCATTTGGATAGCTTTACTTGGTTGTCCTTGGGGAACTTGTTCTATGAAAATGATTGATTATGTCAACTTTGAAGCAATATGTCATACTCACACCCCCATTGACTCATGAAAAGTGGATAGTAACGGTTGTTTGAGCCTAACCTAATCAAATGGTAATGAGACCTTAATCAGATGTAAGAGAAAGAACCCTTTAAACTACTACACATGTCAGTAAGGAGGGACACATAATTTTCTTCTAAGGTTCAGTCACTTAATCTTGTGATCATTCCACCCCATTTTCTATAATCCACCCAAGAATTGGAAGTAAAGTGCAGTTTCAATTTCTTTTGTGTGCATAGCATGTAGATAGGATTTGCATTGTTATTTTCATACTTTTGCATAAAACGAGAAAAAATGTATAGTGATTCATGCACATTACCTTTAGGTGCATGTCATGTAGTTGCACTCATACTTTCATGATTTTCATGCATAAGTACACCATGTATCTCAGTTGACCTGAAAAGTGATCTAAATTGTTCCATACCCTAGCATTAGTACAAACATTTCCAATCATGAAGACAATAGCCTAACACATGTATCTCTAAGCAATTATGGATATGTGGGCTAAGAGGAAAAGAAACAAAATCTGAAAGAAAAAAAAATTTTGAAAAAAAAAAGAAAAAAAAAGAAGAGAATTTAGAAGGAAATGGAATAAGAGGGAGAAAGGAATGATATCATTTGTATAACAGGGGAATTGAGTACATGATGTGGCTTGAGTAGATTTCTATCTCATTTTGAGGTAGAAGGTTAGTGCATGCATCATTCCACCAACTTTTAGGCATTAGGGCATTCTTAATGTGCATTTGCATCATTTAGGGCATTTTGTTATATGCATACTGAAACTGTGTAATACTTCCATATTCTCCCATGAACCACCCATTCCATCCACCCGTTGCTCGAATTGGTAGGCCACCGTGATTTTCTCCTCCCTCATGATTATAAGGAGGACTGCTTCCATGTAGATGGTAGTTAGGGCGAGCAACGTAGTTTAGGCGATCACAAGATGCACCATGGCTGAATTGGCGAACTTTATTATGTTAACTGCCCTATGTGATAGTGTTTATCGGTTTGGAGGATAATTTCTTTTATTAATGGTTATTGTCGCCTATAGGGTAATTACTGTTCTGTGATTAGGGTAGGCCGGTTTGAGAACGTCCAGTGGGAGTCATTTGTGATGTGGGTTGGTATTTTGATTGTTAGTTGACATTCGCAATTCTATTCTAAGGATTAGTTGCTCGAGGGCGAGCAATGTTTAAGCTTAGGGGAGTTTGATGCGATGATTTTGAGTCACATTTATAGACCGATTTCATATGTGTTTTGTGCCTTAATTACTCATTTTCATGGATATTATTGCATAATTCACTTTATTTGGTCTTTGCCATCATTTTATATCAAATCCCCTTTGTTTCACTATTTTAAGCACTATTGATCATCTTATCATAAATCGTGTGGATTTACTTGGTCTTGTTGTGCAATTTCAGGAAGAACAAGTATCTGCTTCCGTCGATACCATCGACGGATGTCGATACCATCGACCAAGCCACAGGTTGTCAGCCGAGAAGAGCAATACAGAGTTGATACCATCGACACCCATGTCGATGGCATCGAGATGTCTCCAGGCTGCTGGCGAGGATGAAGTCGATACCATCGACGCAAGTCGATGCCATCGACTCAAGGAGAGCTACAACGTCGCTAAACGACAGCAACCGACGCTAAAGGAGTCGATACCATCGACACCCAAGTCGATGGTATCGAGATCATGACAGGCGCTCAGAATAAAAGAAAGGAAAGCTGCCGCTAATCCGCTGTGTCGATACCATCGACTCGCGTCGATGGTATCGACGCCGGCAGATATGCGTTGGATCTGTTTTGATATCAATCGGACGGCTGTCATTATTTGACGACCTAATTAGGGACTTATACCTAATGACGGCCGCCGAGACGTGAGGATCTCATTTTTTTTTTGATTGCACGAGTGCCGAGGAGGAGAGAAAGGAGAACGGAGGCCGAGAAGCTCATCCCAGTTGATTCGGACGCTGCCGAAGACAATTTCCACCACCGACAGGCGGGGAAAGTTTGTGTTCTACGCTAAGGATCCACCGGTTCTTCTCCGTTCAGGGGTTTTTCCCATCTATTTCACGTTTTTCTTATGAATTCCCCAATTTCTACCATGTATTCGTGTAAGATGAACATGAGAGGCTAAAACCCTCAATCTTTAGGACCGGGAGTAGCCCGGGGATACATTGTATGATGATTTTAGATTGATAATTCATATTTTTCTCTCATATCCGTGGTATAAATTCGTTTTCTCTATTGCTATTGTTATGCTTGATCACCATAATAATAAATTAATGCCCTTAATCACTTCGACAGAAGGATTAACGGTTGAAAAGAGACAAATTCTACATTAATTAATAAAACCCTTGACAAAGGAGTTGTAAAATTAATGGTGGGAACTGAGGGACCGATCTTAATGCGCCTAGTTTAGGGGAATGATTACTATGACGATGGAATCAACCTAAATCTAAGTAGTGGATTACACCACGACAGTGGGTAATTCTCATTTCAGGCCACTACCCGGATAGAGAGAGAAGTGTGAGGAATTATATGAAATCTAATACAATGTTGACCCGCGGTGAAACCGCCATCCTAAAGATATCCCTTTGAATTGATTAAATTAACCTTTAATTGATTGTTTTCTTTGTTTGATTTTTATTTTCTTTTAAGTTCAACAACAAAACCCTACTTTGTTAATCGGCCTAGCTGATTGCGATTAGTTAGTAGAAGTCTCCAATAATTCACGTATCCCTGAGTTCGACTCGGGCCTCACAAGGCCTATATTACTCGACGCGTATACTTGCGTTTAAGCGCGTAGTAAAATACACGTCAAGTGCTATCCACCATGGAAATCTAGTGCTCATTTATCCTTGGAAACGCTTCCAATGGACTCGCCTCGTCTCCGCGATGGTTCTTTGATCTTCTTTGGCATGTGTAGGACTATTCTCTTTGGTGTTCACCTTCATGTCCATTTTTCCCTATTTCCTTGATTTTATGGTGAGCCTAATGGGCTCAGGGCTCCTCGCCCCTCATTGCCTACCCATATGGCTTCGAGTAGACATAAGGAAGCCAAGGCGACGTCTTGTTTCCTTGCCCAAGCGCATGTGCCTTTCACCAGTATGAATGGAGCTCATCTCCATGCTTGCCTGCTTCAGTAGTAGAGATAAAGAGGGAAGAAACTAGTCACAAATTGACCATGGACCCCTCAAAACATTAATCGAAGGATTTGATTTACAAGGGCAGTGATGGCATTCTAGTTCCTATTTTCTTTTTTCATGAGTTTTGATAGATAAGTAGAAATGACAAGATTGCCCTGACTATTTTATTATATGTAACACATGCTTAAGGTATGTTGGTACTTCCACATTTTATTTGCATCAGATTAATATTTGATTTCAATCAATGTCATGGTATAGTTCTCTACTCTCTGATTGGTCCATTTTCAAATATGCATTATGAATCATAGGATACCCAGAAAAATGCAAATAAATAGTCATTGAAAAGGGTTTTCCGAGAGGAGTCCGATTTTATGATTTTCAAGTCCTGATTTGCCTTTCCATTCCAATATTTTATTAGAAACCCTAATAAGGTACCACATATGATTAAGGAGATCTAATTCAATCTAGTTTTCCTAACTTAATGATGTTGATCAATGAACCTAACCCTAATGCATTCAAACCCTTATTTGCCTAGTTCAACCTAAGATCAATATAAGGTATTGATTAATGATGTTTATGACCAGGTTTTAGAGCCCAATCAAAACAAGAGGAAGTTTGACCTAGCGTTGCTCAAGGATCAACAGAGACCATCTTAGACTCAAATTTCTCCAAGGTAAATGGGTCATGTTGTTGAGCATAAGTAATTATGATTGTTTGCATGTTAAGTACAAATTAGACATTATTATTGCAATTTTAATGTTGTAATCATGCTCACTCTATATTATTTCTTGATGATTTCTATATGATATGTCCTATGGTTAAAATGTTCATTCTCGTTAAGGTTTATGATTTATGATTCATGAAATAATTGTTAATGTTCAAGAGGGAGAAAACCCATCATGTTAAAAGATCATGTTCAAGAGGGATAAATCCCATCATGTTAAGTTCAAGAATCATGATTATGTTAATTTTAATGTCATGTTAATGATCAAGTTATTTGGAATTTAAATAGTCTTTACATGCTCCTGAATCATGGACCTCAAGGGTCATCAAAGGCTTTTCTAGCAGCAAGGGCTTTCCTAGTAATCAAGGGCTTTCCTATCAATCATGTACTCCCAAGGGGCATCATAGAGGGATGCATACAATTACTATTCAATTCTTCATGTTAATAATGATTCAGGAATGCTATTCAAGAAAAATTATATTCAATTCATGTCAACCTTTTCTTACATGTCAAGTATACTTTATTTTTCTTACATTATAACATGCCAGTACGATTTACTGATGTGTCGTTTTTCCCCTTTGCATGGCTAGGGACGTGATGTCCTCAGGAGTTGGAGCAAGTAAGTACTCAAGAGGAGCAAGAAAGGATTAGAAGACCTTCAATATATTACTGGTGGGTTCCATCCATACTAGGCGATCCAATCATTCTTACCTTTATGCACAGTTTCCATGTTTAGAAATGTTTGCACTTGTTATAGCACTCA
This sequence comes from Alisma plantago-aquatica, assembly GCA_963693085.1. Taxonomy (NCBI): domain Eukaryota; kingdom Viridiplantae; phylum Streptophyta; class Magnoliopsida; order Alismatales; family Alismataceae; genus Alisma; species Alisma plantago-aquatica. The sequence continues at coordinate 58,190,498 of OY856409.1, forward strand.
GTTATAGTTTCCTATTCACAAGAACAATGTATGAATCTTAGTGGTGAATTATGTGTTTAGTTGCTATGATTTCATAAATGTGACACCCCCCCCCTTCAAGATGAAAGCTTTCGTTGAGTTATGTTGATAATGATATTGAGGGGTGTTACAGAAATTTTCTTCTCTAATAGTTGTGAGCTTGAGAACTTTCATCCACCAAGGTGAAATGGAAATGAAATGGAATGCATAATGGCCAAAGTCCTAAAATCAAGGGTTTTAAGGTGGAAGGTGATGAAATGGTAGTGGAGTGAGGTTGGTAGGCAATATGGAGATAAAATGAATGTTGAAGGGAGCAATCCATATGACCTCCAACCCCCTCTTAATCTTATATAGGGGTATACCATTGACAGAGTCAAAATAGGGAAATAAAGTGATAAATTAGGTAGGGTTTAATGGTAGAACGTTCGTGGTGGGCACATCTTAACACAACCTTTCTACATAAATCGACCATTTTGGCCATATGGATCAATTTTTGAAGTTTTGTCAACGGTAGTGATTGGGGCATGTCAAACACGACCATGGTGAAGTATCATATCCTTTTTGGTCTCCTTCCCTTGCACTTGAGCCTTGAACATTGATCACTCTTTTTTGGCGTAAAAGTATAAACATGATTTTCTAGTCAAAGATATCAAACTTTAAATTTATACTCGACTTCAAGAGATATCTACAACTCAATACATAATCTATTGTAGTAATATGAGATCAAACACAGGGACAAGGAGAACAATAGAATGAGATCGGGAGATATTTGCTTAGTTTAGTCAAATCAAAGAGTAGAAATTGGTTTTCCAATTAAGGAATGAATTAATATAATCAAGACTAAATCTAAGTTTATCAAAGATCAAAATAAATAAAGATTATTGTGAAATGACAAAAAGGGAAATTTGGGTTGGATTTCACCAATCCGCCCTGCCTCAACCATGCAAAGCTTCTCTTCCAACTTATATATAATCTTAGCATGTTTTTCAAATAGTCATAAAAGATATTCACTCCTTCCTTCTCTCGAGATCTGGGTAGTTTTTTATCTTAAGGTACCTCTCTCACGAGACGATAACAAAAAGGCCAGTAACAATTGTATGATTTATGTTATAGTAACATCCTCACTCGTATGTCTCATTACTAATCCATACTCCCGATCTTACTGAAATCATTATCTTGAATAAATTTAGATCAATCATCACAAGAAGGTAGCTAATCAAAAAAGTGATGCATTAACAATATAAGTATAGAAACAAAACTGTAGGAATACATGTATCAAATAGAAAAAGGAAACATTACATGGTTGTGAGGGCCTGATGTCTACTATCAACCCAAGTTATGGAGTTTATCCACTCATGGCACAAAAAAGAAACATATTACAACTTAAATAAGTTGTGAGAAAAAAATGAGATGGAAGAAGTCAATAAAAGGGCAGATCTAATGATTGATCTATCCACCTTTCAGTTTAGATCTAACACGAGAACAATGGCCAATGGTCGATGGCCTCCACTCTTCCATATGATCAAGACTGAATCAAAAAGATTTGTTGATCTATTGAGGTAAGTAATTTAATGCAAAGTCTAGAGATTGATGGTCTAGCTAGGTCTATGATACTAGACATGTTGATGGTCTCTAGATTTAAGCTCTAAACTTGGTGATACCCTTTTAGCTTGTTCACTCCAAAATCCAAGATGCCTTAAAGTGATGCCCTTGGGGATCTATTTATCATTTTTGACGTGTGCTTTCTCATTCTCTGATTGGTCCATGTGACACAGACTCTTGGTCTTCCTGTTGTCGACCTGGGAGGTCGATTAGTCTTTGTTTGACTGATAGGTCTTCATCAGTGTCTAAGGTTCATTGATCTTGGAAAGACTGAAACATAGATCCATGACAAACTATCAACATAGAGGTCAACAAATGAGTTTTATTGCCTCAAGATCAATGAAACTTTGTCGATATCAATGATTGGTGTTTTTTTTGTTGAACTTAGATCTATCGTTGTTTCTGATTGATGGCCAGAAGTCTGATGGATGGATCCATCTGACTCTGGATCAAGGCTGAAACATAAACCAAATAGGTAGATGATCTATGGAAATTTGCTGAGGTTGATGCTTTTATCATTTTTGGAGTTTGATGGAAGTGCCATCAATTTTTATGAGTTTGAGTTGAATTTTTGCAAATTACAATGGAACTTAGTCATAACTAAGTTTGTGGTAAATTAAGTAAAGAATGTAAAAAAAATTGAGATCTCTAAACATTAAATTGAATGATTTTATTTATGAAAAATGCATGAAATGTGCAAAAACAATTGACATTATCAACTACCCAAAATGCAGAATTTAGCTTTCCTTTGTGCTAACAGAATCATTTTGCAAATCACAGTTAGTAAAAAAATACTAATGTCTGAAATACGTTTTTATGTCAACCTCTTATGAAAGCCATTTACTATTTCATTAAGTGATCTTACTTTGCAAAAACATCAACATTCAAAATATCCTTCTTTGTTGTTTATTGGTTATTTTTTCTCATAAACTTATCTCTGACATATATCTCAATTTTCAAAGTAGCTTTCACTCCATCATATTATTGGTGGTGGTGGATGAGATGGGTAGGAAAACATGCTTGTGGGTATCCATTCTTTTTTTTTGGGTCATTCAAGTATAGGTATGTTAAATGGGAAAGCGGTCCCTACATTCCAAACCAGTTCGATTTAGAGAATTGGTTGCACATCCTAAGAACCACTGCCCCGGGTTACCATACCTTTAATGAAAACCATTGGAAATGAGGTGTGCATTGTTTATCTCAGAGTTTGGCAAAAGCGGCATATCTATGTTCATGAGCACAAAAATAAACCATTTTGATAGCTCTTTCAACTAGAAGCATGGAACAACTCTTTTATTTGTATAATATTTACTTTTTTCCTCACTCTTTTGGGGAATTTGAATGAATTGAAAAAATGGAATGGGAGCCAAGGTAGATCTTTCTTTTTTTAGGTGAGAATATGCATTCAACTGAATATGACTTTATTTTGGTTTGATATCTTTGGCAAGAATCTTTTGATTGTGTTTTGAAGTGAGAATTAGATTAGAGAAAGATGTAATATTTGTTTGAGCAAAAAACATAAAAATGGCATCAAATAGTCATGTAACTGATATGTGGGTTGGGTTTGGGTTGGGTTGTTGCGAGTTTGGGTCTTGCAGGTGTGGGTCAAAAAGATGCAATTTTATATGGGTCAAAGAAAGACAAATCCAAACCCGACCAAATGGGTTGCAGGCCACCTGTGGGTACCCATATAATATATGTTCAATAAATAATTATTTTTTAATTTTCTACTATAACGGTAAAAGAAGACCATTTGTTAGTGTTTTAACATGAAATATAGAACAAGAAAAACCAACTATTATACATTATCACTATCAAATAAAAAAATATGTTATGTTTTTACAATCATTCAAGCACAATCTTCTTTTTAGGTAAAATTCTTTAATGTATAATTAAAATCCTCTAACGTATGACTATGATCAATAAACTATTTGATTAGCGTGTACTATGACTCTAGATTAAGTATGATGGAACAATTAGAACAATATCTCTCTCTCATATCGAATCTTGTTGGGCCAATTTGAGTTTTTACTTGAACTCTTTAACTATTAATGGTTAGTAGTAGACCATCTTATTTATTTTAAGTACTAGTGTGTCATTATATTTGTTTTATATAAGTATTTCAGTTAAATGGCTCATCCATGGGTGCCCGTGGGTCACCCACAAAATTCGATAAATATAAGGGTGAGGATAGGTTTGGGAAATTTCGAACGGGTGGCAATTTATTACCCAGATTTGACTTAAACAGGTCAACCCATGGGTGCCCACAAATTTTGACCTAGTTTGACAGGTCTAGCATCTGATAAAAAAAATGTCGTAATTGTTGCCATGTTGTGATTGATTTGTGTAAACATAGCTTGAAGAACAAACCAATCTCTTCTGAGAGGGGTTTTGATCATCTTCATGTTCATTGTTTCGTACTTGAAAAACATTTTCAAAGATTTCATGATAACATGTGAAATTAAAAAGAAAATCATGAAAAATGACTAATGGGAAAAAGCTGAAGTTTGTTTGATACTATGAATACCTATCTCATGGGATTACACCCTCACCAAACTTACAACACACATTATCCTCAGAGTGTGCAAATAAGAAAGAAAAAATGTAAGCACATGAGATTATTAGTGACATTAAGGAGGAGAGACTACCCACTCAGAATTGAGAAGCATCATGGTGTATTTTTCATGTAAGCATTGATAGTCATTGCCAATGCATTCTTCAACAACAAAATGGAGAACGTCAATAGAATACATCTAGTGGATATGAAAGGCCACAATCATTGGAAAGATGTTATTGTTATGTACTATGGTGGTAAAATTTTGGAACTCTCCATTCTACGGTTCCTGAGAAGCATACCCAATGCCATGTTGATGTATTATAGGAATTAGTGCACTAGAATAGGTATCAAAAATGTGTTTGTGGACGCTTTAAATATAAGAAGAGTGTTTGAGGCCCTCAACACTATAGGTAGCATTAGAACTAGTGTAGAATATTACTTGACATTCTCAAGTGAAGATGACGAGCAACATCCAGTGATTATTGTACAGTAGAGGTAAGAACATATAATGTGGGATTCAATTTTTAAGATGGTGAATGAGTAACCCCTTCTCCCTAGATTCAAGTTGTTGACAAAGACCAGTCTGTAAATCTAGTCCAGCCATGTAGATGTCATTAATAGTTTGTCTGAGAAGGAATTTATAAGATTCATGAAACTCTTCTATAGATATCCTCCATGTCAAAGAGTCTCTTTAAGTTCATTACAAGATATTCATAATATTAGTTCTTTCTCTTATCGGATCAACTTTTGAATAAGTTTGACTTCCAAGAACTCACTCATTTGCTAATCTTCCTCTTCTACAATATAACTAGACAATGATCTTTCCCTGAAACGACTAATGTTGGAAGACCCATAGCTCGAGAATTCCCCAGTCCCGCTTCAAACTAGCTATGTGCTAAATAATCCCTAACCTTAGTAGGTGGCGTGGGTGGATTTTTCATATGGTTCTGATCCCATTTTTCATTTAGTTTCAGTATAGTTGTCTCTTATGGGGAATGTTTCCTTCCACAAGCATTCAGAGGTACCTCTGAGGGACAAAGCACAAAATGACTTCATCTGTCTCCTTTGGCCAATGGATTCTGAGTGACTTCCATAGTTATTTGAAGTAGAAGATGGATCAAATTTCAAATGAATGGTTTGTTCATGTTAAAAAGAAAAGGCTATCACTGTTCTAGAAAAGGGATAGCACTGGTCTTTCTTTCTTTAGAGGATAGGGCAAAGACATATGTCTATTTTAGAGCATTCCATGGATATGGGAATCATTATGCATTTCATCCTCCTAGGTGAAGAGCAGGAGGTTGAGATTCATGGGATTGATGCCAAAACACTGTAAGTGAAATTTCTACTGTTATCAATTCAATTTTAAAGACAAGTTCTCATTATATCTACTTTTGGTGTGTGTAGTTTGCCAAGAGGTGCTTAGTACTGTAGTGGCATCTACTTTACTCTTTATCTTGATGCATCCTACTATTCCATTATCATGGACATACCACTATGATCTCATCAAAGCTGCTCATCAAACTAGACATTTTGATATGTGGCTTTATGACATAAAATCCTACATGGCCTTCTTGGATCCTTATTATGGCTATCTTTCTTACAATTATTGCAGTCGCTTTACTCATCCCTATTAAGTACATTGTTGAGTTGAGAACATTTTATTCCATTATTGTTGGCAGTGGGAGTCTACATCTCTTGGTCTGTGAAGATGCTTTGCTAGGTGCTCCATTTTCCCATTGAGATAAACCTAAACCTATGTTTGAGAGATATCTTTCCGTATATTAATAAAAGATGTATGGGTTCTCAAGAAGATCGGTGGTGGTCCCCTCTAGACCGCTCGGATCCCACGGGTGAATAGAAAGTTAGATCTACATTATCATGACTCAAAGATCATTTCGTCTATATAGTATGCATTTGTCATCACCATGTTTTAGATGATGCATGAGAAGGCAAAGATGATCTTAAGAAAGCTTGTAGCAAGAACTTCTATCAAAGTTTTCAAAACTTCATTCGATGAATTCTGCAAGCTCATAGACAGGGAACGGTTCTGGTTCATCCACAAAATTTAGGATGTCAGTGGCCTGACGGGCCCATACAGAAGCAGAGTTAGTTCTTGGTTGTTGAAATGCCATAGGGGAAGGTGTTATTTGGCCTTCTTATGCTATTTCTATTGTAAAAATTGCCAAAAAGGTTCCTTAGAAAGACAAGGAATCAACGGATATAGATCTCATAAGTTATCAAGAAGCTTAGGGTCTTGAATGAATTGATAATCATGGATTAATTCCATGGCATAACATCCACACAGAGCAGAGAAACCATGAGGATCCAAAATTGTGATGAAGATCTGAATCGAAAGCTTCCATGAGTCTAAGACCAATAAATGCATTGTCACCTTTTCCCCTATTTTGCTGGTGAAATAGTGGCTCGATAATGTGGCAGGTCTAGCTAGGTTGGTAATATGGAACTTTACACACCACATGTTGCAGATGGATAGGGATGCGAGGGAGCTTTTTTTTTGGTCCCAAAATCACATATATGCATTTCGTAGACCAGTTTTGCAAGTGTTGAATTAAGGTAATGCATCATTTAATCAAATCAGAAATGCATAGGAGCCAGACTCCTCTAAAGTGAAATGGGGGAAGAATTACTTGTATTCTCTATAGCTTGAGCTTGTTAAGAAGTGTCTTTATAATGGTTGCATCCAGACAATACTTTAATAGACAGTCATCAAGGGAGGGTGTAGCATTATAGTAAGGCCACTCCTTGTCTTGAAGAATCACATATTTCAAGATAGTAGATGCCAATACAGTGAATTGTCATTTATTTATCTTGGTTGGGCTACATAAAACGTGTTGAAACTCAGTTTGAGAGAGAGGTATCGCCTCGTTGTTGTATATGATTTGATCTCCATACAAGTTATCATCCAAAACATCTTGTAAAATGAAGATGTCTCGAATAGGTATCCCTTGCCAGAAATAATGGTCTAACTCATGCATTTTATGGGGAAGTTGGGGTGGAAGAGGTAGGGGTGGGGTTTGGGAAGATGATATTTGGGTGTTGTGGACCAGTTGTTGAAAGAACAATAGATAGATCACAATTATGTTTTCCAGAAGAAGCATGTTCAAAATTAGATGGACTATTAGTATCTACTTGTATTTCTAGAATATTTGTATATAATCCCACAGAAAAGTCCTCCTCAAATGTATGGTGGCTACCAAGAGACTATATAGGACTATCATCACCAAGTAAAATCTCATTAGTGTATGCATTGGGTTTTCAGCAAAATAGTGATAAGGTGTTATCTGAGTGAGGAGGACTTTATTTTCAAAATGATGGACATGTATATATTCAGGCGGTTGATGTGTGGATCTGTTAGACAAATAGGTATTCCCCATGGAGGAAAAAGTAAAGGTGTTGCTTAGTGCTGATTGACAGGGGTGGGAATGCCAGATGATAGAACACCATTCAAACCATTCTTAAATATGCTCTCAGATACATGCGAGATTGATGCTTTAAATGACCCAACATAGTTCTCATGAAAATAATGACAGACTTCATTGCTCATCGTGTTCATGGCATAAGAATAACCATGTGGTGTATGTATCGATGAAGAGAGACTTGCAGTGGTGACTAATCATGGAACTTTCAATGGAGTTGTCGCCTAATTGAGCAGTGCTCAAGTTTTTATTGGTGCATGTCTTCTTTGCTTTTCTAGTGGTTAAGTATTTGGTGTTTCAAATCCAAAATTTCTTGCATCTACTTGGGAAGCTGAGACTAAGATTTAACTTTATGCTTGAGTACAGCCACTTGTTGGGATAGCTGTTGTAAATCTAGTAGATAAAGTATTAACCTATTTTGACACAGCCTGCACATCTTGTGTTATCTTGGGATTAGCAGACAAGTGGTCAGTAGTTACCTTACATATCATGCCAATTTCGTGACTTAAAACTCTTTCGAGTGTTTTAGAAACTCCATGTCAGAATAGTGGTGTGAGAATGGTGTAGAAGGATGCTTAGACTATGGGGGAGCAGGGGAGGTGGATGGTTTTATATAGTGTTGGTGGCAGAGTGGAGGGCTATCTAGGATATCATGAACTTCATGATGGGGGGGGAAGATGGCATGACAGGTGTGGTGGCAGTTGTGGGTACAACTGGGGTGGTGGAGGTGGTTGTGGTGGTAGGGATAGTTGTTTACTATGGAGACCTAGTTGTAGAAGTGCGTTGAATGCTTCCAGTAGTCTTCTTCTATTAACTAGAACTGAGGAGTGAAGAGCGCTTGGCCTTTTTTTGGGGGGTGAGGATCCTCAAAGTCATCATCATGTTTTGCCTTTTCATGATATCTTTCCTTGGGAATTACAGGTAAATGTGTTTTGGTCACTATAGGTACAACAAGTATCGAGCGCGTATTAGAGGGGGAGGTGGTATGTTTGTGTCAAGGAGTTGTAGTAGAAACATGAGTTTGAGAAATAAGTTGTTTCATATCCTCTTCAATGAAGAGAAGTGTTTGAGCATCATAGTCAACCAACTCTAGCAGGGGTTTGTACATATTTGTCCTCAAGAAGACATATTGAAACTTCTCAATGCAGTGTGTAATAATACCCAGGTAGGACAAATATTTAGAGTTGATGAGGTGCTCATAGAGAATCTCCTTGAGACCCTTAGGAGAAGTGGGCTGCCCATAGCCTCTATAGACTAGGCTGGTTATACCCCCAATCAATATTCTTTTTGGAAAGAGGATAAGATAAACAACCATTTCTCAATCAATAATCAACCAATGTTGATAGAATTTCCCTCCATGATACAAGATAAGATGTATAGTTATTTGTGATAGATACTACATGTTTTTGACTTTGTGAAAAGGATGTTAATGACAATCTTTTCGATAATTCTCCATAAGCCAAAATGTGTGGTTGAGGCTTTAGAGTTTCTAGACTTGTAGTGACGCTTGCCTGTGAATTTAGCCCACTAAGCACTAGCGCTAAAACAAGAGTCATCTTTTTCGATTAGACATGTGCATGCTCTTATGGCCACTTCATCTGAATAGTAGAAAATGTTATTGAATGTCAGATCAGTAAGAACTTTGCCCATATAGTTGGTGCAGACTTCAATGTGTATGTGTTCACTTGTCAGATCATTAGCCTATTTGATGGAGACCTCTTTGATAGAAAACATAAATTCCATTGTTTCCTCTACACAAGACATAGGGGGAAAATGCAATTGATTTAGGATCAAGTTTGCAAGAAGCTCATACACCCACTTCTAGATCCCAAGTTCCTTCAGAGTGAATTTTAAGGCAAAGTGGGTAGGTTAGTAGGTATTTGTCTTGATTTCTTTGTGTGTTCCCAAATACTCATCATAATGAGGTCGGAATGTCCCAAAGTATGTGGCATTGGATTGTGTAGCCTGGGCTTCTTAAATGGCTGAGTCAGTGGCACACACCTTTTTATAGCCTCCATGGTAGATGATTCATGGTGTGTGTGTTTCTGCCATCATTGTGGGGTAACGTCAGTAGTGTTTGTCTCATCCTCAATGTGATTCATTATTGAATCATAAAAACATTGAGAATTTAGTATACCAAAGTGAACAGTAATGGTGACAGTGAAGAAACTATCAATGAAGTGGTTATCAGTCTGTGATAGAGGTCGACGGTTGACAGTCGTCACAATCAGTAAGTTGACAATCATCATAAATAGTAGGTCGACAAGGTCATAGATAGAGAGGTTGACATTGATGGATCAATTCAGAATAAAAATATTCTATCATGATTAAGTGTTATGAGAAGATCAATACAATCATGGGAAAAGCTTGATGATGATTCTAACAAAGAAGGTTCACAGGGTCACAGATCAAAATGGTTATGTAACCTGTCTACGGGGTCTTAGTTTCAAACAAAGTTGTTGATCTAGCAAGAACAACTTGTAGTTGTTGTGTTGCGAGGTCGATGGATGTCACTAGAGGGGAAGGTTGATGAGAGAGAGAAAGAGATATGAGCTTCACTATATTTTAGAGGTGATAAAAGAAAATTACAATAGGGTTTTACAATTTATAGGCAATGGAAAAAATTTGGTGAGTTAATTGGGTAGACTAATGCATGATCTGGGATCAGTGAGCTTGTTAGTCAATGAGTAGATCAATAGTCATCTAGATTAGGGGTCGAAGGGTTGAGTTCAAAACCCGTGGTCGACAACCCATATGATGGGAAGACTGTCGATGTCCAGAAAAGGTTGATATATGCATATTAGAATTAGGTTGATATATCCTTGTGAAAGAATTATCTACCAGTAATCCTTTAAAGAAAATTATCGATCTGGAAGATCTGTAATCTCATGTCGATAGATCGACGGGATAAAAGGAAGTATATATAAGGAAACAAAAATATACACAAAAAGAACAAAAAGATAGACTTTCGGTTGCCTCCCATGTAGTGTTTTATTTAAATTCAGTTTATCTTGACTATAGAGTTGTTGTCATTCTACAATAGCTGCATCAAATGGATCCATGTCCTCTTTCTTTGTAAAGACTTCATCTTCATAGTAATGATTCAGACAATGTCCATTGATTGAAAAGGTTCTAGACTTCTTATTGTGAATGTCCATCATATCAGAAGGATAGATGTTGATAACAATAACTCTCTAGACTATCCATAGTGTAGCTTTCTGACACAACTTTACCATGTGTATAAGGTAAGTGTACGCGTTAATGTAATATAGGCCTTGTGAGGCCCGAGTCGAACACATGGAAACATAATTATCGGTAAACTACTACTAACTACTTGCGATTAGCTAAACCGTTATAAAATTTTGGAAGTTGATTTGAAAAAGAAAAAGAAAAATAAAAGAAAACAAAGAAATCGATTAAATGGTTGGTATAATCAATTCAAAAGAAATCTCTAGGATTGCGGTTTCACCACGGGTTCTTGTTGTACTAATTCCTTCACAATTATCACAACTCATCTCCCTTTCTAGATAGTGGCATGTAGCCAGAATTGCTCGCTTCTGCGATACAATTCACTACCTTAATCTAAGTCAGTTCCACACCAGTAGTAACCTATGCCCTAGACTAGGTGCATGAAAAACATGTCTCTGGGTTCCCACCATTAACCGTACATTGCCTTTTCCAAAGGATTTATTAGTTAATGTGATTACCGCCTCTTTTCAACCGTTAATTCTTCGTCAAAAGCAATTAAAGGTATTAGATTACCACTATGGTGATCAAGCATAATTATAGCAATGGAGTAAATGATATCATACCATAGATTTTAGGGATAATGTATGATAAACTATGTAAGAAGAGTCATACAACGATTGCCCGGGCTACTCCTGGTCCTAGAGACAAAGGGGATTAGCCCCTCATGTTCATCTCAATGCAAAACACCATGAAGGAAGGAGAAAACATGGAGAAAACGTGGATGGAGATGGTGTAACCCCTGAACAGAGAAAAACTGGGTGATCCTCGGCGCAGGATGAGCATTCTGTAGCCTTCTGGTAGTGGAAAACTCTGACTGCGTCTCTGGAATCTCTCGGGGCATTGCTCTTGGCTCCCTTCTTCGCTCTCTCCTCCTTCGAGACTTGTGCAATGGAATAGAACATGAATGACGGCTTTGGGCCATTTTTTCCTAGGTATAGGTACCACTTACGATCGCTAAAAGAACACAACCGTCAGATTGAAGTCGTGCTGGACAAAACTCTGATACGTTGGCATCGATATCATTGATGGGGTGTCGATGGTATCGACACCTTAGGGTACTGATGCTTTCTTCAATTTCTGGGAGCCACCTGAAGCAGTCTTGATACCATTGACTGTTCTCGTCGATGGTATCGACAGGGTGATATTTGGCTCACTGTTGGACTTTCGAGACCATCGACAAAGTGTGGATGGTATCGAATTATCTGCTTCCTCTCCGGCTCTATCACTATTGATCTGTCGATGTTATCGACAGACCATCGATGGTATCGATGAGTCCAGAATTGTGAATTGCCTGAAAATGAGAGAAAAACACAATTCAAATATGAGAAATATGATACTCTATACAAAACAATGTAAAACAAGATGAATTCGATGCAGGAAAGGATAATAGGCTAAAGGAATTGAATCATGCGATATTAACCACAAATATGATCAATAAGAGCATAAAATGAGTGTAAAACTAGCCTATACAAGCAACTCAAAACCCATGCATCACTTTCCAAGAAAGAGTTGAAGTGTATAGTTAAATGACAAGTGCATATTCATCCTATTTTTAATTGCATAATTAGGCCAATTGTGCCTTTGCGCTCATCATTTTAGCTTAGAATTAGCTTACATTTATGTTTCTTTTATTTTAAGCTAATTTATAGGATTTTGATCCAAATTCCTTGTTTCTTTGGCAGGCTTGAACTTAATTATATGGTAGGAATGTAGGAGGTGGTGGTCCGTCTAACCAACCAGCAGGCCCAAGAAACTTTTAAATAATGCACCTCATTTTTGATGATCTGCTCCTTCGAATGTTGAAGCCATCGGTTTGCAGATCAACTACCAAGCCAATAGTTTTCCGTCTCCTTCGGTTGATGTTACATTGATACAGGCCATCAACCTCATACCAACACCCCCCGGTTGGGTTTGCATCAGTCTACCCAATCATTAGTTTGGATTCTATGTCCAACCATCGGTTGACAACTGATGGATGTCCATAGTTTGCCTTTAGATGGTTGATCAAATTCAGCCTTCCAATGGTTCTCCTAATTGGCCTTCTGATAGTTGGCCTAGTACCCTCTTCCAATGGTCTGCCTGACCCCACCTTCTAATGGTCGTCCATCTCATGATCCCAATGGATGTTTTTGCGTATGCCTTTTAAAGGTTTTCCAGCATGCTTCTGTTGATGGATCTCTAGTGTGCCTACCTTCTGATGGTCACCCTATCTCCTAGCCTTATGATGAACCTCCTGTTCAGCCTTCCGAAGGTGGTTTTGTAGTCAAATATCGATGGTTCTTTTGTCCCTTTGTCTATTGATGGGAGTACTGAATGTAGGTAGACTTTTCATCTACATTTCTTTGTTGCCTCTTCACATCCATAGACACCAAGACTTCATTTCAAGGTTTCTAATAGGTTCCAAACCCAACCAGCCACCCAAAAATACAAGCCATAACCTCTAGAAAGGGGCATCTCTTCTCCATCTTCCATGCTTCTGTATTCACAACCAAGTCATCAAAAGATGATCCCTACTGGTGGTTCCATTGGTTGACACCCACTGACCACATCTCTACCAAGTCTCGACCTCCTGTCCTTGAAGGAGGAAGGTCAACAATGCCCCCACCACCATCCTTCCACCTACAAACTTCTAATCAGTAGATATGCTCCAAGAAAGGGGGATGATGAAGAAGAAGGTCACCCGATGACAGTCCTAGGTGGACATTGCTTCTACATCTCTTATACTTACTAAAATGTTGGCTATCTCCTTCCTTTTATTTGTTGTTTGTTCTGATCTTTCTATCAACTGAGTAGTTCCTTACTCTAGGGAGTGTGGAGTAACCCCACTATTTACTTTTGTTCTTATACTACATCCATGATTGTGTGAACGTTATTACATGTTTAATCAAATGTTTTTATGCTTGTATGATTGTTCATCCATCAAGTTTACATGTTTGTCATAATATTTGATGTAGAGAACTTTGAACCCAAGATCTAGGATATTGATTGGTTGTATAACTATTGATGAGAACTTCATATAGATATTTTCAAGGATGACATATATAGGATCACTAGGTAATGTTATAGTGAGCCTAGATTTATGTTTTTCCAAGTTTAATCCTAATGCCAAAAGGGGGGATCTACCTGGCCTCCATAATATCATTTGTGTGTGTTTTTTATGTAGTGAAAGAATAACCATAGTAGTGGTGGTGAAACCTATTCACCCTAGTGTGTCCATTCATCTTATAATCCTAGATTTTCTTTTAGTATTTTGTTCCTACACATTATTTTTAATCAACTAAATCCACCTTTTGTGCTAAATATTCTTCCTATGATTAGGCAATTCTTAAAAACATTGTCTTTTGAGTTCAATCCTTAACTATTCCATGATAAGGTCTGTCAGCTTGCAGGTGGTGATTATTGTACATTTGTAAAGGTAAACTCTAGGGACTTCATCCCTATTTAATTTGTCGGTGAAATATCATGCATGTCATTAAACAATGTAACTTAATCTCCTTCTAAAATATCTTTTTGCTTGATATGGGAATCAAGACAAATTTTAGTTCATTCTTTGTAGATCTTTGTGTTTTAATAGGTATGCAATTGGATTTCTTCCAACTCCTATAATTGAAGAAAGTGTTTCTCCTTGGTGATATCAGTGTCCATGTTGAGGTTCTTAATGGCCTAAAAAGATTTATGCACCAATTCCAAAGGGAGATGGTAGGACTTGCCGCAGATGAGGTGATAGGGGGTGGTGCCAATAGGAGTTTTATAGGCAGCTTGATATACCCAGAGGGCATCATCGAGTTTGTAGGACCAATCCTTTCTAGATTTTCCCACTATCTTTTCAAGTATCTTCCTTATCTGTTTGTTTGAGACCTTTACGTGACTAGTGGTTTGAGGGTGGTATGGGGTAGAGATCTTATGTTGTAATCCATATCTTTTTAGAAGTGGTTTTTATGAAGTGTGAGCCACCATCACTTATGACTCTTTCAGGGACTCCAAATCTTGGTAAGATGGATTTTGTGAAAAGGTACATGACTGACTTGGAATCACATGTTGGCGAGCCACATCCTCTACCCACTTTGAGACATAATTGATTGTAACCAATATATATTAATTCCTAAAAGAAGGGGGAAATGGCACAAAATCAATTCCCCAAAAATCAAAAATTTCCACTTCATTCCGATCGACGATGAGCATTTCATTTATCTTTCTAATGTTTTTGGGCCTCTGACATGCATTTCATTGTCGAACATAGATGTGAAAATCCTTAAAAATGGTTGGCCAATAAAATCATGAATTTAATATTTTCATAGAAGTCTTTTCAGTGCACAAATGTCCTCTATAAGGAGCACTGTGGCATTCCTCTACAATAGAGTGAGCTTCATTATTGGAGACACATCATCTATTGACATTGTCTGACAAGAGTGGGTCATCCTAGTAATAGTTATACAAATCTGAAAATAACTTCTTTTTTTAGTTATATGTCAACTAAGGTGGCAATTTCCGACAAAAAAGATAGTTGCAAAAATCTACATACCATGGTGTGGAAGGTTCCTTGGTGTGAATAGCTAGGATTGACTCATGTTTATAGGTCTTATTGATAAGCAAAGGATTGTTTTCTTCAACATGTATATAGGAAAGATGATCTATGTACCAATCTTGAGTTCGCTTCTTGTCGATAATTTCATGATCAAATTCTTGCAACAAGAGGGGCCAACATATAAGGTGAGGTTTAACATCCTTCTTTTGCATTAAATATTTCATAACCCCATGGTAAAAAAAACTATCACTTTGCCTCCCAACAAATATGATCAAATTTATTGAAGGTGGAAATGATTGCCAACATTTCCCTTTCTATGGTTGTGTACTTTATTTTTGCCACATGAAGAGTTTTTTTTTGCGTAGAAAAATACATGATGTTTCTTATCCTTCTTTTGTCCTAGGATTTCCCTTATGACATAGTCACTAGCTCTGCATATGAGCTCGAAAGGAAAGTTTCAATATAGAGTTTTCATAATTGGTGTGGAAGTTAGGGCATCTTTCAAAGTATGGAAGGGCTGGTGACATTCTTCATTGAAAATAAAAGGTGTGTCTTTTACTAGAATTTAGGACATGGGTTTTAAATCTTTAAAGAAGTCCTTGATAAAACATTAATAATACCCGACATGTCAGAGAAATCTTCAAACGGATGAGACAGAAGAAGGTAGTGGTAGCTTAGAGATAGCTTTGATATTTCTTTTGTCAACTTCAATACCAGCTTCAGACAACTTCTGTCAAAGAATAATTCTTTCATGAACGATGAAATGGCATTTATCCCTATTGAGGACAAGTTTTTTTTCCTCACACCTTTGAAGTACAAGAGATAGGTTCTTCATACAATCATCAAATGATGATCCATATACAGATATTTTGTCCATAAAAATTTCCATGATCTCTTCAATGATAAAAAAAGATGGCTAGCATACACCTTTGAAAGGTGGACGGAGTATTGCAGATCCCAAATGGCATTTGATGGAAGTCATAGCATAAGCAAGTGAAAGTGGTTTTCTTTTTATCATCTAGATGGATAGGCACTTGGTGGAAACTAGAGTACATGTCAAGATAGAAGAAGTGGAAGTGATGTGCAAGTCATTCTAGGACATGATCAATAAATGGGAGGGGGATGTGATCCTTTGTTGTTGCAGAGTTAAGAAATATGTAATCTATACACATTCACAACCTAGTCACTGTGTGAGTAGCAAATTCCTTATTGTCACCCCCTCTTACAAATTTCATTCCTCCCTTTTTGGTACTACATGCACCAGACTTACCCAATTACTATAACCAATAGCGTAATTGATTTTGGCATCGTAGAGTTTAATAACAACTTTGTATATGAATTCTCACATTTTTTTCATTTATTTTTCTCTGGACTTGGACATGTTGTTTAGCAATGTCCTCTAAGTTAATGCATATAGTAGGACTAAGTCCTTTAGTGTCACATGTATAATATCCAGGAGCTTTTCATCGAAGTTTGAGCTCAATGAGTAGTTGTTCCTATGGATCGAGAGATATTTGAGCATTTATAATCACATGATTTCTCTAATCATCATCTAAGAATTCATTCTTCAAGCCCTCTGGAAGGGGTTTCAACATTGCTATAGGCTTTGGTGCAGAAGAGTCCTTTGGTTCTCTCTGAAGTGGGACATACATGATGGTTGCAATCGAACCATGATGTGCTTCCTCCTCTTTGAGGCTTCTATGCAGTCCAGGATATTTTCTACTTTTGGATCTGTGATACCTGAATTGGAGTTGGTAAGTGATTGTGTCAATTAATTCATAATAGCATTGTGTTCCTGAATTCCAACACACTACTAACTATAATTGTTAGAAAAATAACTTGTCTCCATTAGAGAGGGCCCCTTCATGTGATCCAAGACATTGAAGTTGATGTGTACACTTTGAACCCTTATAGCAATAAGCCCATCTGAATATCATTCAAAGTACAAGTTGTGGATAGAAATGGATGGCTAAAAATCATCAGGCACATAGGATCTTCAATTGCATTAATGATGACTATGTCACAATGAATAAAGAAATTTCTGATTAAGATAGGAACATCATCAAACCAATCAACTTAGTGTAAGAGTTATTGGCTAACTGGATTCTCATATTCAAGTGAATGTTATCCATAAAACCCAGTAAATTCACTAGAGTGTATGGCATGAGGCTTATTCTAGCCCCCAAATCGGCCAGGCCACATATCTTGGTGAAGTGTCTCCTATGAGAAAGGGTATGGTGAAATCTCCAAGTTCCTTCTTCTTAGTTGTCATAGTTGACTTGTATAAGCCAGTTTCCATCCTGGCTAAACACACAGTCTCTATTTCTACTATGTTTCTCTTCTTGGTGATAAGATCTTTTAGAAACTTGACGTAAGTGGGCAGTTCATGAATGACGTCTAGGAGGGGGACATTTAAGTGTATCTTTTTGATGGTGTCCAGGAATTCAGTGTATCTTTTCTCAACTTGGGCCTTAATGAAGCAATGGGGAAAAGGTGCTCCATATGGAATTTCAGATGTCTTAATGGATGGAATAGGTTTAGTCATTTCACATGATTTCTAGGTTGTTGGAACATCTCCTTCTCTAGGGTTAATTGGATCATCACTTTCTTTGACTATAGGTTAGGTATCTTGTGGTTCATCTGAAGTGGTTCTAGATCACAGTGTTTCCGTCCGTGCACTTTCATTCTTTGGGTTTTGTTTAGTGCTTGAGGGAAGTTACCCAATTGGGCTCTTGATTAATGAAGTTATAGAGGCTAGTTGCTAATCAATCATCATATTGTGCTACTACAGGTCACTGATTTGAGTGTTCATATTCCTCAATTGTGTTTACATTCTTGACATCAGATTACTATTACTGACCATGCACTCCTCCAATCTTTTAGTGACAATATTTAACTGGTTTATGGAGTTTTTTTGTTGTTGGAACAAACTCCCCTTCTGTGGTCTGTTGAAATTGCCTTGTTTTTTAGGTGATTTATTTTGTGGAAACCTCAAGGGATTTCCTCTTCCCATGGGTTGTCGTCTGCCTATTGATTAAGGCATTTGATTCAATTGAAAATAGTTTTCTATCATAATTATATTTCCATATGAAAAATCTAGATGGTCAGGCCATTTTGTAACTTACATATGACACATTATTCATAGGGATCATCTTATGATCTTCTGATTTGTGAGCATAGATGCAATAATCTATGCCATGGTTGCCTTCTCTGTAAGAAACACATTTCACTACTACTTTAGTACGGTATCTAGAATTTTCTTATTTCAAGTTTTGTATATTTGTTTCCATTCTATCCAACTTGCTATTTAGACTTTCAAGAATCTTTGATTTTGAAGAGGTATTGATGGCGGATGCATTTATGATAGGACCTCTATTGTAGCCTCATCCGGCTTGTGGCTTAGCCATCTTTTTGATGATTTCTTGAGTTGTGTTGGCATCATGTTTCATGAAGTTGCCTCTTGGCTTCGTGATGAGGTTGTTCCTTTAGTAGAGGTAATCCCTCCATATAATGTGGTTATAAGAAAACCTTTCTCAAAGTTGTGATGGGGGCAATCTTGTAAGTACTCTTGGTACCTCTCCCAAGCCTTATACAAGTTCTCATTAGGATTTTTTTTAAACCAATGATTTTTTGCTTGCATCTAAGAGTCTTCTCGATAGGAAAGAATGTGTTAACAAAAGCTTCAGAAAATTGTTGATAAGTGGTGACTCCTTTTAGTGATAGATACCAAGCTAAAGCTTTGCCTCTCAGGGAAAAATGGAAACCTTTCAGATAGATGATTTCTTGACGGACCCTATTTATCTTAAGGGCATTGCAAAGATTCTTGAAGGCATCAATGTGATGGTATGTGTTTTGGTCAACAAAATTTCCTATAAACATCTAATGATGAATGATGTTGAGGAAAGCATGTTTCAGTTCAAAGTTTTCTACAAGAATATGAGGTATAATCACAGGATGCATGTCATCATTCACAAGACTTGTGGTCAAGGAGCACAAAGATGGACGATTTTCAAGGGCTTGTCGTGTGCCTGGTTGAGCAGCCATTGGATCGACAAAAAGGTGGAATACTTCTAGAAATTTGAAACAAATTTCCAGTATTGAAAAACAAAAAATTGACTACCTGAAGACAAATTGAATGAACCATGGTCTAAGACTAGAAACATAAATAATATTGAAGGTTTAGATGTAAGAAATAATAAATGGTGCAATTAAGTCAATTGTTTAATTTAACAACACAGGATAATTCTAAGTTAACCCGAAGTTCTTAGTGGTTATTCATTGCCTTGTCCCTGGCAATAACACAAAAGTTGATCGTCGTTTATTGTGGGTCAAAAGTGTAAATAACTAAATATGATGATCTATTCAAAGATATTGGACTTTAAATTTATACCCAACTTTAAGAGATGTTTGCAACTCAATCAAAGTCTATTGCAGTATTATGAGGTCAAACACAAGGACAAGGAGAACAACAAAATGAGAACGGGAGATCTTGGCTTAGTTTAGTCAAATCAAACAGGTGATATTGGTATTCTAGTAAAGGAAAGAATTAATTTAATCAAGAGTGAATGTAAATTTATCAAATATCAAAAGAAATAAAGATAATTATGAAACAATAAAAATAGAAACTTGGATTGGGTTTCACCAATAAGCCCAACCTCAACCATGCAAACATTCTCTTCTAATTTATATATTTTCTTAAAATTTTTTGAAAATAGTCATAAAAGATATCCACTCCTTCCTTATCCTGAGATCTGGGTACATTTTTATCCAAAGTTACCTCTCTCTTGAGATGGTAACCAAAAGACCAATAATAATTGTATGATTTTTGTTATAGTAACATTATCACTCTCATGTCTCATTAATAATTCATACTCCATATCTTACTAAAATAATTCTCTATAATGAATTCATATCAATCATCACAAGAAGGTAGCTAACCAAACAAGTGATGAATGAATAATAAGAGTATAGAAACAAAACTATAGGAACCTATGTACGAAATAGAAGAAGGAAATATTACATGGTTGTGAGCGTCTGACAGCTACTCCCAAACCTAGTTATGGATTTTGGCCACTCATGCAATAGAAAATAAATAGAAATAGATTACAACTTGAGTATGTCTTGAGAAGGAAAAGAGAGGGAAGAATTTGATACAAGGGTATATCTAATGATTGATCTATCCACCTTTCAGTTTTGATCTGACAAGAGATTTATATCCAATAGTCGATGACCTACACTCTTCCGTACGATTAAGATTAAAGAAAGCATATTCATCGATCTACCAATGGAAGTATTTCAATACCAAATATAAAGTTCGATGGTCTAACTTGGTCATTGACACGAGACAAGTTGATGGTCTCTAGACTTAGGCTTTGTACTTAGCAACAACCTTTCAGCTTGGTCACTCTAAAATCTAAGATACCTTGAAGTGATGCCCTTGTGGTCTATTTATAGAGTTTGACTTGTGCTTTGTCATTCTTCGATTGGTCCATGTGGTGTGGACTCTTGGTCTTCCTATTGTCAACCTAGGAGGTCGATTCGTATTTATTTGACTGATGGGTCTTCATTAGTCTCTAAGAGTCCTCAATCTTAGTAAGATTCACAGGCTAATCTATGATGAACTATTGACATGAAGGTTGAAAAATGAGCTTGATGGCCTCAATCTTGATGCAACTTTATCGATCTCAAAGATTGATGTTTTTGTGTTGACCTTAGGTCTATCGTTGTTTTCTAATTGATTGCCAGAAGTTTGATGGATTGATCCATCTATCTCTGGATCAAGGCTGAAAAGTCATCCTAATAGGTAGATGAGCTATGTAAATTTGTTGAGGTTGATGATTTTATCATTTTTGGAGTCTGATGGAAGTGTCATCAATCTTTATGAGTTTGAGTTGAGATTCTACAAAAAAAATCAATGGAACTAAGTTAAAACTAAGTATTGGTAAGTTAAATACAAAATGAACAAAATTTGCAATCTCTAAACATTAAATTAAATGATTTCATTTAAGAAAAAGCCATGAAATGTGCATAAAACTGATGTTATCAAACATGGTCATCCATGGATGTTATTGCTTCAATATAGTCTTTGGTCACTTGGGGTAGGTTAGTAGTGGTTTTAGCCTCATTTTGGGCTTTCCCAAGCCTAGGGAAACCCTAGAATCAACCATCCTCTCCCCTACCATCAAGTCAATGTACCTATAGAATATGCAAAACACCTACATAAGTGGGTTTTATAATAATAGAATTTATTGAGAAAATAGCATGCATTATGAAACATCTAGATGCAAATAATATGAGAAATGGCACAAGATGAAGACTCAATTAAGGGATTCATCACCACCTAAAGATTAACACATACTTGTCATCTAGTAATAAAGCCTCATGCGTGAACGAGAAGCACACACTTGGTATAAAAAATTATAAGACCCTAAATGACACGCTCAAATACACAAAACTCTTTCCCACAAGTTCACAATTTTGTATTATAGTATAGAGAGTGTGCAAGTTAGGGATTGGTCCATAGGGAGAGGTGGGGCAATACAACTAGGCTTACTTCACTAGGTTCCTATTGTGGAGAAAAGGTTTTTAGGGTTTGACTTTTGATTTGTGTTATACTAAGTGGTCAAACAAGAGTGATATGCAAGAATTAAACCTAAGTTAACCTTACACAAACAATGGTATATAATTAAGAGGAAATGTCAATTTCACTATATTAGACTAG
Source organism: Alisma plantago-aquatica (assembly GCA_963693085.1). Lineage (NCBI taxonomy): Eukaryota > Viridiplantae > Streptophyta > Magnoliopsida > Alismatales > Alismataceae > Alisma > Alisma plantago-aquatica. Next base: position 58,212,607 of record OY856409.1, read on the forward strand.
AAATTAACCCTACACTAACAAAAGAAAACCTAATTAATACTAAACTAGGCAATTATCTAGGCAAGGTAAGAAGAAGATCCCTAGCTACACTAAGATAAAAATTACACTATAAAGGCAAGCAATGAGCTAAACTAGCAAAGTCTATGTCTGAAGACTAGAGACAACGAGTAACTAATATAGTAAGGGAAAAATAACATGAGTAAGGAAATTATCTAAGTAAACAATAAAGGAAGATAACTAGGTTAAGACTAGCTATGAAAATGAGCAATTAGGGTTTTAAGCAATTAATTAAGGAAGTGGGTCGTTTGGGTGTAAATTTGACAGTCAACTTAGTTAGGGTTATATCATACAACACATTTAATCAAACCACACTATCTAACCAAACAACATAGTGGATGATGGTGAATTACCCTATAGTACTAGTTGACCATAGGTGGTGTAGGTTGTACATAGAGGAACTAGTCTCTATTACCCCCTATCCAACCTTCCAAGGTTTAATTGACTGGTTATATGGATAGTTCAATCAAAATCACACTAATGTTGGTCTCTAGGAGTGATTGTAATAATTTACTTAGTGCAAAAGGGTGGAATTGAGTGTAGGAAAAGGGCATTTCACCTACTTTTACACTCCATCCAATCTATAGACATACTCTTTCCTAGGCACATTAAGTGAGGCACTACTAGCTATTTAGATATCAAATCTAGTGATAGAAGAATAGATGTATATGTTGGAAGGGTAGCTAGCTAAGGATGCACTTGTCAGAATTAGGAGATTTTCCCTAAATAGTCAAATATACCAACTTCTTCAATACTTGTGTGGTATTAAGCTTAAATCACCATAGCAAGAGATGGGAATGAGATACAAGTTTAAGGATAACATTTTCGAATGAAATTTTAGTGTTTGTAATCATATTTCTATAGTATGGTATCAAATTCGTATATTTCCCCAAAAAAAACTACCAAGGATCTTAGCTACTCATTATAGGGAAATATGGCTATAGAATAGGCAGCAGAAACAAAATTTTATCTACCATATCCCCATAAACCAACAGATTGCGTCAATTACTACAAGATAGAAAGGATGGTTTCAAGGATATACCTGGTCCTAGAACAAGTCTAGTGACATCTCCTCATCTTTGTAGATGTGCAACTATCTTCTAGTTGTACTGGGACTCATCTAACTATTTCTCCTTCTGGTCTGCACCATGGACTGCAGCCTCAAACGTTGTCGTATACAACAACTACTCTCACAATGGACTGTTGGTCGAGTTTCTTCTCCTAACAGCAGATAACGGCCTCCCACCTCTAGAGAAGTCCACACAGACTGTCTAGAACTCTTGTCATCCTACTTGAATGGACAGGAAGGAGTTGTCCCTTCCATTGGCATACTAGTCACTGACTTTCTCTCCCGCAACAATGATCCTCAGTTGTTCTCTCCCGTAGCTATCCCTCCCTAGTTGCGTAGGACTTGCTTGGGCTGTCTTGGTTACCACAACTAGAGAGGACGAGAATTGCCAGAGAAACTAATTCTCAATTGTTTGTGTTGTGTTCTTGGAAGCCCCCAATACCCCTCTATTCATAGGAGGGGTTTGGGTCAGGGTTCCCAGTCTATGCGGGAGTGGAAGGGACATGAAGATCTTGAATTTTTACAACATGCGAACACTCAAACGGTCGTATGGCAACCCAAACGGTTGTTTGGACTTGAGACGGTCATCGCACACTGTGAGAGGGTTTTCTGGAAGTTTCCCAACCACATACAAAATTGGCAATTCATTTCCCATTAATACTAAAAATTAATTCCTTGCACCTCAAGAATTGTGTAATTGAAATGATTGAATTTAGGAAAGTATCTAGAACCTTCCTCTAGCCTAATTGAATGATCTCACCCATGCGAGATGGTCGTATCACTTAACCATGTGGTCCTCTAGTGTGTCGATCAGGTCAGTTCATCAGAATGAACATGTTAGTTCACACCTCAGTTTGAGCAGAATTAAGACAATTTCAATTCGAATTAGTCTGACACTCCAAACGCCCATTCCAACTCTTGAGATGACCGTTTGGCTCTCCATACAGTAGTTTCACTTTTTGAATCGGTTGTTTGGTAGTACAGTCAACCAATCCGTTGCTTGAATTGAATACCTAAATGATTTAGTAATCAATTTAATCATCATTAAAGATTAAACTACTCTTCTAGGTTAAGACCTATGTGTGTGACCTTATAGGTCCCATATCATGTTGGCAGTGAATGTCCATAACTGACTTATGACATAACAAGCAAAGAGTGGTGCCTAGTCGCACATTAGTGCTACCCAAGTGAATGGAAAGTTGGGGAACAACTTCAACCTACAATCTATGTATGGTGTTGTAATGTTTGTATAATTCCTTTGTCAGTGATATCCAGATTGAACTTGAGGCATGGAGTACTCACCCTCTTCAACATTCAATTTTGTTTCTTGAACCAGAGCAAACTATCTAAGACATATGTAAGCTCAATATCACATGTTGACTCACATGTGCATGGCCATGCACCTCTTAGTCTCACTAATCAAGAGACCTAGGATATCATACTCCTATAGGAGGGAAAAATCCCATCTCTACCACTCACACTTAGTCCCCATGTGTAACAGTCACTCAATCATCACCATTATAATAGCCCATATTTTAGGATTGTGTTTGATGATGTGTGAACTACATGTGATGAGTGTAGTTATTTCAGGTCTAAGAACCACAAACACCACCATCATTATGAGAACTGACTATGACTACCAACCATGTGTCACTCTCACGGTGGGTCTATGTGATACACTGTTCTCTAACATGTATATGTGTGATTGGTTCGATATATCCATATCATGACTAATGAGACTCTATCAACAACAAACTCACACTGTGATCTTATGTGTCATTGTTGTCTATCAACTTTCCATAATAACAATCAATCAGGGACATAATGATAATATATATGTACTCTTAACATCCTTATGATCTCATTTCCCAAGTCATGTACTTGAAGACATACGTCTTTGAGTAATATTATTCTCTAGACATTTACAATATTTCATCATTATCTCATAACTAAATTAAATAGAATAAATTGGAACCTTGCCTTTATTTACTAATCAAATCAATTACAATTTATGCCATTACAACCATCATATGATTGACTCTCTGGGCATACATACCAATAGACTCCCACTTGCACTTAGAGTCAATCACCCATGAATCTTATTAAAAGTGACCTAACATGACCATCATGCTTCTACTATGAAAGTGCCTTTGTCAAGGGATCAGCAACATTGTTCTCAGTTGATACTTTGCAACACTTTACATCTCATTGTATGATCTCTCATATGAGATGGAACCACCTTTGTATATACTTGGAACATTGATGTGATCTGGGTTCCTTAGCTTGTGTACGAGCACCATTATTGTCACAATATAACTTGATTGCATTGTTGATGCTCAGTACGATTCCAAGTTCACAAATAAACTTATTTATCCATACAACTTCCTTTTCCGCATTCGGTGCAGCAATACAGTCAGCCTCTAATGTAGAATCGACATCTGTCTCTTTCTTGGAACTCTTCCAGCTTACAAGTTTGTTGTTTAGGAAAAATAGGAATCTTGATTGTGATTTGTAATCATCTTGATCAGTCTGTAAGCTTACATCAATGTAACCCTTTACCACCAACTCTTCCTCTCTTCCGTATACCAAGAATTGATCCTTAGTTCTTCTCAAGTACTTGAGGATGTTCTTCATTACCATCCAGTGAGCATCATCTAGGTCTGACTGATATCTACTCATCATGCTCAAGGCATACAAGACATTTGAATGGGTACATAACATTTCATACGTGATTGATCCAATTGTTGAGGCATATGGAATCAAACTCATGTATTCCCTTTCTTCACAAGAACTGGGACATTGAGCTCTAGAGATTGGGAAACCATTACACATGGCAGGTTGCCTCTCTCTGAGTTCTCAATGTTGAACCACTTCAACACTTAGTCAATGTATGTGCTTTGACTTAGTCCAAGAAGCCTCTTGGATCTATCTTTGTGGATCTTTATCCCCAAGATGTTGGATTCTTCTCCCAAGTCTTTTATATAAAATGTATTTTTAAGCCATGTCTTTACCTTTTATAAAGTAGGGATGTCATTCCCCATCAATAATATGTCATCTACATATAATATGAGGAATGTCACTATGCTCCCACTAACCTTCTTATACACACAAGGTTCATCTTCATTTTGAATAAAGCCAAATTCTTTGATTGTCTTATCAAAATGAAGATTCTAGATCTGAGATGCTTGCTTCAATCCATGGATTGATCTTTGTATCTTACTGACTTTATTTGCAAACTTTGGATTCATAAAACCCTCAAGTAGTGTCATATACACATTCTCAACAAGATTAATGTTAAGGAATGTTGTTTTAAGATCCATTTGCCAAATCTTATAGTCATGATAAGCTGTAATAGCAAGCATGATCATGATGGACTTAACCATGGCTACTGGAGAAAATGTTTGATATGCGTCGCTTAGCACACCAATCACTAATATTGTTAATCCTAGAGTTTAAACATTTTTTAACTTTTCAGTTAAGGCTAATAAAGGAAAGGGTCGAATCCCACAGGACAACTTTTTAAGATTGTTTAATCTAAACCCAATTTAACTATTGAGTCTTTATTTCTTTTTGGTGTTTTTGGTTTTATAGAACAGACTTAAATTTTGGTTTTGGATTTGGGTTTTAATCTAGAACAAGAAGGTAAACTAGCAAGATTATACTAACAAGAATTAAAAGATTACACCAACACAGGAAAAGGTGAAAGTTTGTTAGCATAAATAAGATTGTAAAGGAAAAGGAACTAGAAGAATGAATCAACGGTGTTTAAGATAGTTGAAATCAGATTAAGGAAGCATCGAGGCTTTAGGAGTTTTCACCGCCTCAGCCATGGCAAGAAAATGAATTAACAAATAATCGACAAATAGGCGACAACATGTGAATCATATAAATTAACAAAACATGAACTCCACATGAGCCCATTGGTCCTAGTGCTCATGTTTCCTAGTTCGTCATCTGAAAAGAGATAAATCCAAAATCACTTTAGAATCTCTATGTGAATTGGTTTAATCATTCTAAACCCGGATTTCCATAGTCATTTCCATCCGGGTTAACATATGCTTCTAAGAGAGTAATTACTTCGATAGATCATCGATTAAATAAACCAATCGATGTCTAAAAAAGTCGATTAAATCTAATTCGATCAAACCATGGCTAAGGGGCTATTCCTCTTGCCTCGATAGGGAACTACTCGCTCATGGTTGAGGAGAAGAGGGAGACGAAGGAAGAAAGTACCTTGGCCATAGTCTAGGCTTAAATAGGAAATTAATCCTTATGTTAGAGATAATGAAATGGACAGGTTCTTAATACCTTGCTCCAGAACTAAAGAAAGGGCAAAGAAGAGATCTAGATCTAATAGCAGGATAAAAAGAAACTGAGGAACAATCTAAAGAACGAACAACGCTTCAAAAAATAAACTACTTTATTGTTGAATTAGAAGAATACAAGATTAAAGTTGTTCCAAGAATTCCAGTACAAAAGTGATGATACAATGAGGAGGAAGTGCCCCTCCTTTTATAGGATAAGGAGGAAAGGAAGCCCTAAGAGAATACAAAGAGTTTGAGGCTATTGGAAAGACTTAATTAAAAGAATAATGATTGTCAATCCTTGATTGCTCTCTCTAGTATGTTCTACATATTTCCATAATTAGAATTTATAATGTATTTATCCTTTTTAAAATACTCATAAGAGATCTAAAAATATAATTTTTCTGTATCACTTGAAATTATCTTTCCAAAACATATTTATATTCTAAATTTGGAATTTATATGTAGAAGTTATGACTATTTTGGTGAGAGGTATATCAGACTCTGCGGGAAAATGTGAGGCTACGTTCACTGGTTAATTGCGCATTCAATTAAATTCCAAAATTGCCGAAAAATATCTTTTCTTTGTAGCCAATAAAATTCTCTTTTCAGTCCATGCTTGATCTTGAAATTCTGTCTTTAGACGCAAAAGATATGGCTATTTTGGTGATGGGTATCTCAGGCACTGCGGGAATATTTGAAAAGCCTCATATCTTCATCTTTTATTATCTCGATTTAAATATTTAGATAATTCCTGAAAATTAAGAGAAATCTCATAAGAATTCAGTAAGAGAATATCAAGAAGATGAAAGTACTATTTATTTCTGAATTAAGCTAAAATTAACAAAAAAAAAGTCATAATTAATTATTCTAAATGAAGCAAAAACAAGAGATGAATATGCATTCATCAAAATACCCCAAACATAAACTTTACTCGTCCTGAGAAACATTAAAATCAAGAAATATTTCCAAGACATACTCTCAACCTATCATCCTCACTCTCCTAACAACCACTTGATTCCTTCCACCAAAATATGGCCAAGCGACCTTGACTTCCTGAATTCACGAAAAGTGACTTTTATATTTCCTACTTCACAAACGTGCATTTATTCAAGACCTACAACAAAATAGATTTTTATTTCACCTTTTCATTTAGTACTCTATTTTTTAAAGTTTTACACATGAACAGGAATGATTTTGGATGGTTGAGGTTTTTATAGTTTTTCCCTCGGTAGAAAATTGGAGTGAAGGAGGCATGGAAGAAGAACGGTCTCTCCTCTATTTGACTCGAGACCTTTTTATTTAGTGGACATGCAGTTACATTGACCACATTTTTTTCTTTAATTTTTGGTGATACACCCAATTGCATGGGTATGGAAGAAGCGGAAGAGGGGGAAGGGGTGCCACCCCAAACTTAGTGTTTTAGGCACAATTGGCTTTTTATTTTCTTTTTGACGAATGGAAAGAATTGGAAGTGGTGGAAGAAGAGTAGAAGAGGCTATTCTTGTGTACTCTTTTTTATTTTCTTTTTTTAGAGTACCATGTATTGGTTCAACTATTACCAAATTATGCGAAAAATCAAGAAAATTTATGCAAGTTGTACATGATAAGAAAGCATCACTCTTGAATCCTATCAGTCCTCTATGGCTTGCCATCTTTTCCAAGGAGTGATTATTATTTGAGGTCCTAAGTGATAGGAGGATTTCTAATCATGAAAGTTTCAAAATTTTGGTTGCAAGGGGAGTATTTTGACAAATTATCATATCAAGGCCGACTAGATAAAGGCCAAACTAGAAAATTAAAATTTTTAGCAAATTTTTAAAAAATTAAAACTAAACTACTTAGCATGATGAGAATTTGCAAAAAAGTAAGATAGAGTGGGTGGAAGGAGTACATACCACTCACCTCTATCCCGAACTTAATATTTTACTCGTTCTGAGCAAAACTTAAATCTAGAATGGAGGGAAGAAAATCACTGGGATCACCAGGAGGTCCTGGTACCTAAAAAAATGTCCAGCTTAAGGGGATGTTGATGATGGTTGTAACTTTGAACAAAGGAGCTTCATGGTGCACCCAATGGATGGGTGGTCATGGCAGCTTAAAGAGGCTTTCATAATGTCTTTTTCCTCTCACTCCTTCCAAAAAGATCCACACATCTTGTTTTAGTAGTAAAGGAAATGTCGAAGATGGATGTGGATTGGGGGAGGTTGGTGGGTACCTGACTGGTAACACATGCAGTGCCAGATGTCCAAGGTCAGGCAGAGGATCTGGCTCAGGTTTCCCCCTGTCATATTGACCTGCATATAGGATAATTGGTGGTGATATGAAAGCGACAACTTCATATAAATACGCATGATAAGTATTTTTGCTCTGTTCAAAATTCATGCAATCAACCTTGGGATAGATGGGATTCATGGTTGATATAGTATATAACTCTAGTTCCTCTATGCAAGGAGTTCCCGTGGGTTCATGGGGGATAAAAATGGGAACATATTCCTTGCAGCCAGTGGAAGGGGGCATGTGGACCTCTTCTAAGGGTGGTGTCTCCCCTTCTAGATCAGTTGTATGTGGAATGAGATTTGGCTGTGATAAAACATGAGGAATTATTTTGTAATTGGGGATTGGTGATTCCTTATCTAGAATAGGTTCAATCAAAGGGGGTTGGTCATGGATAACATCTAGAATGATGTCAAGGATGGGAGGATTTGTTGGATATTCAAGATAAGAATGACTCTTGTGCTGTGAATTTTCATACTCAAGTAGTAGAGTCTCTAAAGGAAAGGTAGGAATATGAATGTCCTCATGACACGCAAAATATGGTTCCATGGTTTGTACTATTTTGTCAGGATCCGACATATAAGACACAAAAAGGGGATCATCGTCGTCATCATCAGGAAGAACCATCTTGGGTTGTTCAAGATCTACAAGGGGAGTCTGTGATTGGGAGTAAGATAGCTATCAGGGTTTGTCGAGTTTCTAATATTTTTTGTTGCTCTTTTGCTACTTTTTCCAAGGCTCTAATCCGTTCCTTCTGTTGAGATGTATATTCATTTTCATAATAAGGTTCATAACCCCTGAAATTTTGTTGGTTACTCCCACCATACCCCCCATAAGGATCTTGGTCATAGTACCCCTCATATTGATTGTGACATTGCTCCTCATAATAGTCTTCAGGAGATGTTGGATTGAAATTGCCATTACATCCACCTTGGCTGGAAGACTTGACATTACAAGGTGTCACCATAACACGATGAGACACATTTTGACAATTTGGACTACTTGATTGGGCATCTAGAAAAGCCTCTATCAAGAGTTGATGTGTGTCTAGTTGCTTTTGGGTTTCAAAATCAGATCTATATTCCCCAAAATGTTATTGGTCATACCCCCCATTGGAATATGGATACAAAGGTTCCTGATAATGGTTATCAAAAAAGTTTGGGTTAGGATTTTCATCATACCTACCAGGATTGGAAGACTCGAGATTATATAAGGTGCTACCGTAATCAGGGGACACATTAGGACAATATGGTGATGGATGGTTGTGATAACCATTCGATCGGTTTTGTGAGCCATAATTTGTTGACCACTCCATTTGAAAAGGTTTTTTTTACAATTCAAAAAAGAACTAAAGATTTGTACAAGACCATAAATTACAAAAAAAAGCTAAGGGATTATGACACAAGGTTAAAATTTACAAAACTAACTAATTTTTTTTTTACAAACTAGCGCATTTGTAGAAAAAAAATACTGTCGAAATGGAAACTCGATAGAAAGAGGAGTGGCACTTCCAGAATATTGCTCGAAAGGCATAAAAAATGAAACAAAATTTTTCAAAAGATTTTTTTTTGGGGTTCGAAAAAAACAATTTGTTGTCCCCGATAACGGCGCCAAATTGATATGCATCGCTTAGCACACCAATCACTAAGTGTGTTAATCCTAGAGTTTAAACCTTTTTTAACTTTCCGGTTAAGGCTGGTATGGAAAGGGTCGAATCACACAGGACAACTTTTTAAGATTGTTTAATCTAAACCCAATTTAACTATTGAATCTTTATTTCTTTTTGGTGTTTTTGGTTTTATAGAACAAAATTAAATTTTGATTTTGGATTTGGGTGCTAATCTAGAACAAGAAGGTAAACTAACAAGATTATACTAACAAGAATTAAAAGATTACACTAGCATAGGAAAAGGTGACAGATTGTTAGCATAAATAAGATTGTAAAAGAAAAGGAACTAGAAGAATGAATCAACGGTGTTGAACACAGTTGAAATTAGATTAAGGAAGCATCGAGGTTTTAGGGGTTTTCACTGCCTCAGCCATGGCAAGAAAATGAATTAACGATTAATCGACAAATAGGCGACGACATTTGAATCATAAAAATCCACAAAAGATGAACTCCACATGTGCTCATTGGTCCTGATGCTCATGTTTCCTAGTTCATCATGCGAAAAGAGATAAATCTACAGTCACTTCAGAATCTTTATGTGAATTGGTTTAATCATTCTAAACCCAAATTTCCATGGTCATTTCCATCTGGGTTAACATATGCATCTAAGTGAGTAATTACTTCGCTAGATCGTCAATTAAATAAACTAATCATCATCTAAAGAAGTCGATTAAAGTTAATTCAATCAAACCATGGCTAAAGGGATATTCCCCTTGCCTCTATAGGGAACTACTCACTCATGGTTGAGGAGAAGGGGGAGACGGAGGAAGAAAGTACCTTGGCCATAGTCTAGGCTTAAATAGGAAATTAATCCTTATACTAGAGACAATGAAATGGCCAAGTTCTTAATACCTTGCTCCAAAACTAAAGAAAGGGGGAAGAAGAGATCTAGATCTAATAGAAGGATAAAAAGAAACTGAGGAACAATCTGAATAATGAACAACGCTTCAAAAAATAAACTACTTTATTGCTAAATTAGAATAATATAAGATTAAAGTTGTTCTAAGAATTCCAGTACAAAAGTAATAATAAAATGAGGAGGAAGTGCCCCTCCTTTTATAGGAGAAGGAGGGGAGGAAGCCCTAAGATAATACAAAGAGTTTTAGGCTACTAGAAAGACTTAATTAAAAGAATAATGATTGTCAATCCTTGATTGCTCTCTCTAGTATGTTTTGCAGATTTTCATAATTGGATTTTAGAACGTATTTATTCTTTGTAAAACACTCATAAGATGTCTAAAAATATATCTTTCGTGTATTAATTTCAATTATATTTCCAAAACATGTTTATATTCCAAATTTGGAATTTATATGTGGAAGTTATGACTATTTTGGTGAGAGGTATATCAGACTCTGTGGGAAAATGTGAGGCTACATTCACTAGTTAATTGTGCAGTCAATTAAATGCCAAAATCACCGAAAAATATATCTTTTCTATATCCAGTAAAATTCTCTTTTCAGTCCATGCTTGATCTTGAAATTCTGCCATTATGCGCAAAAGATATGGCTATTTTGGTGACGGGTATCTCAGGCACTACGGGAATATTTGAAAAGCCTTATATCTTTATCTTTTATTATCTCGGTTTAAATACTTAGATAATTCCTAAAAATTAAGAGAAATCTCATAAGAATTCAGTAAGAGAACATCGAGAAGATGAAAGTACTATTTATTTCTGAATTAAAGCTAAAATAAACAAAAAAAACCCTAATTAATTATTCTAAATGAAGCAAAAATAAGAGATGAATATGCATTCATCAATGTTTCAACATAGTCAACACCTTGAACTTTCCTGAAACCCTTCGCAACCAATCTCCCCCTACAGGTTTGCACTTTACCATCTATGTTTGTCTTCTTCTTGAAGACCCACATGCACCCTATGGGTTTTACCTCTTTATGTGGATCCACCAAAGTCCATACTTTGTTGGTATATATGGATTCCATCTCAGATCTCATGGCCTCAAGTCATTTCTCAGACTCTGGTCCCTCTATATCATCTTGATAGGTTATTGGCTCATCATCTATGACCAATTCAGTGACTATCAGAGTCACAAGATATCCCAATCTTTTAGGCTCAAGGCATGTCCTATTAGATATACAATGTTCTTCTGTTACTTGAGGAATTTGAGACTCCACAACACCTTATGATCCTCTTGGTTCCTCTTGTTCATCTATCGGTTCTATGCTCTATTGTTGGTCTCGAACCTCTTTGAGCTCAACTTTCCTCCCACTAATTCCTTTGGAAATAAAATCCATCTCAAGGAATTCAGTATCACTGGCAACAAACATTTTGTTGTTAGATTGGGAATAAAAGTAATATCCTCTTGTTTCTTTAGGATATCTAAAAATATAAAATTTATCATATTTAAGACCAATTTTATCATAAAACATTATCTTAGCATAAGCTTCACATCCCCAAATTCTCATATAAGACACTTTGGGACATTTCCCATGTCATATCTCATATGGTGTCTTTTGAACTGATTTAGATGGTATTCAGATTGGTGTAAACACGGTGGCTTCTAGAGCATGCCCCCAGAAGGTAGTCGGAAGTTTGGATAAACTCATCATTGATCGCACCATATTGAATAATGCTCTATTCCTTCTTTCTGACACACCATTATGATGAGGTGCTCTAAGTGGAGTCCATTGGGATACAATCACATGGGCTTTAAGAAGGATATAAAACTCTTGGTTTAAGTGTTATCCACTTCAATTAGAACGAAGTGCATTGTTACTTTTACCAAGTTGGTCCTATACTTCATTCATAAACTCCTTGAACTTTTCAAGAGTTTCTGACTTATGTTTCATCAAATAAACATTTCCATCCCTACTGAATTCATCACTGAAGGTAATGATACACTAATACCCACCTCTAGCGGTTGTTCTAAAAGGTCCACACACATTAGTATGTGTGAGTCCTAATAGATCACTAGCCATCTCATTGTTACCAATGAAAGGGGTCTTAGCCATCTTGCCCAACAAACAAGACTCACAAGTCTCCATTGATTCTAGATCAAAAGAGTCTAGATAACCATCCTTATGGAGTCTAGATATGTGATTTGCATTTATGTGCCCTAGACAACAATGTCAAATGTATGTTTTGTTTGAGTTGTTGAGATTTAGTCTTTTGGTATTTATGTCATAAATATTTTTCTTTATATCTAACAAATAAAGACGATAAGACATTGGGGCACTGTCATAAAAGATAACATCTTTTGAAATAAAACATGAACCAATTTTAATATGCAATTCAAATGCATACTCATCCGTACAAGATACATAAATAATACTTCTATTTATAGTAGGTACATAATATCATTTCTTTAACTCTACTACAAGCCCTATAGGTATAGATATACTATAGGTTCCAACTGTGTTGGCCGCAACTCTTGCGCCATTAGCAACTCACAGTTCTACCTTGCCTTTTCCCAGAGGCCTACTTTCTTTAAGATCATGTATACAACATATGTGAGAACCACATCTGGTATCTAGTACACATGATGAATAAGTAGATAGATTTATCTCAGGAATGTGTATACCTAAAGTGGAGATCACCATCCCCATCTTCTTCTTCCTGAATGCCTTCAAGTACAAAGAATGTGCTCCTCTTGTACTTTTCTTTCTCCTTATCTTAAGTGTTTAAGATTTGGATTTGGGATCGACCTCGGAACTCTTCTTGGCCTTACATGTGGTCAACCACATTATTTACATGATGACATGCATTAAAGAAGCTATATGATTCTGGAATTGACTTTAGAATCATATCCTTGGCTAACTCTTGTCTCATGGTGAATCCCAGTTCTTCAATATGATACACATGTACAATCATATTGATCACATGTTCTTCTATTGAGGTTTCCTCTGTCAGCTTAGACTTAAGTAGCACCTTCAGGATATTATCCCTTTCTTGCTTTTTAA